>OX424574.1:104318190-104708190 GCA_949152435.1 Gastracanthus pulcherrimus | reverse complement strand
TAATTTCTTCTTTCAGCTGCTCTAATAATGATGCATAATACTCACCAGTAATTGTTTTACCCTTTTCCAAGTAGTCAATAAGTATAATTCCACGTGCATCCCAAAAAACTGTAGCCATAACCTTACCAGCTGACTTTATGGTCTTTGCCTTCTTTGGAGCTGGTTCGCCTGTGGAAATCCACTGTTTGGATTGTTCCTTTGTCTCAGGAGTGTAGTGGTGTATCCATGTTTCATCCACAGTCACAAATCGACGAAAAAATTCCTCAGGATTCCGACTTATGCGCCCCAAAAGAGCCTCAGAGGCGACCACTCTATTGCGTTTATTCTCAGCTGAGAGCAAACGCGGCACCCATCTTGCCGATAGCTTTTTCATGCCTAATTTTTCATGTAGAATTGAAACAACTGCACCTATAGATATCCTTGTGGCCTCAGCTAACTCACGCACTTTTAATCTTCTATCCTTCAACACCATATCGTGGATTTTATTGATGATTTCGGGAGTAGTTGCTTCTACGGGCCTTCCTGAATGTGGTTCGTCACTTATTGATGTACGACCACGCTTAAATTCATTTACCCAGTTATAAACCGTTGCTAAGGCAGGGGCAGATGTGCCATGAACTGAGTCCAATTCATTTTTTATCTCATATGGAGTTAAACCCTTTAAATGAAAATGTTTAATTACCGCTCTGAACTCGTTTTTTTCCATTTTTCTTAACAAGCAATTTTTTTTTTCAATTGGTTATAAAAACACGTAAACTCAGAAGATGTGGACTGTGACTGCACCATATATCTAGTCGGGAGTGGTGCTGACTGAAAACAGATGATTTGGAGCGATTCGCGCGCCATCTGTTGGTCATTCTAAAGACTTATTGAACTACCCTCGTATCATCCGGATGGTACACATTAGTTCCGCTATACAGGCATAAAAAATGCGTTTTCGTGCAAATGTGACAAAAAATATTTTTTTTTGTTTTTTTCATGCGTTTTGATTTTCTATCCGTTTTTCGATTTTTGAATTTTAGTTTTTCTACTTTTTTAATACGTTAGTAATAACATCATCGATTCAGTGATAATGCATTTTAAACAGCGTAAAATTACCTTCTTTTTGGACACCAAATTTTAGATAAGATAATTTTTTTTAAAAACCGTCGTATATCCAAAACCTGTTATGGAAATTCATTGAAAAATTTTCATATGATCAGCAACATGGAACACAATATTCGGTAAAATTTTGGAGCGATTTTATTTTTCTCTTGTCGAGAAAAGAATCATTTTGTAAAAAAAAGACGATTGTCTATGGCGCACAATAACTTGAGTAAAACGACACATTTCCTTCTGAAAATTTCCAAGAATGTATCTTTTTATTATCTTTTTAATTTTACGAGATATTTGAAGCTATACTTATTTTTTGATTGCTTATTACTTTGGTATTACCCGGTAATTGTGAATATATCAACGCTTTATTTTTGTTTTTGATGAAAATTTTAAATCAAGAAGAATTTTTATCTTTTAAAAATATGTAATAATTAAATATACTGAAACACTGATTTTGGGAAACTCAGTAACACATGCGCATTTTTTTAATTTGTTAGGTTTCATCTCTTGCCGTTTTCACAGTGCTCAACCATTTCAATCAAACAGAACTCACTTTTCTCGTCTTGGCAAAACCGTCAATTCCTTTTTTGATAGGATCAAAATCGTTACATAAAACGAAAGATACAACCTCTGGGAGATAGGATCATTTTTTAAAATAGTCAAGTTGGCACCGCTGTATAGTCCAGTCGGCACAGATATTTTGAGTGTTGGGATTCCACAACAGCAAAATTTTTGCAGAAATCGGTAGTTTTAGTGATATAGTGACGTATGAGTACTCTTAAAACTTCCTGATGGTTAAATGAAAAATCAACAAAGACCATCCTTTGGACTTTTTCGCAGAATTACTGCAATAACTTCGATCCTATTCATCCTAGAAAAAAAGTCCCATATATTTTTTGCTTGTTATGAAATTCTCGACCAAATACGATCGATTAAAATATGAAAAATTATATTGTTAAGTTGAAAAACGGCTGAATAGTAAGAAAACATGGTGTTCTGTAAGAGAATAAATAAACATATTAGAAGTGGATGAAAGCATTTGAAAATCTGGGAAAAGAAGGTCCATACCAAGGACAATAAGTACACGAAACCCCATCTCGTAAGGTTTTATTGTTATTGTTTAATCCATTTTGCAATTAATTTTTTGAAAAATTTTATTTTTATTGCCACGACGATTGGGGGCTTGCAAGCTAGCGCTGAATTTTTACATACACTGTTTATGTTTAAACATCATTTGCAGAATTATGTTTTTAATTTTGCAACTTTTACAGCTGTTTAAAGAGGTTAGTAGTTTTTTACACTTGTTACAGCGTAATTTATATTCTGTTGTGCGGGTTCTATATCGCAGAACAAACGTTTTTATTACACGCGGAACTGATTTGCTTGGAAGCTTTTACTGCACTATTATGGGATGATTTGAATTAATTCCGAATGATAAAATATGTATTTGAAAAGCGTGTTATGTTCCGCGGATGCGAGCGCCCTCAGCTGAGCTACAAGCTGAACGGAAGGCAGTTCTCGGAAGAGGTGGTATCTACAGAAGATACCTATTCTTCTTCTCTTAGTTTAAGATCTATTCTTACCTTGTGTCTCGTGTATCGTCACGGTTATATATGCGTGGTTCCTCATGTCAAGTGAGCATGTCCATAAATAAAAATGTTTGAAACTCTACAATAATGTTGGTATGTGTATCCAGAGTATGTAAAAAAAATTTCAGACCCTAAGGTGTTATATGTCAAGGGCAATTAAAGGTTGAAAAATGCATTTTTCTTAATATTTAGAGATTTTGCCAACATTGTTTGATTTTCAACTCAAAAGCTAGGGACTTTTGAGAAAAAAGTACAGGGACATTTTTTGGTAAAAATAAGGTAAGAAATATAAAAATAATTTATTAGACCCTATTGTTATATTTTGTGATATCATGCATTGTGATATTAAGATTCTAAAAAAACGCCACAATTGTTATAAAAATAAAAAATCTTAAAATTTAGTTTTTCATATTTCCTTTAATTCTAGACTAGTTAGAATATGGTCTCAAGCTTTATATATTTGCAAAATTTTTAAATAACGCACTTTTTTCTGTATTTCCATTGTATGACTGTAATAAAAAGTCACCATTTACTAGCTCTGCAGGAATTATATTTAGCTTGCGATGATTTTGCACGAGGTCTAGAATAAAAGCTGACATGAAATATTATATTTAAGATTTTTTATTTTGAGAAAGGTGATGGAGATCAGCTAGAATTTGAATATTATATCACAATGCATGGGTTTATAAAGAACAAATACCGAAAAAAAGTGCGCTATTTAAAAATTCTGCAAAAATTATATTAAGCTTGAGACCATATTCGAACTAGTTTAATAAACATAAACGTATAATGTTGCTGTGAGTTTTGCTGTAGATAATCGGTATACGTTGTATTAATTATTCTATTCATTCTATTTTATAACAAAACGAAAACCGCTGAGTTAAGTTGAACAAAAACGGTTTTCGCGCGTCCCCATAGAGATCGTTATCCGAGCAAAAAAAATGACTTAGCAAGACTCCGGCTGACCTAATGATTCGCCGCCGCGCAGCAGCGCCAGATCGCGGGAGATAAACTACGATAAAACCATCAGCTGCGCTGTATACACTGGGCTCGAGTCGAGAGTACAGAGTTTTTCTGTAATTTACAGGGAACAGATATAGATACAAAATAACATTGTTTAGTATAAATATATATATATATATATATATATATATATATATATATATATATATATATATATATATATATATATATATATATATATGTATATATATATATATATATATATATGTATCTGTGTCTGTTCCTCATATATATATAGATATATTAACCAATGTTATTTGGTATCTGTATCTGTTCCCTGTTCCTTTTAGCGTGTAATGGGCCTTACGTCACAACGCGGCCGTGCGTTATTTGCGAGTGGCGCGCGAAGCCAACGATTTTAATGGCTCGTGCACGTAAAGCGCGGAAAAATGAATCGACCGGCCGCGAACGCCGACAGCCTGAAAAATGATTGATTTCTAAAACCGCGAGAATTACAATGCTCCTGGGTATGATTGTCGTGTGCGGTGTATTGCCGATTTTTTGCGCCGAAAGTTCAAGAGACAATGTAATTTGCGTGGGTTTCTTGCTTCATATTTGCGGAATCACTATAACGAGGTGGCCGTGTGCTGCATCCGTTTTAATCGGACAGTAGTATTATATATATATAGTTTTACTAAACGACAAAATTCTTCATAGCTCCCCCTGTTACCAGGAAAGGAAACAGAGCGCTTGACTTATTATCTTATAGCCCTCATCTTCGTTTTACAGGGATCTCCAGACTTCGTCACAGATTATTGAGTTATATTTTTTAAATGTCCAAGCGAAATATTTCACTTAACCCGCTTCCAAATGGACTTTCGCTTGCCTCCATCGTGTACATAGCACCGGCTACACACGCATAGGCTATATATACACAAAAGGGTCTTTAAAGATTATTATTAGGGTGCAAAAAAAATGATAATGAAGGCAAAAACGACGTTCTTTGCAACAAACAGAAAAATAGACGCGTCGTAGAAAAATAGAAGAAATTGAGTGCGCGTTTGTCATTCCAGTTTTCTTCGCTGCGTGACACTTATAATACGTGGTAGGCAGGGACAGAAAATAAAAAATAAAAGAACATAAGTGAAGAAAGAAACAAAAGACAGATGTTACCTATAGCTACAGCAACTCTTTTCTTGGGAGATAAGTACAGGTAAGTGATGAAGAGAAAGATAGATTTTCAAATACGTCGCGAGGTAAATACAATTGATGCTATGCACGTTCATATACTTTTGTGCGGAATTCTTGTTTTATTCGTCAGTTGATCATTGTTATATATGAATTTTTGTATACGAAGCATACTGTAATAATTATGTATGATGATTATATAAAATTATTCTATACTGTTGTATAGAGTTTTTTAAATATATTTTAAATGAGTGAGTGAGAAAGAACGGGAGAGAGAGAGAGAGAAAATGTGTGCTGTAAGTTTATTTATTGTTTATGGACCATGAAGCATATATGAATAAAGGTTACAGATTCTAAATTGCGGTATATATAATTTTTTCAAACTGCTCGCCAGTTCGTATCACAGCTTCGGTAATCGCATATTATATACATGCAGATTCGAAAAGAGTGCATAGTCCTTTCATTGACGATAATAGCGGACGCGTTTGAATACTTTCGATAATCTTCTCCTTGATCATAGTTTCAAGTATTTGACTCATATGCAGGGCTCCAGGGTTTGACGAACGACGTCTAGGCGTCTATCTAAAGTTTATTAAAAATAATTTTTATTAATTCAGTTATAAAGTAGAAAAATGTAGGTCTCTATAAATAAATAAATAAATAAATACTTACATCTTCATTTTGTAGATCAATATTTATTTACGAAATCGTTCTATTTTCGTACTATGGGATTTTTCAAAAAGAATCGAAGGAGTTTACTTCTCACAATTTGACCATCCCCAGTCAAGACTTCATCTACTATTTCCCGTTCATCTCCTTGGAGAATTGATGATGCATCAATCAATTCAGGTGATACAATAGTGATAGGCTTCTCACAGTCAATTATTACGTTATGTAAAATGCAAGCGGCTTTCACTACTAATTTTGCTTTTGGTGGTTCGTACTCCATAGGCTTATAAAAAATTCTAAATTTCTGGCATAATCGCCCAAATCCACATTCTACAGCCATTCTCGCTCTCGATATCCTTTTATTAAATAACTTCTCATCTTTTGACAATCCTTTACCTGGATAGGGCTTCATAAGATTTCTGCTCAATGGGTAGGCGCCATCGCCAATAAAAAAATATGGTAAAAACGTACGACTATCATACAATTCGTCATCTTCTGGGAATTTGATTTTTTTCGATTTTAGAGCTTTGTATAGCTTACTGTGTCTGAACGTAGTTGCATCATGTTGATGCCCATAGCCGCCGACATCAATCGCAACAAATTTATAGCGGGCATCCACAACTGCTTGTAGCGTTATAGAGAAAAAATTCTTATAGTTATAATATAAAGATCCTGAGCCTTCTGGCTGTCTGATTCTCATGTGGCGCACATCTATCGATCCCACGCAGTGTAGCATATCCCACATCAAATAATATTCTTGGGCAATGTCCATTAAGGAATCTGATGTCGGCATTGGCATATGTAAACGTCGGAGGTTGTTCCATAAAGCTGTACATACTTCAGTAATCAAGTTGCTTATAGTCGATTTTCCCATTAAAAATGCAATAGATAAATCGCTATAAGAGGCACCAGTTGATAAATGTCTGTAACAAAATAGCAAACATTAGTCATCAATTTGAAGAAATTATAATAGTAATAATAATTAATATATACCTTATTGTAATAACTAATTTTTCCTCTGGTAAGATAGGTTGTGTATGAAGGTTGCACCAATTTTTTATCAAAGAGTCGTGCACTTTTGTTAATATGTACTCAAATGTTGTAACCTTCATTCGCATGTACGTTTCAAATTTCTTATCATGTCGTTTTAACATTGGGAATAACCGATGATATTCGCTGTGCAACCTTCTGCCTTTATTTATCTCGTGCACTGCCATTTTTTTTGATAATATTCAATATATTATCAATGGTACACTGGTGATTTGCGAGTTCTTCTATATTTTAATATAGTATATGTCTACAAATACATACATCAACTAATATATATCATTGAAGTTTGCATTAGCTTAACCTCCAAGTCCTCGGGTTAACCTCGACGGAGTCGCGAATCAACTTCGGGCGACTCTCATCGGGGAGTGACTCCAGGATGAACGTCGGGGGAGCCTCGGATTAATCTCGGTCTGATCTTCTGATCTCGGTCGGACCTCGGTCGAATTTTCTTACACCTCGGTCGCACCTCGGTCGAATTCTCGTAGACCTCGGTCGAATCTTGCGCCACCTAGGTCCAAGTATTTTGGTGACCTCGGTGTAATTTTTCTCGACCTCGGTCGATCGAGAATCGACCGAGGTCGAAAATTTCGACCTCGGTTAAAACTCGATTGAAGTTAGCCGCGCATGGGCTAGGGACATTTTCGTGATCAGTGTACGTTCTGCCCACCTGAATGTAAAAAAGGATTGTTCGAGGATCTATCGAGGTCTACGGCTACCGTGTCACATATCCTCGGCTCTGGCCGTCATATACGTCCACAAGTCCGATCATGAGCAAATATTATTTTAAGCGTTATGCGACTATACGAGTAATGCAAAAAATGCCTACATGGATAAAATAATAACGTCACAGGTCCAGCCACGGTTTTTCCGTCACTATGAACGCACCCTTATTTTTACCAAAAAATGTCCCTGTACTTTTTTCTCAAAAGTCCCTAGCTTTTGAGTTGAAAATCAAACAATGTTGGCAAAATCTCGAAATATTAAAAAAAACGCATTTTTCAACCTTCAATTGCCCTTGACATATACCACCTTAGGGTCTAAAATTTTTTTTACATACTCTGGGTACACATACGAACATTATTGTAGAGTTTCAGACATTTTTATTTTTCGACATGTCACTTGACATAGAACCACGCATATATATATTATTTATTTGAAACAGCTATAAATAACCATGACGATGCATGAGATACAAGGTAAGAATAGATCTTAAACTAAGAGAAGAAGAATAGGTATCTTCTGTAGATACCACCTAGTAAATTTTGTATCGCCCAACCCCTCATTATATTCGTTTATGCTTTAGCAACTGCCCTGATTTTTGTCAGATTTTTAAATTAATATTTGGAACTTTCACCAAATTAATTTTCACCAAACGTTTTTTATGAGTTTTAACACGTGAAAAGGTGAATGTAATTTCACAATCGTTTTGTACATTAAAATTATAAAAAATTTTAAAATACTTTTCTACATGTGTACTTTTGAGAAAGCAAATCACATGATAATTTTTTTCCACAGTAAAAAGTGCATACTTAATGAAGATAGAAAGTGCGAATTCTGTTAAACTAAGGTACATAGACATATATACGCACGTTACTTATGTACGCGTACACGCACATATACCCGTGTATATCTTCCTATATTATATAATCGTAAGCGTTATTAAGTCACTCCACCCCCCTCCACACCCCTCTCACACCCCTCCACATACCCTCCACATAATAACGTTAATTTGTTTAAAAAACTACGTTATCTTTTTACTTATTTGCCCCTCCACATCCCCTCCAAACTCCGTCCACACCCCTTCATGCCCCACCTCATTTTCTTCACTTTTAATGCATTACTTCCACATTAGCCTTTACATCCCTTTCACATCCCCACCACCCCCTCTACATCCCCTCCACATAATCGACATAGTATATATATATATATATATATATATATATATATATATATATATATATTTGTTTACATTTATTAACTAATTTACTTACAGTAAATCAACGAAAATCGAACGCACACACTGACTACATAGTCTTAATATTTATTTTATTTCTTATTAAATTAAATAAAAAATGATGATATATCTTAAGTAAAAATTATGAGTTCTGGTTCATGCACATAAAAATCATGCACATTATAATTGGGCACAATTTAGCATTTTTTTTTTTTTTTTTTAAGGTCGCCATGTTTGTGCTCCCATGTGGTGCTAATCGACGACGGGGGTCTGCGGTGTGTTTTGTAAACAAAGCACATGTAATTTCTACAGAGGTGCTTGTATCAATCGGCAGAGACTAGGATTCGAACCCGGGTCACCGGCGTGGGAATCCGACACTCTATCGACTGAGCCGCCGCAGGCCCCACAATTTAGCATTAGTCGAATATAGATATATTGATCAATGTTAAACTGTACACAATTAAAATGCGGGATTCTTATATTAAATATTACAACAGACACTCAGTTCTACAAGGTTTATTAAAGGTTAAAAGTTGAATGGCGGTTGATGAGCGGAGCAAGCAAGGAGAATTCCCACTCGTATATATATATATATATATGGGTCAATCCATGCCAAAACGCACACGGCTCTGCCCAAAAATGGTAAAGACTTAGAAAAACTTGTATAGGGTCAAAATTTAGGGTTTTTTATGTAGAATCAATAGCTATGTGGCGCTTTTCAAAATTTTCAAAATGGCGGTCCCAAAAGTACTTCAAAAATGCTCAGCGGGCATGATGACGTCCAGATGAAGAATCGTGACCATATATTTATACGTTTTTGGGGTCACTGATTTCAAATCCGAAGTCCGTTTAGTTCCATCAGCTAAAAATTTGTTTTTAACCTCAAAAAGTACCTAACAAACGCTCAAATGGGTTTTAATCGAATTTATCGAATTTATTAAGTTATAATATGAAATGAAATCTGAAAACAAAACTGAGATTAGTCTACGACTCCGGATAATTCGGGTCAGTGCACGGATAATGCCGGTCACTAGAAATATATTTTCTTATAGATAAATATTCCCTTCAAATTACGAGTACTTAATCCTTTGCGGCACACATTATTAGGATGAACGGCTTTTCATGAAAATTGGTATACAGGAGTTTTCGGGGTCGCTGATTACGAATCTGAACTCAGATTTTGAAAATTCAAAATGGCGGATCCAAGACGGCGGCCAAAAATTGTAATATCACTGTATTTTGCTAAAAAATCGTATACACGGGTTTTCGGGGTCGCTGATTACGAATCTGAACTCAGATTTTGAAAATTCAAAATAGCGGATCCAAGATAGCGGACAAAAATTCAAAGATTATAAATTTTAGCTTTTTGTAATATGAACCGCGCTCAGTTGACTTTGGAGATACGCACGTGGACGGTGGTTATTGTCTCCATCTTATTTTTTATTTAATTTTTATGTTTCTAGGTTTTTGTTTTTATTTCTAACTTATTCTGAAAAATTCTATTTTATTTGCATAACATAATTTATATTTGTGTATGGTAATTCTAAAAACAATTTGGTTTTCCATTATGCAGAGCGGCACATTGCAAGCACTGCAAAAAATTTGTTCTGCAAGGTTTAGCGTTGGTACTGGACAGACCGCAACGTTAAAACTAGGGGCATTAGAGCAGATTGAGAGCGTCTATTTTCAATAGATATTTGAGGTTTACTGTTACATTAGGAGGAGATTTTTCTTGGCATTTCCTACCTTTCGGTGTTGGAAAACGATCGTCTGCTAATTCCATCACCACAAGTACGGTATTCATATTGCCCACGAGCCATGTTTTTATCAGGAATCTCACTTTTTGGTAAACCTTTTCTGTTACTACAAACTGATCCACAAGCAAAAATTATATCGTTTTTCAAATCTTTCATAAGATCAAGACCAGTAAAGTAATTATCAAAAGATACATGGTGATTTTTCCTCACTATCACTTTAGTCCCACATCAAAAGTCCCACAAAGTAGAGCATCATGTAGTAAACTATATACTCTAAAAGTTTATAATTTGATTATAGACAGGAAAATTCAGTCGCCACCTGGCGGTGGAGTGCCGAAACACCTACAGTATTATGGGATAATTTTCAATAAATAATATTTTATCAGATGTAGATGTGTGGCCTGTTTTCACGACTAATATTCACTTTTGTTTTATATCGTGGTACAAAAGAAACAATCTTGTAATAAATTTTTTCCGTATGGATGAAATCGCCAGTATTCCTAGTGACTCTAAATCTATTGATGGGTTATGTGATTCTGATATTGATGATGATTCCGAAAGTGTAGAAGGTGAAGGTGATTTCGACTCGGAGTGTTCTGATAAGAATGATTCTAGATAGTTCATTGATATTGATAAGTGGACGAAGAGTGCAAAAACCAGAGAAGATTCACTGAAAATTTCGGTCCAAATATTCCGGACAGTGTAACATTTAGATATATTTTTATGTTAGTTTCCTAATGATCTATAAGATTTAATGTTGAGCAAACGAACCATTATTCACTACAGAAGATAAATAAAGCTAAACCAATAAGCAAGGACGAATTATTAACTGTCTTTGCTATTAATATTTTTTCATACTACAAAAATCTATAATTTATACGCTTCATTTGCGAAGAATGAAAGATCATCAAAAATATTGATTGTTAAACTGTACACAAAACGTAAATAATTTAAAATCCAGTAATATTTCAATTTTGCCCACCAACTTAGATCCGCCATTGTGAATTTTCAAAATCATAGTTCAGCTTCGTAATCAGCCACCCCGAAAACCCATATATACAATTTTTAGCGGAATCCAGTAATCGTTGAATTTTTGACCGCCATCTTGGATCCACCACTTACAATTTTTAAGATCAGAGTTCAAATTCATAATCAGCGACCCCGAAAATCCCCTATATTCAGTTTTTAGTGAAATCCAGTAATCTTTGAATTTTTTACCGCCATCTTGGATCCGTTATTTTCAAATTTCAAAATCTGAGTTCAGATTCGTAATCATCGACCCCGTAAATCCCCTATATTCAATTTTTAGCGACATCCAGTAATCTTTGAATTTTTGACCTCCATCTTCGATCCGCCATTTTGAATTTTCAAAATCTAAGTTCAGATTCGTAATCAACGACCCCAAAAACCCCGTATATTGAATTTTTCGCAAATTCCAGTAATCTTTCAATTTTTGGCGGTCAACTTGGATCTACCATCTTTAATTTTCAAAATCTGAGTTCAGTTTCGTAATCAGCGATTTCGAAAACCCTCTATTTAAATTTTTGGCGAAATCCAGGAATCATTGAATTTTTGGTCGCTATCATTGATCCACCATTTAGAATTTTCATGATGTGAGTTCAAATTCGTGATATGCGACCCCGAAAACCTCTGTATACGATCTTTTAGCAAAATACAGTGATATTACAATTTTTGCCCGCCATCTTGGATCCACCATTTAGCATTTTCAAAATCTGAGTTTAGATTCGTAATCAGTGACCCAGAGAACCTCAATATACACATTCTTAGGCCAATCCAATTAACCGTTTTCCTGTAACTGCATTTTTTTATAAAAATGATGATTTTTATTTGTTTATTTATTTATACAACAAAATATTAAATAAATATTGACTCAAATTCAATGTTAAATGCTTCTTCAACTCCCACTTAAGTTGGATTTAATAAAAACCGAGCGAAAATACATTATTTAGTCTTCAAAAATCTCAAAATTTCAAGTACATTAAGGTGGCCACTATAGTAGCCTCCGTGCCGCAATGGGTTAAACAATTTTGGAAAGAGTTTACAACATTATTATTTATTATTTTTGATTGAAATATGTAGTTATAATATTACTTTTACACTTTAAAATACTATTACTTTTACACTTTACAATACAGCAGCAAAATGCCAAACGAATGAGGCAGCAAAACTAAAATTACAACCTTTCTTTCGGACTAGCGATTATACAATAAATTGTAATAAAATATTTTTGTACTTAAAAATGACTATGTATATTAGTTATTGCGCATAATTAGATATCGTGTTAAAATATCTGCGAGAATACCTTTGTACTGTGTATAATAAGGATCAATAAAGGTGATCGACATTACCCAAAATCTTCTGCCGCAATATAAATATAAAAATTTTAAAATAAGAAAGGTTTTTGACTGATTTATCGTGTTACTGCATTTCCTTATAATACTAAATATCTTATCTAATAGTCCGGGTTTCTTATAGGAAAAGTATGCGAAAACGTGTATTGCGTGTAATTATTTAGATAATACTTATAAAATGGTTTTTATGCTCATCAATAGTTGCATACTATAAATACTTTAATCTCCAATAGGAAATAATTCATAAAAATTCATGTATTCTTTATAATATCTATGATCGGAATTAACCAGTGACCGACATTACCCCGCTCTTCCCTAAATGAACAATTATCTTTAATTGAATAAGAAAATTCAATTGCACTTACCTTCTTTTTATTGACCTGATTGTTTGTTTTTTCTTCTTAAAAGCTATTTATAATTATATAGTTTAATGTTTAGTCTTTTATAAAAAATAATTTTGATAAATTCGTTCAAATGTTAAAATTTAATTACATTCATTTTTCTTTAAATAATAAAACTTATATAATAGAGGAATGATTTATTTAAAATCATACGTCACTCAGATAACAGATGATGAGTCATCAAATTATCAGATGTCTCCCCGACGGCGCTAAATGTCGCTCACTGGCGGCAGTCGAGGTCATCTGAGGTCAAGGTCAAGTTTATTTTGACTCGCTATAGTTGTACAACAACTACTAGTGTATGTATGTGTGTGTCTGCGTGAGGCTGGGAGAGGCTGTGTTTATGTGTATAAGTATAGCTAATCCGTGGTCAAAAACTAGTTCATATAACCTAATCAAACTGTGTCCAAAGACTTAATTTACAGTTAAAATTAAAATGTAATTTATTCGTAATATTTATGAACTTCTGAAGCCAATTTGCTTTATAATATATTACGTATTATTCTAAATCCATCAGCAGAAAATTACTTTTGCATAATAACATAATATACTGTATGACATGACCGATACCTCATTGAGAAAGCTGAGTGCCAAATCAGTTGCGAGCGTCTTTTTATCCTTTCATCCCTTTTGCATTTTTATGTACTCATATACGATATTTTAGCTTCGCATATTTTTAGGGTGGGTGCCCCTTCAGTGTCGGTACTAGTCCTAAATTCGACACCGAAGAAATCGATCCAATAGGGATTCGAACGAACGCCCTTGGAAGAAAAAAAGTTTCAGACGTCTAAGTCGTACGCTTAACCGTTTAAGCCACGGAGCCTGGTTTTAATTATTATTCAATTTTCATATCGTCAAGTCCTCCTGAAATTATTCGAGGAACAAATTGAGACATTCAAAATTCAAATAGGATAAAAAGTAAAACAGTCGCCAGTGTTTTGTTGAATCTTTTTTTTTATTGATATCTTATTTATTTATGCAATATGGAAATTTTGTTGCAAAAATTTTATTTCGTTATTTAATGTCTCGTTCTTTCATATTATATTATTTCTCATATTACGATATAAGAAGAATCCTTATATAAATTTTTATATTTAAGATACATGTTGACGCATACAAGCTCCTTAACTTATAATTTGTGTTTGGTATCACTTTCAAATCTTTTTTAGTAAAACAGATATTCTATAAACATGTGCATTAAACAGGTTGAATTGGGTGAAGAACTACTTGCTCAAGGAGATTTAGATGGTGGCACTGAACATTTAGCTAATGCAGTTGCAGTTTGTGGCCAACCTCATCAGTTACTTCAAGTTCTACAAAATACATTACCGCCACAAGTATTTCATCTTTTGCTACAGCGACTTCCAACAACTGGACAGGTAACTTATAATAATAATATAAATTATATGAATGAAATCAATAATAAAATATATCAAGATAGCTTTTATTGAATGTACTAAAAATTATAAAGTAATATTTTTTGTCAGCTCTGCATGCTTGTCTGAAACTTACAATATTGCATCATAATCATGAAATAAAAACGAGGGTTGCTGAATACTTAACACGTTTTAAAGTACACTGGACTCGCGATAATTGATCACGAACTAAGCCGTATAAATAAGTTCCCGGAAATTGGATAGAAAAGCTTGTATGAGCAAATCGTTAAATAGTAATTAATGCGATTCAAACACTTAAGGGTCCTCTATAACGTAAGTAAGCATACTATAGGAGGTAGGGCTATAACTATTTCTTACCGAATCTGACTGAGGGGGTAGAGGGTCACAACTATTTCATACATAAGATTTTTGCGTCCAACAAACAGAGATATTTATCAAGTATTAGCCTTTTAAAAACGATGTTCAATGCAAAGGGGCACTATGCTTTTTCAAAGAAATTTTAATTTTTTTGTTTCTTCATAGCAGAAGCTTTGTGATGGTAAAGAAGTTATAATAAAATCATTATATTTTTAGAAAATGTCTGTATGGATGTGTGTGTGTGCGTGTGTGTGTATGTGTGTGTGCGTGCGTGCGTGTGTGTGTGCGTGCAGATGGATGAGTATTACTCTGAACATTCACGGTCATAATTAGTGTTTCAGGGCTCATTTTTTTTTGTTTTTTTAAAGGAAGTTTTCTATGTGTTTTTGTTTTTAGCGGTGTTTCGATTTTTTAGATTTAGTTTTCCGGGTTTTAGTGTGTTTTAAATAATATTATCGATTCAGTTTAAACGCATTTGAAAGAGTATACGGAAATTTCGTTTCTTGTTTAAACGGTGATATCTGGGAAATATAAGGTGGAACATTTTTGAAAAAATTTGAGGTGATTAGGATAATGGATAAGAATATTCTGTAAAATGTTCAAATCTTTACCCTTTTTTTTCAAGACAAGAATCATTTTCTGAAAAAATAGATTTTTTTGGCCCACGATAACTTGAGTAAGACGGCACTATTCCTTCTGAAATTTTTTAGAAAGGTAGCTTTTTACTATCTTTTGGGTCTGTTATTTGCTCAGATTATATCGACCTTTATATTCCGAGTTATTTGAGGTTATATTTTTTTTCAAAATTCTTTTTGATCGCTTATATTTCGAGAACGGCGTGGTTATTTGTTGCCAATCGGGGCACATTTCTTTCGTTTTTTTAATGTAAATTTGGAATTGGAAATAATTTTTAAGATTCATCGATCCATTCTTTTTTTTTAACATCGCTATATTTGTGCTTCTATATGGTACTAATCGACGACGGGAGTCTGCGGTGTGTTTGTAAATAAAGCACGTGCAATATTTACAGAGGTGCTTGTATCAATCGGCAGAGACTAGGAATCGAACCCAGGTCACCGGCGTGGGAATCCGACACTCTACCGACTGAGCCGCCGTAGACCCGTAGATTTTTGTTTTATACCGATTATTCTGTTTTATGATATTCTGAAATCGATTATGTAAATTACTTTGGCATGTTAGAAATAATATGATCGTTTCAGTGTAAATGCATTTGAAAGATCATAAAATTACCTATCTTCTCCGACATGAATTTTTTTATAAGCTATCTCCCTTTTTGTTATTCACCAAAACGTCATTTTTTGTTTAAACGGCGATATCGCGGAAACATATGATGGAAAATTTTCAAAATAAATTCAGCTGAAAAAGGTAGCTTTCCACTATCTTTTGGCTGAGCTCTTTGCCCAGACTATGGGGTCTTTTATCTTTCAAGATATTTGATGTTATATTTTTTTTTATTTTGATTGCTTATATCTCAATAATGTTGCGGAATTTTCTGTATTGTATTTCATAGTTAATGTCATTTCTGGACTATAGATAGATATGGATGATTTACTACGATATGGGAATTGTTTACTAGGTTTCAGGAAGCTCAATACCAATGACTTGGCAGCGGATTTTTATATTCAAACATGGATATATCGAATACCTACGATTTCATTAACAAATTTTAACATCTGAACCAAAAGCGAGGAAAACCTAAAACTTTAAAAACGCACATCTTCAATCGGAGCTCTTTCAAAGGATATATAATTCATCTGTGTTGAGCACGTGGTCAGAACTTTATCTCTTAAGGGGTTATATATATCCCCCAAATTTTTTTGTTTTTTTTTCCATTTTTTTTATTGGCTTAAATCTTGCCAAAACAATCCTAGAATCAAAATCTACAACGCCCAAGTACCGATTTAAACTCAAAAATTTTTTAAATCAATTTTTTCCAAACAGTTTTGATGCTCCAAAATCACAATTTTTGCTTATTTTAGCGATGCTCGCTTTTTTGAATTTCGCGGCTTTGGAAATTAGTAGAAGTTACGTACGATCGATATCGTGTTTTAAATTTGAATTATACAGGTCGCTACATGACATTACGATGGTTACAGCGTCTTTACAGCGCGTGTTTACTCACACTTGCCCTGTGTTTAGTCGATCAGCCGTTCTCGTTGTTTACGTTGTTATTTTGAGTTTTGCTTTACTTTTTAACTATGAATTATATTTACAAGTACTTAATTATGAGTGAAAAGGTGTACAGTGGCCGCAAAGGCAGTAAAACAAGAAGTACAAGTACAAAACGGAGTAAAATTAGTAATCGACGGCTGCCTAACCGCCATTCGTTCGAAGGCGATTCGGAGCACGTTAGTACCTCGGCTAAGAAATTGAAAACTACTGATTTAGACCGTGACCGCGATGTTGATAATAATTTCGGCTACTGTTTCATCAATTTTTTCGCTGTATTTACTGCTCTTTCTGAATTAGTAGTATGCAAAAAATGTAATGGTGACGTGCGGTTTTTAGAGTCGAACAAGCGTGGACTAGGCTTCAAAATTATTGTGTCTTGTTTGAACTGTGGTGATGCTGATATTAACAGCTGTCCTGTTATTACAGGCATTTATTATTATACCATTTATTAATGGTCGTGCTTATAAGATCAACTGCCGTATTATTTTAGCTATGCGCATCATAGGCATAGGCATCAACGGTATAAAAAAGTTCTGCTCTATGATGGATCTTGCAAAGCCTGTTTTTCAAACAACTTACAGTAAGATCATATCTAATATCGCCACTGCTACTTCATCTGTTCGAATTATATCTATAAAAAAATAAGCGATTAAAGAAAAAGAAATTTCTATCGAACGAGGTGAAAAAGAAGGTCTCACGGTGTCAGGCGATGGATCTTGGCGAAAGAGAGGGTTTACGTCTTTGTTCGAATTGGTGACTTTGATTGGTTGGTACACTGGCAAGGTATTGGATGTGTGTGTAAAATCTAAGTACTGTAAAGTGTGTGAATATTGGCAAAAAAAGAAGGTACTGCTGAATACGAAGAGGTATACCCTTCACACAAACAGAACTGTGATGCCAACCATGAAGGTAGTGCCGGGAAAATGGAGATCGACGCAGTTATAGAAATGTTCAAACGCTCAGAAAAACTTCATAATATCAAATATTTTAAATATATCGGCGACGGCGATTCAAAAACATATAAAGGTATAGTCGACTCAAAATCTTGTAAAGATTTCATCGTCGAAAAAAAAGAATGTGTCGGACACGTTCAGAAGCGCATGGGAATGCGTCTGCGCAATTTGAAAAAAACAACGAAAGGTCTTGGCGGCCGAGGAAAGTTGACCGGAAAGTTAATTGATGAACTTTCTATTTATTACGGACTTCCTATTAGGAGAAACTACGATTTAGTCGAAAAAATGCGGAATGAAATTTGGGCAACGTTACTTCATACAATGTCGACGAAGGAGAATACACAGCACGAGAAGTGTCCCGTCGGAGTAGACTCTTGGTGTTCTTGGCAGTGCAGTACAGCGCTTGGTACACTTGCAACGTACGAGCACAAGAGTCCAATGCATGAGGATGTTTTTAACGCAATAAAACCCATTTATAATGAACTCAGCTCCGACAACCTTCTGTCACGCTGCTTGGGTGCGTATACTCAGAACAATAACGAGTCGTTTAATGCTGTAGTGTGGTCAATTGCTCCAAAGACGGTGTCAAGCGGTAAGACTATAGTTGACATTGCGACTGACGTAGCCGTTATTATCTTCAATGACGGCTTCTCGGGTCTGTTTGCCATTTACGATGCTCTTGGGTTGACTGTTGAACCAAACATGTACGAGTTTTGCGTGGAAACGGGCGCCAATCGCGTCAAAACCGCTAAGCATCGTATGTCCGATATCGCGAAAGCGGACAGGCGCAGCATTACATCAGGCAAAAAAAAAGAAGAAGAGGAAATGAAGGCCCTGGAAGGACAAGTATATGGTGCAGGGATAGCAGACTGAAGGTAAAAAAATTATTATGGACTATATTTTTGCGATTCTTAAGATTTATAGCATTTTACAAGCAGTAGAACTCAAAAAGTTTACATCCGATTGACTTAAAATTTTAACAGTAGCTTCTTTGATTGATTATCTAGTGAAGTACACATTTTAGCGATTAATTAATAAGAAAAAAAGTTATATACAATTTATCGATTTTTTTCGTCAAAAACTCGATTTTTTGTTAAAACAATCGCCATTTCGCGAAAAAAAATTCTAAAAATATATTCATATGTACTTCACTAGCAAAACACATGTAAATAATAGAAAAAATTTTTTGTTTGTTATAGGTGGAGTTGGATGAGACTTGTACTGTTCGCCGCGGAAGACCTTTTTGAAAAAGCGGTTCACGGTAATCACTGCACAGCCGCCATTTTATAAAAAAAATATCAATAAAAAATTTTGTTCTCTTCCTCAAGAGTTGCTTAATCCAATGTTATATTATTTGTATACCTTTAATCTCAAATGTCCTTTAAAAAAAATAATTAACAAAGCCTTGTTTTTAGAGCATAAGGGGGATATAACCCCTTAACGAGTCCTAAAACATTTTTACTCACGGAGAATACTGCATCGTAAAAATTCATATCGTACAAGTAAGATATCGAAAATTTTACGATATTAATCGTAAAGCGAAGTTTTTGCTATCCCATATCGTAAAAATTTGCGCAGAAGCCACGCCGGCTCATCTTAGGAAAAGAAAGTACCTATGTATACCTACATGTGAATAGTACATAGATCAACACACGTGTATGTCTATTGCTTTTTTTGCATGCACGCGACATTTCTTACCAAAGCGAAGCGTAAATAATACGCGAATACAGTTACAATAATATTTATAATAACTATAGATCGTAATCGTCAAAAGTAATTAAATAGTTAAAAAACACTAGAAAATTAGAGTAGTACAGATTCTAACCTTAAATGAACTGAATTTCGCTATCGCTTGCTTTTACGATATTATATTGTAGCTGACACTACATATATCACAAAAATTACGTTTATGGAGACGTAAATTATTAGAATATGATGTTGCGCGAGTTACGATATATATTGCATGAGTTACTGGAGTTAATGAATTAAATATTGCTGATTTTTCACGGAAAGCAGTTTTTAATAACGTAGTCTTTTAATAAAGAATGGATTGATAATATTTTAATTTCTGTGGTTAAAAAACAAAAAGCGATTGTGAAATACTAAGCCGCAATTCTTGCTAAATGTATATCATCACAATTATGCGTACAGGTTTTGGATTGTTACAAAATAATAGTTTTTATGAGTACATTACTGAATAAAAAATATAAAGGAAATTTGCTTGACGAGTTCATAAGTATTACAAATACGTTATACACGTATGCACGTATACACGTATAAAAAAGTACCATTTCGTTCCTCAAGTAATATAATCTGATTTAACGAGAAACAAATGTCAAAATATATTATCTAAACAATGCTAGTCTGCGTATACATTCATAAATTATAACTGTAACTTTCAAAGGAAAATATAAAAAGTCTTTTAAGATGTTGTCCAACAAAATGCATTTATTAACATTTTATTTTTCTATCTTTAGAAGCAATGAATCTTGCGACTTGAAAATTTGCAGAATTATAGTTCTGTATAAAACTTATATTCAGTAAAAATTTCATTGAATTTCATCATTTAATGTGCGAGAGTAGTATGGGCTCACTAACGTGAGACACCCCCACTCCGCCTACACTGTGTGTATATATATATGTATTCTATGAGCTGGGGAGGGGAGAGAGAGGGATATAGAGAGGGAGAGGGGGAGGCTGAGAGAAATAGAGAGAGAGAGAGAGAGAGAGAAAGAGAGAGGGGGGAGAGAGCGCCGATGTCAATGAAAGCTGCTATATTAGCATATTTTTAAATAAGTGAATCTAAAACTTAATTTGAAAATATATATTCTTTTTGATTTATTTAACTTGAAAATAGTTAAATGTTATAATTGAACAATAAGAATTCATTTTAATATTATAATTTTAAGGAGGTGGTAAGCAGATAAGATGAGAAATAAAGATAATAATAATTTATATTTCAATTAATTTATTACTCTTAACCATTTTTTTTATTGTTAAGATAAAACCAAAGCAGACTTATATATAGACGTATAGCAGACAAATACATAGATTTCGTCAAATATTTGATTCAATACAATTTCGTTTGTCACAATTTCGTCGCTTTCAGCTTTAAGTACTTCAATAACTTTTTTTCTAATAATAGCTTTACCATTAATGTCATTATTTGATGAGTATTCTAATACAATTTTTTTACATTTTTTACATGCATCTCTATCGGCATTCCGAGTTTCAGCACGATCATCCAATGATTTTTCAATGATTACGGTTTTTGAATTAAAAGACGTCGTAAAAATAATGTTTATTCTTTCGTTGATATCAATAGGTTTTCTCCAACGAATGATACTTTCATCATTTAGAAAAGTTGAAATTTCTTCAATTTTCTTTCAGCTGATCACACACTTCACATGTTAAATTAATTTCTTGCGACACACCACCCAGCGATATGATAGACTTAAAGTTTCCATTTTCTTTATTTTCTTGTAGACCAATATTAATCAATTTGGATTTACTATTATTAAAATTATATGCTGAGTTGATGAAAGATTTCTTCTTTAATACACGTTCAACCATATTGATATGTAACTGAACTTGTTGTAGATATACTAGTTCGTGTGACTTCTTTGGAGGTTTGCAGTCGATTGGTCTAATACCAAGCGCTTTTTAAATTTACAATTTCATAAATTTTGTTGATTCTTATACACGCATCTTGCGGAGAGTGAGTGAGTGGGGTGGCAATAAGCATTTATCAAGAGTCACTTTTATCGTACATTCACTTTTTTTAAATTACCGAGTGATCATTATACATAAAATACTAAAAAATTTATTAAGATATATTTTGCAACAATTTCGAGTTCAGTTTTTACACTTTTTTTATAGAATTTACAAACAGATTTTTTTCTCGTTTCAAATTTTGTCTCAATTTTTTCTTAATTAAATTATTGTAAAAATCTGATGATACGAGGGTAGTTCCATAAGTCTTTAGAATGACCAACAGATGGCGCGCGAATCGCTCCAAATCATATGTTTTCAGTCAGCACCACTCCCGACTAGATATATGGTGCAGTCACAGTCCACATCTTCTGAGTTTACGTGTTTTTATAACCAATTGAAAAAAAAAAATTGCTTGTTAAGAAAAATGAAAAAAAACGAGTTCAGAGCGGTAATTAAACATTTTCATTTAAAGGGTTTAACTCCATATGAGATAAAAAATGAATTGGACTCAGTTCATGGCACATCTGCCCCTGCCTTAGCAACGGTTTATAACTGGGTAAATGAATTTAAGCGTGGTCGTACATCAATAAGTGACGAACCACGTTCAGGAAGGCCCGTAGAAGCAACTACTCCCGAAATCATCAATAAAATCCACGATATGGTGTTGAAGGATAGAAGATTAAAAGTGCGTGAGTTAGCTGAGGCCACAAGGATATCTATAGGTGCAGTTGTTTCAATTCTACATGAAAAATTAGGCATGAAAAAGCTATCGGCAAGATGGGTGCCGCGTTTGCTCTCAGCTGAGAATAAACGCAATAGAGTGGTCGCCTCTGAGGCTCTTTTGGCGCGCATAAGTCGGAATCCTGAAGAATTTTTTCGTCGATTTGTGACTGTGGATGAAACATGGATACACCACTACACTCCTGAGACAAAGGAACAATCCAAACAGTGGATTTCCACAGGCGAACCAGCTCCAAAGAAGGCAAAGACCGTAAAGTCAGCTGGTAAGGTTATGGCTACAGTTTTTTGGGATGCACGTGGAATTATACTTATTGACTACTTGGAAAAGGGTAAAACAATTACTGGTGAGTATTATGCATCATTATTAGAGCAGCTGAAAGAAGAAATTAAAAAAAAAACGACCACATTTGGCGAGAAAAAAAATTCTCTTTCATCACGACAACGCCCGAGTTCACACATGCTTCGTTTCAATGGCTAAAATTGAAGAACTAAAATTCGAATTGGTCGAACACCCACCGTATTCACCAGATTTAGCCCCCAGTGACTTTTTCTTATTTCCAAACTTGAAAAAATGGCTAGGTGGACAGAGATTTACGGACAACGAAGACGTCATTGCCTCTGTAAGTGCTTATTTTGAGGAACTTCCGAAAACGCACTTTTCTGAAGGATTAAAAAAACTTAAAAAGCGATTGACCAAGTGTATAGAGCTCCAAGGAGATTATGTTGAAAAATAAAATAAATTTACCCAAAAGAAAATTGTTTTTATACTTTATTCTAAAGACTTATTGAACTACCCTCGTATCTTATCGTTTCTTTTATAATTTGTTTTGAATATATTACAAAGTCTATGCATACCAAAACCGTCGGCTAAAAAATGCAAAAACATTACACAGAATTGGCCGTAAACATCTGAATTATCACTTTGCATTCTCTTAGAATTCCACCTAAAATTTTTGCAATTTTTTTGAAAACGATTGATATGGTCCGGAACATTCGGTGGAGTCCCATAACTGTCAAAGTAATAGCCATTACCGAATTGATCAAGATACATCGCGACCCAATGTTTACCAGATTTAGTGTGATTTTCTGTATTATCCACAATCACTGCTGGTGTCGACCAGACTTTTGGAATTTGATTTGATGGATAGACACCGTACGTCTGCACTGGAAGTAATCGTAGAGTAGTCATAATTTCTGAGCTGCCCATTTTCGTTTATACATTCTGTTAGTAAATTTTCCGTAGAGATATTAATAATCCACTTTTTGATTCTTTTTACTTCGGTTAATGCGCAATTATATTGTTCTAAAGAATTTTTCATATAATGTAGAATACAGTATGCATCTGATGATGGTAGTTTATCGAATGTCGGAAATTGTTCATCTTCATCCAAATTTATAATTTCTCTTACAATAACTTTTTTGATAATTCGTGTAGATTAGCAAACAGATATTTTTCAGGTACATCACCTTCGAACCACTCTGTACCATGCGTGTATAGTGTAAAACAGTTATTTTGTCTCCGTATGTTTATAGGTAAAGCATCGAAATTACAGATTGGTGTTATTATCCAATGAGCCGTGAAATCTTTATTAGCGGAAACAACAGCTACTTATTTCGGAATAAAAATTCCGTTAGCACTATGAAATCCTTGAACTTCAATAAAAAATCCATTATAGACTTTCTTTACGTTTTTTCACTTCGGCTCCTAAATAACGACTTAGCATCTAGCTCTTGAATTGAATAAATGATTCAAACCAATGCATCAGCAAATTTTTTATTAACTGCTATAGTCAACAATTACTTGTCTTGACATATTAATTTCGAGCACGTTGGCATATTCACTATATACGATGCAGTTAATAATCAATTCTAATGGTTCTGCAAATTGCACTTCTATTCTCATACTACCATGTCTTATTAAATTCCAATGTGTTGTAATATTAGCTGATAGATCAGGCGTTAGATCAAAATCGAATAAACAGTTTCCGTTGGCATAGCTTTCTCTTGAAATCATATTCCCCTGATTTGAAAAATGAATTCTGGTTCCAGAAAAAGGCTATGATATGCGTTCTCGTAAAGATTTTCTTTAAATTTTAGCTGAACGGGTTTCAATGGTATTTGAGTTCCATCGACGTACAGAGAAAAATAAATTAATATTATAATGTTTAAAATTAAATGAATTACACTTTTTATCGGTAGAGTGTCGGATTCCCACGCCGGTGACACGGGTTCGAATCCTAGTCTCTGCCGATTGATACAAGCACCTCTGTAAAAATTACATGTGCTTTGTTTACAAACACACAGCAGACCCCCGTCGTCGATTAGCACCACATGGGAGCACAAACATGGCGACGTTAAAAAAAAAAAAAAAAACACTTTTTATCGCCGTTAAATGCTTTATTATCAACAAATCCAACTATCATGCATTTTGGTAACTGCCCAAGAATTATGTTGTCTAGTGTGTCTCCAAGAATTCCTCCTCTCATAGTGACTGTAGTTTCTGTTACATTAACTGAATACACATTAGTACCTGTTTCAATTAAACAAAATGAATCTCTTGAATGTATTAGTTTTATACGAAGTTCGACGCCATTAAGGTACTTGTATCGCGAAAGTCTTGATTAAAAGTTAGTACCAGACAAAATTTGTTTTTAATGTCATTTGGAATACATATATAATTAATAGATTACTTTATTAAAGTTCAGAAACGATCATAAATGATTTTAAGAATAATTGAAAGCTGTTTTATCTAATGTAATATAAACTTTTAACGAGATTGTACTCATGATGTCTCTCTCGCACTTATATACTCGATCTTTAAAAAGCTCTGGAAAAAAATGGACGGTAACCTTTATAAATTTTTATTGATGGTTATTCGTACTATATTGATTTATGACTCTTTAGTTTTTTAGCAAATTTACAGTAGCGTTTTCACGTTATAACCTAAAATGTATCACTAGCAGACGCGTTTTCTATACTGTGCGTGTTAAACGTTACGACTGTAAATACAATTTATGTTCATTTTTGAACGGTAAGCCTACCTACAAACTTTGCCCCTATTTAGATAGCACTTTTATCTACATCTAGTTTAAATTTTAAGGATTTTTACAGTAAAGGTCGTAACGATAGAACTACTTTAAGGAGATATTTTTCCATGTTGAAGACGTCGCAATGTAATGCTCTGATAAGATCAACATTTTTTTCATTTTCAAAGAAGGAACTTCTTTTTTTAAAACCTAGATTGCTATCTGTTGTATCATCGATGAATCCGGGCGTATCGTCGTACCAAAGGCAACTTGAAATGTGTGAATTTTTAGCACCACTGGCATAATTTAAAAGCGTTTCAATTTACGCTCTGTAGGCATACGAATTATTAGCTGGTGCAACTGATTTTTGATTCAATGAATCGTCAATTTCATTAAACATAGAGTGTAGAAAATTATTAACAGGTCCAACTTTATATCCAGCTTCCAATTTTTTCTCTTCTGAAGTAATTTTAATTTTTACACGTAAACTTATTGTATGAGCTAAATCGATGTATTCCTCGCCTGTACCTGGAACTGTTAACTCAATATGTGAGTCATTGGAGAGAGATGATATAGGCTTATAATTAACCCATTGCAAGCTCTCGATTGTCGTTTGCGTGGGCAGAATGTTAAATAAAGTTATTACTTCTCTGAAACATTCGCAAGAAGAGCTATGTAAAAAAGTTATTTTATTTTTTAAATATATCGGCTATTGGTCGTAACTTGTTTTTAGGTCTCTTCTTCTTCTTCGATTTTTTTCGTTTTTATTATTTTTTGTTCAGATTTAAGATTAATTTTCTTAGCTTTCTCGAGAGAGTTTTAAGTTCTCAATTTTTCGTCGGCTTTTCTTTTTAAATTAAAATCTGTCTGCTGTATACGGTGCTTAATCGAGTCTTTAAGAGGTATTTTATTATCTCTTAAATATTTACAAATTCTCTCCAGGATAAACAGTTCCTAAATTATGAGAAAAATATTTTCCTCGACCTACTTAAGCAGCATAATACGCCTCGTAAGAAGACATTACTGATATATTGTCTTTAAAGTCGAATGTAATAGCTTCACCGTGTTGATCTCTTATATTCATTTCTATAGTCTGAAGTTCCGAACGCTGTAATGTAATATAGTTTAGTCACATGATTTATTTGGTTTTACTCAAACCATAATTATATATATATTTATCAAGTGAGAGAGCTATTAAATATACTATTAACGTTAACAAATGCGTGAATTAGATATACCACGAAAATGACAATAAAAATGTCACGAAACTGACAAATCGACCATTAAACTGGATTTATTCAGATTAAGCGAATATTTAGACGTTTAAAACTAAAGGAACATCTTTTACATAATACATTATAACACTAAAAGAAATTTTAGTACTGTCATATGTTCTGAAGTACATTTTAAGGGATAACTAAAAGCAAGACACCAACAGCTCCTTTTTTTGACAATCACCCATATGCATCCTGAGACTCTAGCCATTCCAGTGCCTGCCTTTCTGAAATTTTTTCTTTCAAAGATTTTAAATTATGAGCAAGCTTATTCAGACCGTAATATGAAGAAGGCTGACAAGGATCGAAGTATAGCTTTATCAATTTTGTATTCATTATCTCGGTAAATTAAGAGTAGTCCAAGTTTTCCTTATTTTAGATTGCGGTGTATGGTAATTATCAGCACTTATTGGTGACTTGAAATAATCAGCACTATTGTAATTTTCCTCTTCTTCTTCACCTTGTCCTTTTTCATTTCCTTCTTCCACTTCTTCGTCTACTTGAATATTCGATGAATGCTTTGTATCATTCTAAGCTTGTAATTTACAATTAGCATTGTGAAAATGTTTTTCTAAATTTACTCGCGGTAAGCCAACTTTGTCGTCTTTCCATAGTTCTTTATTTCCTACAAATTCTCTTGGTACATCTATTTCTCAAAGTAATTGTGCAAATTGAGTGTATCCAGCTGTTATACGAGGTTTTATTACTCTCATAGCCTCATTGATTAAGTCTACAATATTCGAGTTTTTAATCGGTTTGCCATTTATGGAAACTCTGTCCTGTTTATCTAAAGTAATTGTTTTGTTCTTAAGTGGGACTGTATAGGCACACTATCAATAATATGTAGATCGTTTATTGATAATTATTCTTTATTAATAGATACTTCTACTACTTCTTTATCTTTGTCTAACAGTCTTAAAACTCGAATATCGCGAATAAAATGAAGGTATCTCTGTAGAGCTTGGCAATAAAGTTGCTATTTAAGCGTGTGCACAGTGTTCCAGGTGTTTGCACAGATTTTTCAAATTCAGAAAATTCATTTTTCACATCATTTTAAAATAATTTATCATTTTCATTTACACGATGATCGTGATTTTTACATTTTCTATTTTGCAATATCATGAATAGAGTTAATAACTGGAGTAAAAGTAACAACAAAAATTTACCCCCTACTTTTTTAATAATTATTGATTTTTTATATTCCATGTACCACTCCTTATGAGCCAACCTGCGAAGAGTTTTAACGTGTCTCCTCAATTTATGTTTTTCTGATTCAGTAAGAGGAACGTTACGGAGTATAATATTTAATGCACATTCACATATGCATTTCATAAGGGCTGATTTCGCTTTTTGTAAAAGTGCGTTTCTCTGTTCTTTATTAAGATAACAGAGGGCGTGCAAAACTATTACGTATTTTTTAGCAAAGGGAGAGCGTGCTCCCTTAGCCATTACGAATTATAGACTGATGATTAATTGACTTGGGGTAAGCAGCTAATTATTTGAGCGCTTTAACAGCTTATTATTTGATTGCTGAAATAGCTAATGTAACGATCGAGATCTAAGCTTATATGTCAAATAATAAGACGTTAAATAAATTAACGAAAAATTTTCATTGTACATTATTACTATATCTTATTAAAAAAAAATTTAATTTACGAAAGGGTATGAAATTTTATCATTCACAAGTTTTGTGTTCTTTACACATAACGGCACCATTAAGCGGTGTTTGTCGAATACTGTCAAATTCAATGGTAAGGGGACTTTCGTCTTCACTGGTCAAGAATTTTCATATTCACTCATAATTCGCTAATTTTTTAGTTTTATAATTGAGCATCATACCTTTAACCTTGCAAATTTCGACTTCGCTACCATCTGACTATCTTATAATATACGCGTAAAACTTAGGACCTCCTGAGGAAAAACATTTAATAAAGCTTTTTTCTCCGTGACACTCTAATTTGTCTGTAAGATCACCCAGTAAAGGTCCTATAGGAGGCTCGTATTCGTTTCATTGTTCATTTGTTACATATATACAGCTATCAGTATCATGATAGAGTACGCGTTGTTCTAATTTTTCTAAAAAGAATACAAATTGAGGCGTGCTTGTGCTGTTGTATAAGCAGCTACAACGCCGTTACTTATCTCCGATGAATCAAAATAATCGTCACTATAAAGCCAAGAAGCATAAATATTCGAGTTATTAACAGGTAATATCCCTGCTATGTCGATTTCCGCACTTATCATTAATTCCATGAAACGAGCTTGAGTCTTAACAACCTCTGTTTTTATAAGATTCCCTCGTTGGCCGCATTTGCCCCAAAATGAATTTAACATTAATTTAGCTACAGAAGGTAATCCAGGATTTTTTTCTATATTTGGAAATTCTAATAAAACATTTTCTGCTTTATAAAGTCATCAATATACTTCACTTTATTTAAAAGAAAAAGTAGAATTGAAATTAACAAATAAAGCACCTTCCTTCAATTTTACTAATTCACGTGTACAGAAACCTTTGTAGCTATTCTCGCAGCGCAAATAATAGACGTCCGTGCATTTTGATAGTCATTACGGGGTGATAGAGACTTTAAGGTGGTAAAATATTACACTTGACGATACCATTTACATCTTTAATGTTATTTTCGTCGCCTATCAAAATTTTACATTCCTAACCAAAAAATACTTTAGGATGGTCAACTGGAAATTTACCGTATTTGGAAACATATAGGTATAATGAGCAAACGTCTACGTATTTACAGTGTTCTCAGTCCCACCAGTGTCAAATGCATCTCGAGGATTTAGAGGTTCAAATGAAAAATATCTTTGCTGTTTTGAAAATTCGTCAATTTGAGGGTTACCTTTTTTTCACGAACAAAATCGCATTTCCATTTTTCTATTAAGTCATAACGAAAACTTGTAATTTTGGCTGATATAGCTTCAGTTCGCGAAATACGATCATCCACCGTTTCATGCAATATCAATGTCTTATCGCGATTAATACAATAACAACTAGGGCATCCATACCACAGGCACCCGTGAACAAGAAATACATACTTATTATTATCATTGTCAAAATATCCATCCACAGTTATCCTCTCGGGAATTTTCAATTCGCGTTTGTCATAAGGATGTATAATCTGCCAATTTCGCTGTATGTTGTACGTTTGCCAGAGTAGCTACTCGATTGCTCTTTTTGATTGATTACACAGAACCACAAAATGAAATCGGAAAAGTCTTTCGACCAAACTCAGTGATCTGTATATTTTCGGGTACTCTGATCACGAATCTATGGTCTTTATGACCTATACACGTCAGGATCAAGATGAATTGAAGGTCAACTTCGTTAAAATTCTTGGGACGAAGTGATCAAACATAAAAACATTATGTTAAAATACTATTATTCAGAAGAGCTACCTTGGTTCAGTGGGTAAGGCACTTGCTTACGGAAACATGACCATTTTAGGGATCGTGGGTTCGAATCCCAGTGAGAACTCCAGTATTTTTCAACCTAATTTTTCTATAGACTTCATACCCAGGAAACCGACAAAAAATGATACAATGACAGAAATGGCCAAAATTTCTCAAATGACCATACTCGAAAGGGTCGATGAGTATCTTCATCGAAAACTGACAGGCAGGGAGTATTGCTTCGGATGTCCATGACCTGTGGCATGGGTGCATCCGAAAACTCTACTGCCGGGTTGTGCTTGATGTAGACGTATGCACCCACTGCCGAAAGTGTGTGAGACGTTAGTAAACAGAGAAAATGGATTTCGCTCAACGGAATCGTACAACTGAAGTTATTAAAAAGATGGTTTTATAAACAGGGCACCCACATAGAGGTGATAGATGTCCCCCGGGAAAAGGCGTAAAGCCTGTTATAAGGGGATAGAGGAAGTTGATATAATACAATATAATACAATATTATTATTCAGCGATGAAATTGATTTTAATAGCTAAAAACTGTAGCATTAAGGTTAAATAAATATTTATAATTAATTTTATAAAATGTCTATAAATATAAATAGTTTACCAAGAATTATTGATGGTTTATTCATATATTTATGAATAATCATAAACCAATAAAATTAAGAAATAATTTGTTATGGAAAAATTAAATTATTTTGATATGGTATGTTGCTTACTTTTTTAAACGATTTGGTTGTTTTTTTCTTATTATCTTAGTCGTAGTATACATTGTCGTCCTCGTCGTTCGTGACGTTATACCTGTCGTCGTTCGTGTAAGTGTGTTATATATTTTATAGCCTTAACATTTTTTAAGTAACATAATTTTTGGGCCCGTTCTTAGGCTTTACATTTTTTTGTGTCCTAAATTGTTCTATCTTTAATATTTTTTGACCTTAAAATTTTTTAGTCATTATATTCTGGGCGATATTATTTCTAGGCCTTATCATTTTTTCGCGTTATAATTTTTTGGTATTAGAATTATTGGACATTATAATTTCTGGGCTTTATGATCTTTGGGTCTTAAGAATTTTTGTGCCTGACATTGTTCTATCTTTAATATTTTTGGGCCTTATAATTTTTTAGTCATTATTTTTTTGGCATAATTATTTTTAGGTCATACAATTTTGTGGGCAGTATAATTTATGGCATGATAATTTTTAGCTTACATTTTTTACGAATATTTTTGGCCCTTATAATTTTTTAAGCTTACATTTTTTATTTGTAATATTTTTGGACTATATAATTTTTTTTACCTAAAACTTTTTGGCTCCATAATTTTTTTGATTTTATAATTATTTAGATCACATATGTTATTAGAGCTTCATAATTTTGTATGCTTCCTATTTTTTCGGGTCTCATTATTTTTTAGCATTATAGTTTTTGGTACTTCAATTTTGGACTTTATAGACATCTTTTATAGACGTATTTTTTGGACCTTATTATTTGTCGGAGTATAGAGGGTAAGTTTTTAAATATTAAATTATCTTTTATAAGCATAATATGCGTAATATGTTTATGAGTTATTCAGTATAAAGAGTTTGTATTTTATTTTTTTACTCCGTAGTTAATAATTGACCTTTTGCGTCAGTCGAGTTATAAAATAAAACGTTGCCCGATTCTCGGTTAAAAACGGTTAAAAAAAAATAATAATTCCTAAAAAATTATAAGGCCAAAAATGTATCAGGCCTAAATATAATACCAAAAAATATATAATAAAAAATATAAGGTTCAAATAATTATAATGGCAAATAATTATGAAACGAAGTATAGTATAAGGCCCAAAAATTATAAGGCTCACAAAATTATAATGCCAAAAACCATAATACCAAAAAATATTTAAAACAAAAAATATAAAGCCCAAATAACTATAGTGGCAAAACATTACTATGCCCAAAAATTTGGAAAAGCAATAACATTATAAGGCCGAAAAATAATGCCTTAAATTATTTAAATAATTATAAGGTTGAAAACTTATAAGGCCCAAAAATCTTTAAGGCCTAATATTATGAGGTACAAAATATTTATGACGAAAAAATAGGATGCCCAAATAATTATAATGCCCAGCAAATTTACTATGACCAAAAATTTAAATGCCTATAAATATTATAAGGCTAAAAAATAATAATGCCCATAAAATATCTAAAAAATTAAAAGGCACACAACATGAGGCCCAAGAAACTTTCAGACCTAATACTTATAAGGCCCAGAAAAATCTAAGGTAAAAAAAACTCCTGAAAAATTATAATGCTCAAATATAATAATACCAAAGAATATATAAGAACAAATATCTGGCTCAAATAATTATAATAGTAAAGAATATTATAAGATTCAAATCTTATGATGCCCAAGAGACTACGAGGCCTAAACAATTATAAGCATCAAAAATTATAAGGCCCGAATAATTTTAAAAAAATTATTAGGTTCAAAACTTATAAGGTCCAGAAATCTATGAGAAAAACACTTTCAAAACACTTTACATAAAAAATAAAAAAAAAATTTAATTTGATTCAAATAAATTCAATAAAAATTTATGATCACATACACATTAATCAAAGCTATCACATTCAACTTAAAATCAGTAACTCGCACTCAGTGGTTTGATCAAATTTATATAATCATTTAAAACTTTCACTATAAATAGTTGTCCCCATATTAAGCTGGAAAGGCCCGTTAGGTACCAAGTGTATAAAAAATGAAACAATTTGTGAACCTCACAAACTGCCAGCGACATGCAAATCTTGCTCTGGCAACACTAGGCTCCGTAGTCGAGCCCGCCAGGTCGCAGCAATGCGTTGTTAATGCTGAGGTGCATCGACAAAGGTCCAACCCTCCAGCGACAAAAGTCGCTAGCAAAGGCGACAAAAGCGACTAGCACACACGCATTACTTTATCAATATTAATCACTTAAGGGGACACATACACCTTTAAATTTTAAATTAATTGATGATACATTTTAAGGTAAAACTACGTCACTCATCATATATTACCTGTTTTTTCGGTAAATCTGAACATTTTATCAAAATATAACTAAAGAAATTATTTTTTTTGAATCGCTATAATGAAAACCTCTATATTTATTGGGCTGCCGCAAGGTTTAGAGAGATAATGTAATCAGATTGACGTTTTCAATGTTTTATTATGTTCAAAATATATTTAGTTATGATATGAGTGTGGGAATTCGTATATAAAAATTATTGACGAAACTTATAGTCTATTTAAGCCATGTTTCATAATAAAATTCTAAATACTCGAAGAATTCTTGCTTAAATGTACTATAACATTGCTCAATAATTTTTATATACAAATTCCCACACTCATATCATATTATGATGATAAACTACATGTATTTTGAATATAATAAAACCTTGAAAGTGTTAATTCGATCACATTGCCTCTCTAAACTTGGGGGTAACCCAATAAATATAGAGGTAGTCATTACAGCCCATCAAAAAGACCTAACGACGTTCAAACAAATTTTAAAAAGTTTTTTAGTAATATTTTGATAAAATGTTTAAATTTACCGCAAAAAATCAATTAATATCTGATGAGTGACTTATTTTTACCTTAAAATGTATTATCAATTAATTTAAAATTTAAAGGTGTATCTGTCCCCTTAAATAATTTGACACCAAATTTGAAATTATTACACATTAAAAACATGTTTTTGTTACTCTTAAAGCAAGTAAATATACTTCACACCTTATAATACACCTCTCTTTGTACTTAAAAAAGGTGCAAACGGTCATCTTTTCCTAAATTTTGAGAAAAAGCCTGTTGAAAGTCGGAGTGAGTGATTGAAGCCAGCCAGTCACCAGGCTCTCAGGCGTCAACCAACCATATTCGACTTGACGCTTGGTCATCTTCATGTGACAATAGCTACAACTCGGGTGTAAGCTGCACAACGACATTAGCATTAGTAAATACACGTGTGTCCCCAACTGGAATTGTTTTAAACATAACAATATTCCATAATAAACATATAATTTTAAAAACTTTCCTTTTCAAAATTTAATTTCGAAACAAGATAACTGTTTGAACAGATATATTATAAATATATATTCAGCGTGGCTTGTACGTACATGCATAACAAAAAAGAGGGGTAAAAACTCACTGGTATAAGTTGGTAGGCAAACATACAGCTCTTTTTCCAATTTTTGGCAATTGTCGCCCAGCCATCCACGAAATTTCCAGGCGTCGACTATCATTTATTGTCTTGATGTCCTGCCTTTAAAAGCTGGCAGCAATACATTGGCTTCAGTCTGCAAAAACATACCATTATTAATACCATTATTAATACTGTTATATATATATATATATATATATATATATATATATATATATATATATATATATATATATATATATATATATATATATATATATATATATATATATATAACAGTATTAATAATGGTATTAATAATGGTATGTTTATATATATATATATTGGTATATATATATATATATATATATATATATATATATATATATATATATATATATATATATGTTGGTATATATATATATATTTCCCTAACTCTAATTATATCAGACATAATACATAAATAATTTAGTACACCAACATAATAAAACTATATATATACTGGAATAGAGGGGCGTACAGTGGCTCAGTTGGTAGAGTATCAGATTCTCACGCCGGTGACCCGGGTTCGATTACCAGTCTCTGCCGACAGATACAAGCACCTCTGTAAAAATTGCATGTGCTTTATTTACAAACACATCGCAAATCCCCGTCGTCGATTACCTCCATATGGAAGCACAAATATGACAACGTTAAAAAAAGTACTGGAATAAAGTGCCAAAATAAGGAATTATACCTATGTATAAAGAAGGCTAAGTCGACTTGAGGCAAGCATAGAGACCGAGTATGTGCTAGTCAGACAGCTCAAAACACTTCAGACTCCGGCCGTAAAAGGCCAGCTTCTGTAGCATCTGTAAAAATGAAAGTAAGAAATAACCATGAAAAGGAATAGTTCTTCGTATAGAGGAGACTAAGTACTTTTTTTAACAAAATAAAAAGAGCAATTTAACTGTATGTGAATTGAGATAGCAGGCTTGGACCATTCCTCTTCTACAAATTGTAGGTTGAGGAGAGCATTCCTGCGGGGAAAACACCTGTTGTTATTCTTTTTCCAAATTGCAATCACTTCACTTAAATTATTGATGAGTGATTATTTAGACATACTAGAAACAAACTCACAATAACACTAAAGTTAATCTCAAACTGCGACACGGCAGTAGACTGCATGTGAATCAAAGAGCATGTGGGCAGCAGCGAGAGTCTAGAGACTTTCTTGCGCTCGGCACTAGATGCGTCGAACTGCCGTTGTTGCAGAATAAAGTTAGAGTCGCAGCGTGCGGAGTGTAAAGTTGGTCCAATTTTCAGGGAGGCGCCATTGTTGCGGCGCGCGCGATTTAAACGTATTTTCGGAATTTTTGAGGTTTAGGATAGTTTAATATATTTTTTTTCGAGGATATGTAGGAAATGCCACCTAAGGCACAACCGCCTGGGTCCGCACAGCCGGATAATGTGGGGCTGGTTGAGGATGCATTCACCGTGTGTATAATATAGGACGAAAAATAAAATAAACAAAAACGCGAAAAAAAACTACAGAGCCGTTGCATCGCAAACCGACCCACTAAATCTACCACCCTTTCCTCTTCTGGCGGAACCCACCCTGGTACCGTTTATCACATTACCTCAGGGTGGTGTCATTCTAGAATCGTCTCGACAATCGCTGCTGTCTTGACCTGAAACAAATTTAAAAATTCATAATTTTAAATCCTCGAGGGGACGTCAGATCTAACCCGTCTCATTTATACCCGTATTCAAACCGGCACATTCATCTCCATACGGAAAGGAGAAGTATTCCTCTTCCTCCCGGCGACATTCATAAAATGAGAGAAATTCATCGTCTCCCGATTAAAAAAGCGTCCCATCTTCTCCCTCTACGTCCATTTCCATGGAGTCGTCTGACGTCCCTGGGTTATGTTGGGGTGTCACAGCGTCTCCCAGCGCTTCATTCATACCTTCGACGGTTGTCCTGTCTAGGTACCGCTTCTATTGACGTAGGACCGACTCGCCGAATTTTGCCGTGTCGGCCCACTTATTCTTGGCGGACATCATTTCGCCCACGATGTTCTCAGACGTGAATTGTCCAACCTAGCCGATAAGAGCTGTTCTTTCTTCGTTCCACTTTTCGCAGACGAAAAACGTATGAAACGCATCGTCGCAATCAGCGGAACAGAATATGCAACTCGGGCTCTGAACCTTCGCCATACGGCTGAGGTAGGAGCAGAAGTACGCATGATCACTCAGGAATTGGGGCAGATAGTAATTTACCTCCCCATGATCTCTGTTAATCCAAGGGGCCAGCTAGTCTATCAGCTTTGCTGTCCATTTATCCTTGGTCGTGGTTGTCCAGAACCGTTGTCACGTTTCCATGGTGCGTTCCCGTTCCTCTCCATGGACTGTTGTTCTGCCCTCTCCTGTTTTCTTCCGTTCGTAGATTCGCTTGCGCTCCGCCGTGTGTAGGTCGATCGGGATGATTCGTAATAATAAATCGTCTCTCGTTTTATGCGCCCTTCTTCTTTCGTCCGACCACGGGCGTTTTCTATGTCGCAATCCCTTGCGCGGCATGGATGCGTTGCAGGCTCGGTGAATGAGACCCATAATCTCCCTGACGAGAGCCTCCGCTCCGTTCCTGTCTTCCGCGACGTTCTTCGCTGGTAAATTTCCCTGTCCTTCAAGCAGTACCTCGACTAGTTTTTCTGTGTTCGGCCTGGTCAGATTCCATCGGGGTGGTTTTGTCACGACTCCTTCCGATTGTGATTTATCGCGTTGCTGAAACGTGATGTATTGGTGATCGCTTCCGTTGTCATACTCCATTACCCTCCAATCCGACGCTCTGCGCGCTAGATTTTCGGATGTGAAAGACACGTTCGGAATCGTCCCAATATGCCCTACCATTCTAAATGTCGACGTGTTCCTAACGTTGAGAACTATCAGGCCGAGTCTAGATACCATCTCCGTGATGGACTTTCCTCTGCTGTCCGGCACTGGCATGCCCCACTCCAATGCTCGCGCATTGAAATCCCCGGCGACTACGCTCTCGCCTTCAATTTCGCGGATCGCGTCTTTAAGCTCGTCCAGACTCCGCCTGAATTGCTTAATACAGACGTTCGGGGTAAAGTAGCAGCTCGCGTAAGTTACGTCTCTGCTTCTCACCCACGCAAAGCCGCTTCCGGCCTCGTGTTCGTCCACTCTGATGGTTCGTGGGTCCACGTAGATTGCTGCTGTGCCAAGTGTGTCTCTGTACCACGTAGGTACGTTCTAGTCACAGTATTGCTCGCTGATTAGCAGCACATCAACCTTCGTCTGAAATATACTCTGAGTCAGAAGGCTGTTGGCTAATTCGGCTCTATGGAGGTTCGCTTGAAGGACCGTTATACGGTCCATCATTAACGCATGGCTTTGGTCTGTCTAAGCATTTCGCGAAACACTCTACACTGTCCTGAGTCCAACGTGTGGCCCAGCTGTGCTTGGTCTACTTTCAGGTCAGTGCACAAGACGCACTTCGTCTCGGTAGCCTTGCAGGCTGCTCCTTTGTGACGTTCCGTGCCACATTTGTAGCAGGTTTTGCTTCTGTCTGGGCCACGACAATCCCGCGCTTGATGTCCGTAACTCAGACATCTAAAGCACCGCTGGAGCTGCTGCCATCTTCTCAGTCGGCAGTTCATATAGCCGACTTTCAGGTGATTCTTCTCAAGGAGGAACTCTGCCTTTTCCTGGTCCATCTCTACGATGGCCAGTCGCTACTCTCTACTGTTGGGCTTGGTCAGTGAAACGCTAATCTCACCTGTTGAGACTCCTGCTTCATCAAAGACCCTCTTGATCGTCGTCTCCACTTCTTCTTTGGTGGTAAGGCTGTTCAGGTCTCTGACTTCCACGTTTGTATTAGGCGTCAGGGTCTTTACGGCCCCCGACGTGCGCAATACCTTCCTGATGGAGTCTCCTATAGTCCCCAGCTCCTGGTTGTTGCTTTTTGTGCCCAACTCTACCAGGACGTCATCCATCCTGGTTTTTCTGATACACTTAACATCAGTCATTGCAAACTCTGCTGTGACCTTTTCCCGGACATTTGAGAGAACGTCCGCGTAGGTGACTCCATCCCTCGGTCGGATAGGGACAGCCTTGGGTCACTTCCTAGGTTTTCTCCTCGTCCTCTTCTTCTTTTGAGCAGTCTCGCTCCTCTTATCTACCGATGTCCTAGCTGTTGGGGTCTTCTTTTGTTGCGGCTGCTGCTGCAGTTGTTGTCGCAGCTGCTGTCGCTGTCGCTGATTTCGTTCCAGCTGTTGTTCTTGTGTCAGCTGCTCAAGTTGTTTCTGTAGCTGCTGCTGCTGTTTCTTAGCTACAGCTTTCTCCTTCTTCGAAAGGGCTGCCTCAATGCCGACGATCTCCGAGGGCCCGGTGGATCTAGCCTTCTTGTCAATAATTGAAGACTCAGCACTATCGGAGTCACCGTCTCGCGATCGCACTCTCTTATTTTGAGGCCGCTGGCTGCAGATAGCCGCGGCTCCCTGAGGGTCTGTCGCGCTGTGCTCTTCGGTGTTTGTGAGCAGGCGTTCCCTCCAAGAGTCGAAAAGTTCAACGAGGGTGGGTAAGCTGTGCTTGATGTCGGTATTGACACCAGGCTGCCTCTCCAACCCTTTTCCCACCTTTTTGAGGAGTTCGTCCACTTATTTCACGAACTCCTGGACTGTTACTATCTGCGCGTGGCTGGGCTGTTTTTTGTTCGTCTCTATATTGCATCGGGACATTTTCTTTCTTGATTGTTTAAGCAGCGCATCGTGCGTAGGGAGGCGGGTCGAAATAGCTGGGAACAGGTGTACCCTCGGATGCTTTGATCCTACCCCAGTTCCCTGAGGTCCAGCCTTCGTTTTCCCTGTCCCGGAATACACGGACGGACCAGGGATCGCCCGGAGCAACAGGGGTTCCGATATTCCTGCCCAATACGTACTTCCTAAGCCTTTCCTTCCGAAACTAACCACCTTGGCAGAGCTAGGCTGGCATTCGCCCTTCGCCCATGCCGATGGGAACAACCGACAGGGGTCCGGACACTCCCAGCGTGACCCGGCGCGAGAACAATCGGGTCGGGTGGTTTTCTGTGCATCTGCCTCACGACTAGCGTACCGCCCGATAGAAGATATTTGAGTATTTTGTTGAGTGTATTGCGTGTGGTAAGTGTAGGGTAATGGTTGTAAGAGTAAATGTGTGGAGAGTGTGCTCGGTTACCATTTAGTCACCTTCCGACTTCCGGGCCAACTGGCAAGTCATCCGGCTACAAGCCCTACCAGAAGGACCACTCGCTTCCTCATGCCAGGAAGTCTATGCCTCGGCCACGCGTCAACCCAGGCAACCGCGGAGGGAGGATAGTTTAATATATAGAAAAAGAAAAAGAAGAAAAAATGTATTATTAATAAACACAACAAGAATTATTACTCACGTGCATTTTACAATTAATCTTTAATATTTTCTTCGCTGATTCTAATAATAAATGATTACTAACAATTAAAATTAATAAATTCAAACATTCTCTTTGTTTATTTTACAACATTGTTTGATAATTACCCGAGAAATTCAAATTTTAATTATAACTAATTAAAAGGGGAATAAGTTTTTTTTAGAACAGTTAAATTAACAATTAAATAAACTTTTTCTTTTTAACATTTAGCTCATAGAATAATTTTGGTGTTTTTATTTCACAGATATTTATAATAATACTTGCTTATAATACTTGCTTATCCTTTAATCTAGTTTTGCTTGAAAATTTGGTTGCTGGCTATTATAAAATTTATTCATACAAAATCATTCATTAATTAACAATATTAATAATGTTTTATAAATACTGTTCTATTCCTATTTGTTATTGGTTTATTGGTTTATTTTACATTGAAATTACTAGCAATAACCACTATTAACGTTATAATTTTACAAGAAAATAAACTTTTCATTTTTAACCTTCTATTCATTTAAAATTACTATAAATTATTTAAGAATATTATTTTATAGAATTATTTTAGTGAATTAACATTTAAGGTCCTTTTTCTGTCATTTTCCATTTTTCTTTTTCTCTCTTTGGGTATGTAGAGAAATTTTAACGTAACATTAATTTGAATAACTCATTGATAACATGACATATCGACCGAATCTGAAGTATTACTTCGTTAACATATAAAGATGTGCAAGAGTATATAAGAATGATGTTACGAATGAATACATATGAATGTCAATATAGGAAGAATTAAATACCCATATATGATGGTTATAACCTGGACTTCTGGGCATATGCCCGTCAAATAGAGTCGTCCTTTTTGGACGATTTTTGGTACAATTTATGGGGTGAGGCAAGACACATTGCTCACAATCATAAATTTCAAAACCATGTAGGATTGCCAGAGCTGTTGGACGAATTTTTAGGCCAGGTTCACCGAGGTCACAAACACATGCAGACAGAAAATTTAAGAAACCAAATCATTGCAATAGTGATATGGCTCTAATGAACTCATACCCTAAATATAGAATTCATGACTACCATGTCCTTTCATCAGATGAAGCAACATGAAGTGGGTTGATGATAGCTCATTACGATTTCGATAACAATAGTGATTTTGAATCGGATGATGAACCATATGACCCAACAAATGTAACCAATGATATATTATCTTATATCAACGACAATGTTCCCCACTATACCGGTCACAATATTCCCTTTGGGAAATTTGCCTGAGAAATAACAAGACTGCCAAATGATGTACCAACAAGGTTGTATGAAAATTTCCTTGACCTAATATGGAAATATTTGCACGAAGAAGCAAGACAAGTAGATTGCACACCTGGTGTTCGTAATCGGTTTGACCTACTCAACATGTTAAGCTACAATTTTGAAGACTTACCTAGAAGCAATTATACCAGAAACCAAATCAACACGAGACCAAATAATGTTTCAAACTATAACATGATGAGAGCACATCAAGCATATAACATCGCTCGAGACTATAACACAACAGAATAGTGGAAGAAGAAAATCCTATGAATCTTTGTGTTGCCCGCATGGCGACAGTATGCGCGTCAATGCAAACGCAGAAGTCACAAATTCTTTAACATGGAGCATCAAGGGCTCGGGACGTACAAGATGAAGACCAAGAACAACCAGTACCTAATGAAAACGACAGAGTCACTCTAGAATGCGACATAATATCTGAATATAATTCACCCAATGCTCTTCAACTCTGTCAAGAACTCACGTCTGCAGAAATACCCAAAGAAATCGCGCAGGTAACAGTAGTCAAAGTGACAACAATACATATCTGGCAGAACAGTATCTCGTACGCGAGAGAGAAAAATGTGTCATACAGCCTCCAGAAAATTCAGTTGATTACCACAAAATGATAGAATCCATAATAGTAGAACCTAAAACAACTAAAAAGGCCTGCCTAACAGTAATGAAATAAAATACTGCCATGACCATAATGGCGCCATCAACTGAAGTCGGAACGATGAGGTTATATGCAATGGATTTATTAATAAAGACTCAAATCACCACCTCAACGGCAACATATTACATGCAACAATAAATACCATGATAAATGTAGAAGAAACATATGAAGTATGCAAGAACACACGCCAGCCTGACAACATACAAGCAATTTGCAACAAGGTACAACACGAAATGCATTCTTACAAGCTCACAGCCCAATTTATCATTGAAGTGGCTCGAATCATAAAATGCAAAAATACCAACATCAAAAATATTCATTGTAATTAAATAAAAAATATGTCAAAAGAATCCATTAGAATAAGTAAATACTAAAGTATAATGCATAAGAATGAAGCAATTTGGAATAAATTCAAGTTCAAAACCCTAATTATGAACAATATTTAATTGAAACGTAAAATCTGTCACATGAGAAATAAAAGATGATGAAACTCAAGAAGAATTCCCAGAACCAAGTTCCCACAGCCAAGTTCCCACAACCTGGCAATAGCAAACACACATAACTACTACTCGTATGCTCTACTATGTTTAAACGTGATGATTACCGCGGACGACAAACGTTCTCAAGTAGGGGGGAGGAGGGAAATTTTAAGTGACTTAAGGCTCTGGATTTTTCCGAAATTCTACAGGCTTCCTACACTTAACTCCCCAGGTCGGTAAAAGCTCTGATAGCGAGAATACGCCGATTCTGGTCTTGCCTCTCCTATCGCGCGATCAGTGAATGAACGCCGTAATGTGCTACTACTGCAGTTGCTAAGCTCATTAAGGACTACAAGGGTGTCACGCGGCGACAATCACCATGACGTCACGGAGGGGAAGAGAGGTCTTGTGCGAGGGAGGACGTTTTCCGGCCGTAGCGCTTTAGCCCAATATCCGAGTAGGCTGCATTGCTCCCCTTTTGTTGATGGTCGTGATCGAGCCAAAGTAAGAGTAGCTACGTGTCTCACTATAGAACAACCAAGACCCAATTTTAACTGCGTTATTAGTTATAATATAATTAAGTACATTGCACCAAAAATAGAGAAAAAGCCATCGAACATTGTACAATATTTTTGCATCTGTGCCAATATTGAAAAAGCAAAATAAATACGTAAACGTATCAATAAGGAAAACTTTTGTGGTCCTCATTATTTTCTTATCGTCAAACCCTGCTGCAAGTCAAGGTAAGAAATTTAATTTAAATGTAATTAAAACTATTGTTCTCATAAAAACTGATTTGTGAAAAAAAGATTCGAATACGGTTTGTTTGCGTCGCGCGCGACGAGACTCAAACCTGTATCGAATTGCCGAGACCCCCCCCCCCCCTCTATTTAATATTTAAATAAAAAAATTGTTCCGTTAAGAAACTTAAAGTTTCTTAAAGGCCTAAAACTTATAAGATTCAGAAAATTATGAAGCCCAAAAAGTAGAAGGCCTAAAAAATGATAAGGCCCAAATATAATAATACCAAACAATATATAAGACAAAAAATATAAGACCCAAACAATTATAATGGCAATTTATTATGAAACCAAGACTATTATAAGGCCCAAAAACAATAATGCCCAAAAACTTAAGTGCGAAACAATAATAATGCCCGTAAAATGATAAAAAATTATAAGGCTAAAAGATTAGAAAAAAAATTATAAGGTTCAAAACTTATAAGGCCGAGAAAACTATGAGGCCCAAATAACTTAATGGCCTAAAAATTATAAAGCTCAAAAAATATAAGGCCTAAAACATTATGAGGCCCAAAAATGTATAAGGCCCATATACGATAATACAAAAAAATATAAGGCCCAAATATTGTATATATAATGGCAATTTATTATAAAACCAAGACTATTATACGGCCCAAAAATAATAATACCCAAAAAATTATAAGGGTCACAAAATTATAAAGCCCAAAAATTTAATTGCGAAACAATAATAATGCCTATAAAATGATCAAAAAATTATAAGGCTCAAATTTTTTCAAAAAATAGAAGGTTCAACACTTATGAGGCCCAGAAAACTATGACGCCCAAAAAACTTCAAAGTTTAAAAATTATGAGGCTCAAAAAGATATAAGGCCTACTATATTATATGGCCGAAAAATTATAAGGATCGAGAAATTATAAGGCACAGCAAATTATGACTCCAAAAAATAATAATACCCAAAAATATTTAAGACGAAATAATAGAAGTCCCAAATAATTATAATGCCCAGTAAATTTATTATGCCCAAAAATGCCCAAAAATAATTATACCCACAAGATATCTAAATATTGTAAGGCACAAAACATATGAGGCCCAAGAAACTATGACGCCCCAATAATGTTAAGACCCAAAGAATTATAAGGCACAAATATTATAAGGTCAAGAACAACAATACCCAAAAATATTTAAGACAATAAATATAAAGCATAAATAATTAAATAGCAAATAAGTTACTATGCCCAAACATTGAAATGCGCAAAAATATTATAAGGCCCAATAAATAATAATGCCCATAAAATGTCCAAAAACTAAGCAAATCCTAAAATATTGAAGAAAAAAATTATATGGCCTAAATAATTATAATGGAAAAAAATGTTCTGTGCCCATAATATATTCAAAAATTATAAGGCCCATAAAGCTATGAGGCCCTAAAATTATAATGCCCAAAAATTATAAGACCAAAAAGTTATAAAGCCAAAATCAATAATGCCCAAAAATATTTAAAATAGAAAAATATAAGGCCCAAATAATTATAATGGCAAAAAAATTATTATGCCAAAAAATATGAAAAAGCAAAAAAATTATAAGGTCGAAAAATAATAAAGCCCAAGAGAGGTTAAAAAAATTATAAGGTTCAAAACTTATAAAGCCGAAAAACTGAAAGACCTAAAACTTATAAGACTCAGAAAATTATAAAACCCAATAAAATATAAGGCCCAAATATAATAATACCAAACAATATATAAGACAAAAAATATAAGACCCAAACAATTATAATTGCAATTTATTATGAAACCAAGACTATTATCAGGCCCAAGAAAAAATAAGGGTCACAAAATTATAAATCCCAAAAAATTACTTTGCCCATAAAATGAGCAATAATAATAATAATAATAATAATAATTATAAGGCTCAAAGGATTATCAAAAAATTATACGATTTAAAACTTATAAGGCCGAGAAAACTATGAGGCCCAAAATACTTAATGGCCTATAAATTGTAAAGCCCAAAAATATAAGACCTAAAACATTATGTGGTCAAAAAATGTATAAGGCCCAAATATGATAATACCAAACAATATAAGGCCCAAATATTAAGTGCGCAAATTACACAATTAGACCCCGATAATTTGAAACTTCCTACAAGGAATCACAATTCCATTTATTATTTCAGCAAAACAAAATTCGGAAGGGTAGATAATATAAATGTTAATATAATTCAATCAATATATGAATATATACTATTACCACTAGAACATATTTTTAATTTGTGTATTGAGAAATCCATATGGCATCATGCTTTTAAAAAAGTTGCAGTAGTCCCCATATACAAGGCAGGGGACAACTCGTGTATCTCAAATTATAGGCCAATTTCGCTTATACCTAACAATGCAAAAATTTTTGAGAAAATAATTCACTATAGACTACACTACACCTATTTTTGAAAAAATGTAATATAATATCTAACAAACAATTTGGTTTTGTTAGATATAGAGGTACGATGTATTCTTTGAATTATATAACAAATATCATATACAGAAATTTGGATAAAAACAAACCTACAATTGCAGTATTCTTAGATTTGGCCAAAGCTTTTGATGCTATAAATCATAGAATACTGCTAGATAAGCTTGAGAAATATGGTATAAGAGGTAGTGTTTAAAACTGTTAACTAACTATCTCTCAGATAGATAACAAAGAGTTAAAATTCAAGATTGTAAGAGTGAGTACAAATTAATCTCCACAGGAGTTTCGCAAGAGATTATACTGGGTCCTTTGTTATTTATACGCTATGTCAATGATCTACTGAGAGATATGCAAAATGATACAATCATGTCTTATGCCGATGACACTGTCATCATATCAAGTGATGATACGTGGTCACGGGCACAGAATAAAATGAATGTATATCTAGATCAAGTGTCGAAATGGCTTACTTTGAACAAATTAGCTTTAAATGTAAGTAAAACTGTTTACATAACGTATAGAAATTACTGTGATAGTGTGCCAGATACTCTAGACATTAATATATTCGATTGTTATTCGATTTCAATATGAAATGGGACAAACATATCGACTATATTGTAAAACGAACTAGAAATCTAATATTAATTGTTGCCAAAATTAAAAATATTATGGAATCCAAAACATTTAATGATAATTTTTTATGCATTTTTTCAAAGTTTAATAAATTATGGAATAATTGCCTGGGGAGGAGCATATAGTAATACCCCAAACCAAATAAAAATAATTCAAAACAAAATATTAAAAATCATAAATAAAAATCGATTCTCAGAGCAATGTCTTCCTCTTTCTGTAAGTCAGTGATTCCTTTTTGTTGGAATTATGGTGAGCGAGATCAGGTAAATGAACAATCTGCTTCCTTTATGTCTCTTTATTCTACCCGAGTGACAATTAGGATACAAAATAGGTGAATGAACTAGGCTGATCGGAGACTCGAAGCGGACTGGCGTCGAGAGGGCCAGTGGCTGTGCGGCCCAGAGCTGGAGTCGAGAGAAGGGGGTGCTTAGGCCGCCATCTAGAGCGGCGTGGACGCAGCGGGAACGGGAGGCGGCGCGAATATTCAAATTTAACATCCCGCCCGCCTCGTTCCGTGAACGGACTCAATTGAGCGCCGCCCGCCGCGAGTGTGGTCGAATGCCACCCGCCCTGGGTATGGTCAGGCGTTGTCAGCCGCGTGCAACGGCGGTTGTTCCGGTTGATCCTGGGAGCTCACTGGAAGTTCAACTAGCTTCGTCACGGGCCTGGTGTAGGAGCTGTCTGCGGTGCGTACAGTGGCGACTCTTACGAGTTTATCCTGTCCGGGATGGACTGCGGCGATCCTTCCATGCAGCTCGACTCTCCTCGGCATGTCTTAACGAATCCAGCGTGGGACTGAGATTCTCCCGGTGCCCTTCATCGTCTCCTGGAAGTTGAGTCATTTGCGAGCCCAGGGTTCAGGCACATTCACGTCCCAGTTCATCTTGGCTGCCCACAGATCTTGACTTAGCATCTTGGCGACCACCGTAACGGGAGCGAGCCACCCGGCTCGGTCAAAGATTCGGGCCAGCTCTGCGAGGATCGTCCTTTTTGTGATTTGCCGCTCTCTGAGTGAGCTGGGCGGGATGGACCTAAAGCAGTTCTGAGTTGGATCCCAAGCCATTCCAAGTTTGTTCACTGGGCCGTCGGTTGAGACGTCGAACTGAAGCCAAGTCGGACGCAGTCTATCTCCCGGTGCGATATCTTCGAGCAGCGCAGGATCGTTGGAGACCCACTTCTTGAGTATGAGGCCGTCGACCTCTAGGAGTTTGATGAGTTGGTCTTGGCGGCAGCGCGCGGACTCGAGGTCGTCCGCACCACTGAGAAAGTCGTACACAGCTCCCTCTCGATGGCGTCGACAACCTCGGGCAGATCTGCTCCTTCGTCTAGGCTGAGCTGTTGCATCGTCCGAAGCGCCAGGTACGGTGCGCTGGCCTCGTCGTACGTAACGGTCAGCAGTGCGTAGTGACTCGCTGGAGTCTCTGGATTCGGGCTCCAGAGCATTCGTTGAAAGTGCACATGCTGTGGCTGGTTCCAGATCTGACGGAACATCATCTTCACATCTGTGCAAAAGGCGATCCAATGGGTCCTCCAACGGGTCAGGACTATGGCGAGGTCATTTTGTCGTTTGGAACCTGCATGCATTGCGTCGTTGAGGCTGTATCCACTAGTTGTAAGGCGTGACGCATTCAAAACCACATGAAGCTTGTCCTCGAAGTCGCTTCGCTGTCCTATCCCATGATGGCAGATGTAGCACGCTGGCTGGGAAGAGTCCCTCAGTCCTGATTCCGCGTCGTAAAGTCGGTCTTTTGCTTGTCGTGTAGAGGTCTTCCGCCGCGGTGTAGTCATTGTTGACGAAGTTATTGCTTTCCAGTGCCTCTGGAAAGTAAAGATGCTCGACGTGGTTTTCGAGGAAATCCCTCCAATAGCCTTCGACTACCTCGAGACTGCTGCGGAACAGTCTTTTCGTCCACTCTTCGAGGGGACGGTCCAAGATCCTCCTCGAAGTCTGCTTCAGTACCGTGAGCAGGACTAGCTTAGCGACGAGTCGTCCTATGAGTGTGAAGGATGTTAGGTTAATGTTTGCCGGAGTGCCACCCGTGTGCCTGGGCCGAACCAAGCCATGCGCGAGACGGGGAAGACCTGACGCGCTCCCGAATGCCGCTGAGGGAGGGTTGAACCGTACGCAAGGCGGAGCAGGCCCGATGCGTGTCCTGTAGGAGCGGGACCGCGCGCAGGGCAGGTGAGTTTCGATGCGCGCGAGTCCGTGAGCAAGGTGGGGCAGACCCGATGCGCGGTCTGGAGGAGTGGGATCACGATCAAGGCAGATTGAGAGAGAAGGAGATATAGATAGATATAATGTTTATTTGTAAATATTTTAAATATGGTTTACATTAAATTCTTCTAATAAAAAAATAATATATCACAACGTTAATTTACATGATAATATCACTTCGTTAATACACATAAAATATGATTACACGTGTTCGAAGTCAGGTATACATAAAGTATTGCACTTTGTTGTCATGCATGTACACATAATTCTCAATCTTGTCATTACATCTATCAGTCATACAATTTATATTACATACATACACACATTTAAACCATTACTCACTTCCATTCATACTAATAAATACTCGCATACTTTCAAAAACAGTTCCTGACAGACAGTAAATTTATATTACATAAATAAAATATAAATTACATAAATAAATAAATTAGTTAGAATAAATCATAAATTAAATAAATAATAAATTAAATAAATAAGACTCACAAAAACATTTAATCCAAGTTTGCAAAGTATTTTTTGACCGACGCCTTAAAGGCTATTAATGATGGTAAAGTACGAATGGCAAAAGGGAGCGAGTTCCACAAATGCGCACCTTGTACTTGTGCAACAGAGAGTTCTTTAACTTTACCCCTTACAGGACGCGTAGACATATTTTTTTAAAAAGGGACTACAGGTAAGCAGGTTCCTCAATGTTAAGTATTTTATAGGCGGTAATTGCCATGCAAATCGCATTTCTAGTGTATATCCGTGTTCATCCTAATTTCTCCCTGTAAGGGGTGATATGTTCATTCTTCCTATAACCTAAGACGTATCGCACACATCAATTTTGTAGACTTTGCAGTCGGCTACGTAATTCTAGTGACGCGTCAAGATAGACTACAGAACAATAGTCGAGGTGTGGAAAGTCAAGAGCCATTGCTAGGTGCTTGCGCAGATCCTAGGAAGTATACTTTCTAAAAAAAACCTCAAGTTGTACCTCACGTTAATACTCTATTAACCTTTTTGCGACCAAGTCCACATGTGGCTTCCCCGTGAGCTTAGAATCAATAATAACACCCAGGTTCGTAACGGTTTGCGAAAATGGGACAAAGAAGCCATCTCCCAGACTGATTTCTGGCATACCTTGTGACTCAAGAACATTGATGTATCTACATGAACCGAAAACAATAGCTTTAGTCTTGGTCTTATTCAGTCTGAGGGCAACGTCCCGGTCTAATTAGCAATCGCTCGCACAGCACGGGATAAAATCTCCACACCCTCCGCGACGTTTTCGGGTTCTATTTGAATATAAATCTGTAGGTCGTCTGCGTATAGTAGATGTTCGATGCGTCTTGGGTCGTCAATACCTAGGTCTTTATTCAGATCGACGAAAAGCTCTTTCATGTCGTTTATGTAAAGACAGAACAGCAATGGTCCCGACACGGACCCCTGGGGCACTCCAAGGTTAGTTGACAACCAAGATGACTTAGTGTCCCAGTGCGTTACAACGGCTTGTTTCCTACCTAATATATATGATTTTTTTCCAAAATAAAGCATGCTTGGAGAACCCCAGAGCTCGCAGCTTTGCTAAAAGCTTGGCTGGCGAGATAGTGTCGAAAGCCTTGCTGTAGTCGAACAGTAAACAGTAAAACTAGTGTTTATAATCTATTGTTTATTCCTGTCCTTGCGTCTTCTGTCAGTCGGAGTAGAGCAATTTGAGTCGAGTTATTTTGCTTGTAGCCGGACTGCATGGGGTCTAGCTGTTTTGTTTAGGTCAAGTAAGCCATTATCTGGTCATGTACATTTTTTTCCAAAACCTCTGTAAAGAAAGCACAGCAGCGCTATCGGACGAAAATCCGACGCTGACGATGGTGTAGTACACTCGTTCAGCGGTACTACTCGTGCTCTCTTCCATAGGTCTGGGAATATGCCCTTATCCAGAGAAGAGTTGAATAGATTCACAACGTGCTGCCCAATGACTGGCAGTGCTTTCGCAACTACACTCTGCGGAACGTCGTCCTCACCTCTCGCTTAAGAGGAAAAGTGCATGACCGCGAGCACGACATCCGCGGCGCTGACTGGATTGAATTTAAAACCATCATACCTCCCGCATGCAACCAGATCTTCGATCTCAGCTGAATTTTCATCGTTTGAAATTGATACTCCTGCAAAGTGAGTATTGAGTTCCTCCGTCGTGAATCCATGCAACCCTCCTCTAGCTTTGGGAAGGAGTCCTAGGTTGCGCAATTCCTTCCAAACAGCGCTCTGCTGCTTTCCCAGCAGTCTACCTTGATCATAAGCGATACGAGCTTGTTCTGTTTTGGTTAAGGATTCACTACGCAACTCTAGAAACTCGTTGTGGTACCGTGCATCCCCAGTCCTTTTATACCGTCTGTATGTTGCGTCACGTTTTTTGTTTTGTCCAGGGTGGACTGCGCATGCGAGGCTTAACTCGCTTTAATGGTGCCAAGGTGTTAATTGCATCCAGTAAGTTAGAGTTAAGGCAGTCCAGCGCTGTGTCAAGGTTGACGTGAAAGGGATTGTAGCTCTTCCGGTTCTATGTTTTTATAATCCCCATATGTGAATGGATCGTTAACACGGATGTGTGCCCGCACTTTTATGGCTACATCCAGGATATTGTGTTTGCTGGGCCAGGTAGGTTCGTAGTTGTCGTGATCCGTCACGATATCGTTACTGTCAACAATTATAGTGTCAATCTATGTGTGCGAAGTGTCGGTGTGATAGGTCGTTCGTGGGGAGAGAGAGAGAGAGAGAGAGAGAGAAAGAGAGAGAGAGAGAGAGAGAGAGAAAGAGAGACAGGCCTATCCAGCGCAGTGACGGCAGGCCCGCGCGCGCCTCAGTTCGATGCTAAAATGGAGTTAATTCTTGAGACGCCGCGTCGGCCCGAGCACGAAGAAGCGTGTCGCGTTAGCCAAGATGGCTGCGCGTGGCATGGGAACGCCGCACAGTGGGCTAAAACAAGATTTTCTGTGCCAAAATAAAATAACTCCACACAGGAACCACCAATTTGGATGATTTTTGAACAGCTAAGTAGATGTAGTTTAGTGGGCAAATAGAAAAAATTCGTAAATAAACTTATACAACCTCCAAATTCTACAAAAAACATAACTTTTTTTCTAAATTTTGTAAAAAACTTTATCTAAATTATGGGAAATTGATTTTTGTAGGTAAAAATTTTGACTTTAAAATTGGTATACATATAATATATCGCCCTAGACCTGTGAGCCCTAACCTAACTACCCCAAGTTGGATACTTCTCCGTAATGATAGGTTATTACGATAATTTGTATTTCACTATGACTTTTACAGATAATTATGACTAGAACAGCGATCTGTATCATTAAAAGTTTTTATGACCATAACCTAAAACTTTTAACCTCTTAGCTTACCATTTCAGGTTAAATAATAATTTTTTAAATCTGATGTTTGAACATAAAATGATATCTTCTGATCCATGACTATAAATAACAATGATTTCGATCTGCGATTATTATTATGATAATAGTTTAATGAAAACCATAACCTGCACTTTACGATCTACAGGCTTACGAAATAGGGAGTCTAACAAGTTGTTTAAGATCTGACATTGCATTGTTACATAATATTTCACGCTGAATCCAAATCTAGTAATAGAATTGCTGAAGCAAGTCTCAATATTAAGATAATTCTAACCTGAAAGTGCTTAGGAGCTCGGTTTTGGTGATATTAAGTGAGATCTCAGTAGATTTATAAATAACTATATAGTAAAATTAAATTAACTTTACAGAAATTCAGGTAAGTCAGATATTATTTTGAAAAATGCGGATCTTCGAATTATGCATGCGTAAATTGTCATTTTTTTGTGTTATCTGTACCAAAAGTCGTCTATTATGTGCATCTAATTTGGGCGAAACTTGATTTTGCGCACGTGTAACAAACCTAGTCTTATGTCTCACGCGCGCGTGCGTGTGTGTGTGTGTGCGAAAAGCTGCTTTACGCATCCATATTGATGCGTAAAGTTGTAGTTTGTGCACACGATGACAAAAAATGATGTTCTGTTGTCCAATTTATACAAAATTTTTAAAACCTTACAGAAATTTTCTATTTGGAAACGCTTTTTTAACCCTTTAGACCCATGAAAATTCCGAAAATCTGTCGATAATGTAAGAAGCTTCGATTTTTTTTATTTTAAATATGGATAGGGTTTCCCTATCGATGAAAATATTATTAAAAATTGTATAATACCTTTTATTTGGATATTGTTAAATCTAATCATTCCTAGCAAATTTTAGACTTTTCATTGTCCATGATTTGTATGTTTATTATTTGAAGAATTTCTAAACTACGTCCTTATAAATTGTTGAAGTTCTACTAATATTTGCTAATTAATTTTATCTACTAATATTTACTAATTAAAGTTATCTAAATGTGGTTCGAAAAAATTAATATTCGATTAAAAATTAATCTCTTTATAAATTTATAAAAGTATTATTCAATATAACTTTTTCAAATTATAAAATAACACACGCATGTATATCTACTAATTCGTGAAAAATTAGCACTTATGCTAATGCTCTTTTCTTATGAAAATAAAGCAATATTTTATAAAATCTAAATTTTATTTAAAAAATTATACAATCAATTTGGAATACAATTATTAACTTTATTTGTAATGTATAAGTAACGTATCACCTATAGCTCAGTAAATAATCAAACATAGCATAGTAACCGTATAAACAATCGCGTTAAATAATTAGAAGCACATCATAGCAACCGTATCAACAATATTTAAACGCACAGAATTTCAAAACACGAAGGAAGAAGGAAATAATCAAGTTTGGTATAATTTAATTCGCATATATTACGCATTGTTGAATTACATAAATGAATTACATAATAAACAGGTGATAAATATAATGTAGGTCACGGGGGCGAAGATGCCAGTGCAGGTATCTCAATAAGAGAGTGTATTTAAGAAATATAGTGGCGATTAAATTGAATCAAACGGTCAATCATCATACGATACACTAAGCATCTACACTTTTCGAAAATAATTACACGTTTCGCATAATTTTTTTTAACCCTGTTTCATAGTAGTTTTTAAAAAAGATTTGCATCTCTCTTTTGGTTATTTGATTGTTCTAGAAATTATAACTAAAAAATTTGTTATTTAATCCACGAGTAATCATTAAGAAGGCCGAACACTGGTTTAGCATTGATCCCATATTTGTTTTACAAGAAAATGTGCTAAGATTTTATGTGCCGAAAAAACAAGCACATAGAATAAGTTGAGCTCCACTGTACGAGTTGCGCACTACTGTATGTACCAAGCGCGCGGATATTACCTGAGTGGGGAAACGGTCGTAAGGTGTGCGCGAATTTATATTGTAAGCATATTTTCGCGTACCACCGAGTCGAGCCGCCCAATCGAGCCGCCTAATCAAGCCGCCGAATTGCGCCGAGCAAGGAGTGAGCAGAGCAGCAGCTTAGGCGACGAAGGGCACTCTACAATCAACTACCAAGCAACATATACACAAAAATTTACAGCTCTATTACAGGAACTTCACTAGCCGAGTAAGAGAGCAGCGTACGAGTCAATGTGTCCGTCTGTTATATGTAGTAGTATAACACAACATAACACGGGTAATATGGTAATCAATATTATATATGTCCTCCTGTGTATCCTAAGCACATTTTAAAAGGAGACATATATAATAATAATTGTTATATTTTCTTAATTATAATAATTAGAATAGAGATAGTCAAAAAGAATGTTTGGAAGTATGTTACCATTACTAATAACCAAAATAAGAACTTGCACAGTTTTGACGGAGGAAGGAAACGAATAGTGATAACGGATTCTAACCCCGGTAAAAAAAATCATTATAAATGAAACCAATAATTGCAATTTTCTTGCAATTTAATATATCTATATTATCGAAAGAAACTTTTAACGCTTCGTTACTAGGATGTAGACGCACAATTTATAGAAGAGCTCATGAAGTTATTGAATTCGCTAATCATGATGTTGTGACGTCTCCGTGAGGCGGAAACGTACTTATTTTAATATATTTAATTTTATGCGCCTATACTTGCGTACAATAGCGCGGGATATATGTCTTTGTTCTAATATAATTATAATTAAGCTGAAATCCTAGGGGATGTGAGGGTGAGAGACAGGAACGATAACCCTGCACCAAATGAGGAGCACGGACTATCGTTTTGTGAAAGGAAGGAGTTGGTTAAAATATACGCACCAAATGCAGGAGCGAGATATTCTTGGCGGAATTTCTGAATGAGTATTTTTATAATATATATATATATATAAAAATATATATATAGAAATAGGTTGACTAATAAGGTAGAAACGAGATAGCAATTTAACTTGTCAACTTACTTTTATTTGAAAAGAATAAAAAGAGTAGTAAGACTCTGTTTCTTGCTCTCTTTCTCTTGTTCTCTTTCCCTCTCTCTCTCTCTCTCTGGAGCTGCTGGAGTTGTTGAATGTAGAAGACTGGCGTCGTCGTCAGGGGTACCTCGACAGTAGTCGAACTGCTCGAGTTGGCGGAGGTAGAAGACTGGCGTACACAGATGGCTTGGCGATGCTGGCTTGGCGTCGGCGTCGGAGTCGGAGCTTGCTGAGGTCGGAGCTGGAAGAGTTGAACTGCTGGACCGCTGATCGTGAACTGCCTGCTGAGCTTGCTGAGTTGGGTGATGCTGCAGTCGAGATGCTCTAGGCTGCACCTCGACTGAGACTGATTGCTGAGAAAAAGCTTTGGAAGCTCGTGTCCTCCGGTCCTCCCCCTGACCTAGCCCTCTAGATTCTCGTGTGAAGGAGGAGAAAATCGGGCCTTACTGTCATTGGCTAAACGAGGAAGCCACGAGGTTCTATTTTAAGACATTTCGGCTGCACCCCCGCTCTCTTCATTTTCCGCTGAGCGTCATTGGAGCGTCATTGGCTGATACGCTTTTATCTTTCTTCTTGGTCTTGATTCGATGATGCAGAGAGAGAGAGAAGGAAAAGCGTGGGAGAAAGAGAACAGCTTTCATACACACTATATATAGTTATATCCGTCTCTTAATACAAATATCGGAGTTCGTTATTGTAATAAATAATAATAATAATAATAATAATAATAATAATAATAATAATAATAATAATAATAAGGATAATGATAATAATATAATAATAATTGTAATTATGGTTATACGATTATCTATACTAACAATGATTATAATAAATAGTAAATTTAAACATAGGTATTTTATGCTAGACGTTAACATAATAAAGTAATGTTAATAATATTAATAATAAAATATGATAAGGTTCTCATAAGTATATCGTAGCAAAAATTATAATTTTAATATGAAGTATAAGATTTAAAACGTAAAAAGATTCTTAAAAACATATTTTATAAACAAAATAAATGGACAAAATAATCAAATATTGGAACTACATTAAAAATAATATTCCATGCACAAAAACATATATCGTCGCATGTGTGCATCGTGGGAATTCAAACATAGACGGTCCAGAAGTCTGGCTTATCTAACAGAGGGGCCTACAGTCGCTCCGCTCTATCGCAGCCCTCTTGAGGCGCTTTTCCAACATTTGTTTCTTTTAATGTGCGCACGTACAGTGTTATTGCTTCCAGGTCTAAGGTTTCCAATTGCTTATCGGAGCCGTTGGCATTTTTGAGTGTTTATTGCACTCTGATTATTTGTCTTAGCTCTGGGTAAAATCCTCAGCTGACTTGCAAGTGTCAAATTCTTCCAGAGTCGAAATTATATATGCGCGTATACGAACGGAGGGAAAAAAGAGAGTGGAAAAGAAAAAAAAAACAACTATCAAAGTGAGACTTTGATATTTGTCACTGATTTGATTATTAGTGAATATACAGGGACGTGACAATGTTAATATACTAGAATTAGCTCTGAAACTTACATTGAAATCAAAGAGATAAGATATTGAAGAAAACGATAATATTGCTAATGAACAAACCCTAACCGATGATGAACTAAGTAAGTCATCTAGTAAAAAGGACCTTGGTAAAATAAACTCAAATTATCAATTCATTAAAAACGGAAAAGTCATATATTTAACCTCAATAAAAAATGAACCAAATTATCTTTTGCTGGAGACTTTTTATTAATCATTAGATTAATTAGATTAGATTATTAAACTAAAATGACTACTTAAAGATTTGTAATTTATAGTGTAATATATTTACTGTGAGTTCATCGATACTACTTCTTTAATGAAGTATACATATATCAATAAAGCAAAATATAAGTGCGCTCATGTTGACTAGCATATAGATGTAATTATAGAATCTTCTTAATCTACTTTGAAATATTTGATAAATTCTGATTACATATTCCATCAGGGCTCTTGAACGAATCAGCCTTAGCTTTCTGTTTGGAAAACGACTACAGCAAGAATTGGTATAAAGCTTTAGTAACTGATCGTCGTTCAATGAAATCCAAGATATATCCACGTTATGAGCTAATTCGGTAATAACTTTTCTTCAGATTATTATATTTGATTTATAATTAGATGAATTATTATATTCGATGTAATAATTCATGGTGCTGAATTTGCTTCTCTGTTTTACGAAACAAAATAGTGAATATTGTACATTTAGTTATATAAACTCTTATAAATAATTTTATGTCAATTAATCTGATATCAAGAGCACTTCTGGTCTTAGTATTGTTTTGAATTTCTTTCCCAGTATCGTCTAGGATTTATCTTGAATTTTAAGACAAGGCCAAGATAAGACCAAAAATATTCTCGAGTCTCCTGCAGCCTTAACACCAGGTGACTTATTTTTGTTTTTAGTACGGATAATCATGGTACACCTATTTGAGAAAGGAAGAGTATTTGTATATTTCTATACCAACTAATTTCAGGATTGTTAAATTTATTATAACTCTATAAAATACAGGGCCTTATACATGGGCAAGCCTGCTTATAAATATTTAACAAAGTGTTAAGCGTGATGTAATTTAATAGTACACTTTTCGAAAGGTGATTCTGATGGAACGTTTTTGAAATGCTCCAATCAGATTGGCTGATTCCAAAAACTTTACCAATCAAAAAACACGATTTCAAAAACGTTCCACCAGAATTACCTTCTGTTGAGAGTATATTTAGCAAACGATATTTTTCGATTTTAAGAGCCTGAAATTGCAGCTTTTAAAATTTGTAAAATGTGTAAAAAGCAACTTTACCCATACTAAATCCAAAAATATTTTAACCTTACATATTGTACATATAGTATAGTAAAATATTAAAAAATTACTATATTTTTATATCAAGTGCTGAAGGATATAGCTGGATTAATCCTACACCACAAAGTGTTCGGTTGTGTCATTCACTCCTATAGAAGAACATTCACAGTATGGATTAGCATAATTGCATGTTGAAATAAAATCATTCGAACATTTGTTACCTTTGTCGTATAAATCAACAACCGAAGAGTGGGACATTACTGAGCCACGAAAAGGTAATTTAGTTCACTAGCGACTTCGAATGCGCACCGCTCGTTTTTATTGTCATTTTTTCACATTTTATATTTTTTGAAGTTGATAGGATAGTTGTGTCAGAATAAAATATTCCATAATTCAGAAAGTTTAATTTCTAAGGTTAGAAATTCATACATACATAGAGATCACGACCGAAAACTAATAGCCAATCAGAAAGCTAATAGAATTGTTACAACATGGTACCATGCATTTTTTCGGTAGGATACTTTGAATTAAACGAATGTCAGAGCTACTGTATTTGTTTGAAATTTCGACCTCTTCTAACTTTATAAATTGAATTTAATCATAAAAAAAAAATTATCAATTATAATATTACATATATGAATGAAGTCTTATTATCATAATAATTTATGTTAGCAAACTCTTATATTTGTCGAAGACATCGATGAAATTCAGAACTACTAAAATGACCGCTATTGTTACTGTTATTGCATAATTCCCACATTCCCATCCTCCAAAAGTATAAATTGAGAAAATATGACAAAAACGTGCGAAGCGCGTCTCAAGTCAATAGTTGATAAAAATTTCTATGTAATCTATTCTCTTCCTGATGTGAAAAAATGTTTAGTATTTAATACTACATGTCAAATTATAATTACGTTTTCAGAAAAATACAACGAACGAAAAACTGCTGTATAGCAAACCCTTGTTATTAATTTTGGAGTAAGAGTAGACCAGGTTTTACAAGGGCACGGTACCGCAAATACTGGAAATTTAGCTAGAAAATGTTTTTGCGATCCACAAAAATTTGCACAATCTTTAGGATTAAATGAACTATTTGTAGCCAATATTGCTTTATTATTGCAATTATTTAAGTACAATAAAGAACTGAAGTTAAAAGAAACAGAGAAGCTTTGTTGGGAAACGTATGCCATGCATTATGAATTGTATCCCTGGGCTCGTATGAATCCAACGATTCATAAATTCCTTAGGCATGGCTGTGAGATAGCAAGTCTCTTTCCGTTACCTAATGCTTATTATGCGGAAACTGCCCTCGAATCAGCCCACAAATACTACAGAAGAAATAGGATCCTACATGTTAGACAGAACAGCAGAAAAAGCCGTCTTTTAGATGTGTATAACCGAGCTTTGTATGAGTGACCCAAAAATTTCCTCGATTTAAATTAGCGATCGATTGTGGATACTGAAGAAAAACAAGATTACTTTAGATATGTTACAGTACATAAAAGAAGTGTAATTAAAATATCATTAAGTAAATATAAAATAAACCTAGCTTTATTTGAAACTGAATATTAATCGCAGGACCACAACATTTTTTTTGGAGTTCACCCGGACTTCGGCGGGTGTACTATACGCTTTTTGAGCCGTCGAATACGAATATATCTGCAGAATTTCTCCAGCACGTCGGGATTCCGAGTAAATTTGAAAAAGTGACCTTTACCGGAAATTTAATCACAGTCTAAGCTCCTAAAGCCCAATGCACCAGACAGTCTTTAAACCCCAAATCCTGAATCTCTGAAATCTCAAACCCTCAAAGCCTCCTAAGAAGTTACCCCTAAACCCTCAACCTCCGAGCCCTAACATCCTCAAAGCCTCAAACCACGAGTCCTTAAACCCCAAAGCTTTAATCCCCAAACGCTTATCTTCCAAAGCCTTAAACCCCAAGCCGTTAAACCCGCAAAGCCTTAAACTACAAGTCCTTAAACCCCAAGACTTTGGGTTGAAGGTTTTGTGAGTTTCAGTGTTTGAGGATTGTGGCTATGATGTTTGAGGTGTTAGGCTTTAAGGCTTTGGGGGTTTAAGGGTTGGGGGTTAAGTGATTAACGGTTTAAAGGCATGGGGTTTAAGGATTTGGGAGTTTCAGGCTTTGAAGATTACGGCTTTGGGTTTTAAGAGCTTGGGGTTTAAGGCTTTGAAGATTACGGCTTTGGGGTTCAAGGACGTGCGGCTTAAGGCTTTGAGGGTTTTAATATTGGGGGTTACGGGATTAAGGGTTTAAGGACTTGGGATTTAAAGGTTTGTTGTTTAAGAATTTGGGAGTTTCTTGGTTTGGGATTTAAGGCTTTGAGGATTACAGTTTTGGGGTTTAAGGACTTGTGGCTCATGGTTTTGAGGGTTTAAAGACTTGTGATTTAAGGCTTTAAGGGTTTGAAGACTTAGGGTTTAAAAATTAGAGGTTAAGGGCTTGGGGCTTAAGGGTTTAGGGTTCGAGACTTTGGAAGTTTCAGTGTTTGGGTATTAAGGCTTGCAAGTTCAAGGTCTTGAGCATTAAGATTTCGGGGGTTAAGGGTTTAGTGGTTTTAAGCTTTGAGTTTTAAGAGCTTATAGCTTAGGGAGTTTCAGGATTTGGGGATTAAAGATTTGGGGTTTAAGGTCTTGTGGTTTAAAGCTTTGAGGGTTAGAGGACTTGGGCTTAGAGGTTTATGGTTTCGCGGTTGAGGGTTTGAGACTTTGGAAGGGTTTTGATATTAAGGCTTTGTAGTTTAGGGTAAGGGTTTTAGGGCTCGGGGGTTAAGGACTTAGGGGTTAAGGACTTGGGAGTTAAGGCTCTGAGGGTTTGAGGCTTCAGGGATTCAGGTTTTGGGTTTAAATGTTGTCCGGTGCGTTATGTGTGTGGGGTTTAGGCCTTTAGGAGCTTAGGTTGTGATTAAGACTTTGGTAAAGGTAATTTTTTCAAATTTACTCGGAATCCTGCCGTGCTGGAGAAATTCTGAAGAAATATTCGTGTTCGGCAGCTCAAAAAGCATATAGTACACCCACAAAAGTCCGAGTAAATTAAAAAAAAAAATTGTGGTTCTGTGTAATAAGTACTAAAACGTTAATCCTACAAGAAAGGAATACACTTGTTTATAATATTAAAGTAAATCCATCAATATAGTGAGTAAAATAGAGTTATTTCAGTGATCAAATCAAAATTTAAATTCTGTCATTTATTATGCCAGAATATTATATTATATTTAGAGGTTATCCATTATAAGAGGTTATACAGTTTAAAGATTTAAACTTGGCCTATTTGATTAATAGAGTTTAGAGGGTTTTTTTTTTTTTTTTTTTTTTTTTTTTAAAGCTACCAGGGTAAAAACTCAGGGACACTTAGTTTTCACCATTGTATCCCTACCCCCCCGGTTTGGACCTAACGAGACTCCACAAACCCCACGGCTTTGCAGTAAGCTAGTAGGTTTTCCGTGTTTGCCTCCTTGAAAGTCTCGGGATCCAGAATCCCGTTTCCTAGCCACCTTCGTCGATGTCCAGCTAAGTTGGGACATTTGCACAGGTTACTTATTCCCTGTGTTTTGTGTAGATAACACCGCAGGTCGCAATGTCCAGTTAATAGGCCCAGTACGATGCGTGCCCTCCGTTTATCCAAACTGATGATTTCTTTTCCCCACTTGGTAATATATTCTCCCATTAGTTCTTTGGACCATCTATATCCTGTGGAGTTTTTCCATATGCTCCATCCTTCTTTTACTAATTTTTTCTTGATCGCGCCACAGCCTTCCTGGTATGGTATTCCTACCTCCCTTTCTGTCCGTCCGCTTTCATTTACTGCTTGTCTTGCAAGCCGATCTGCCCTTTCGTTCCCTTTTATTCCTGAGTGTCCAGGAATCCAGGTAATGCAGACCCTGTTTGCTCTGGTCAGTCTATTTAGGGTGTTTTTTGTTTCGTTGACCAAGGCTGACGTGGTGCAAGGTTTTCCCAGCGCTAGGATAGCTGCTTGGCTGTCGGTGCAAATTTGTATGTCCTTGCCTCCGACCCCTTTTTGCACCAAGTTTCTCGCACAGGTTTCTATGGCGGCTAGTTCCGCTTGTAGTACCGTGTTGTGTCTTTCTAGGCTGCAGGCTGTGTCCTCCCACCGCTTGGGACCGCAGATTCCAAAACCCGTACCTTTGTCCGTTTTAGATCCATCTGTAAACCAGATGTCTCCATGTCCAAGGATTTGGTTTTGGTTGTTCCACTCCTCTCTATTCGGTATTTTCGTTTTGTAACGTTGCCCAAACTGAAAGGTTTTATTAATTCTATCCTGAGGCTTTCTAAATATTGGTTCGCTCAGCATTTCTCTCCGGATTGTAGTCTGTATGCCGACCTGGCGGCCAACTCCTTAATGTTTAAGTCAAGGCCATCCATGCCCAGCATCATCCTGACAGCAGCTGTGGGGGTACTCCTTCGCAACCCGAAAATTCCCCTCAATATGACCGCCTGTACATGGTCCAGGCTTTTCTTTGTGGTTGTATTTCCGGTCGCTTTCCACCATATTAATGCCGCGTAGGTAAGCTTCGGTTTCAGTATCGCCTCATATATCCATAAGGCCTTTTGGGGTTCTAGCCCCCATCCTGTGCCAATAGCCGCCCTACACTGCATGAATATATTTAGCACCTTTCCGCATTGCTGTTTAACATGCTGCTTCCAAGTTAGTTTCTTATCTAGATGTACCCCTAGATACTTAACTCCTTCTGCATACGGTATTTCTTTCCCGTAGAAGTTAACTCTTCTATTGATTTTACTTTTATATATAGTGGTGAAGACTACGATCTCTGTTTTTTCCGGATTTACCCCCAGATATACTGTCTGACACCACTCTCTAACCTTACTCAATGCTCTTTGTAAGAGATCTGGTAAAACTTCCTCATACTTACCCTTAATAAGTATGGCAAAGTCGTCCGCATATCCGACCGCGAAGATTCCTTCCCTGTCGAGTATACGTAGGAGTTCGTCAGCAACGAATGACCACAAAAGAGGCGATAAGACCCCCCCCCCTGCGGACATCCCTCGTTGACCCCTCCTTTTACAGTTTTTCCCTTCCATTCACAGTAAATGTCCCTGCCGCTCAGCATTCCAGCTATCCATTTTCTGATGGTCACCGGTACGCCATGCTTTGCCAGGGCTCTGTCAATGGTTTTCCTAGTGGTGCTGTTAAAGGCTCCTTCTATGTCCACAAAAGCGCCAAGTACTGTTTCCTTTGCGCTTTTAGCCTTTTCAATATATCCTACAACAGAGTGTAAAGCCGTTTCCGTGGATTTACCCACTGAATATGCATGTTGTTCCTGGTGTAGCGGTAAGCTTCCCAGGATTGTTTCCCTCATATACCTGTCCACCAGTCTCTCCAGCGTTTTCAGCATGAAGGAGGTAAGGCTAATAGGTCTGAAGTCCTTCACAGATGTGTAACTCTTCTTTCCGGGTTTCGGTATAAACGAAACCCGTGTACACTTCCAGCTTCCCGGAATATGTCCAATGGCAATACTTCCTCTGAAAATCCCCGTAACCAGTCTCAGTACAGCATCGCACCCTTCCTGTAAGAGTTTGGGGAAGATGCCGTCCGGTCCCGGTGTTTTATATGGTTCAAAGGTGTTGATTGCCCATTTAACCCTCTCTGGTGTGACGATCTGCGCCGTCAACGCCCAATCCGCATTCCTTCGTGTCCTGGTGTTTCCGGGTACACGTATTCGTCCCTCCCCGTTCTCTTCTTTGGTGAAGTCCGGGAAGTTTGCTCGCAGAAGTAGTTCTATGGTTTCCTCTTCTGTTTCCGTGAAGTACCCGGACCTGTCTTTAAGGCTTTGTAACCGAATACTATTATCCTTGGTTAGAAGTTTAGCTAGTTTAGCCGTTTCTGTTAAGCCTTCTGTACTTGAACAAAAATCTTGCCATTTTTCCCTTTTGGCTTTGTCTAGTTCCCTTTTGAAGTCATTTAGCGTATCTTTATACACTTTCCATCCTTCTGGGTTCCTTGTTTTCTTTGCTCTGTTAAAAACCTTTCGGGCTTTCCTTCTCAGCGCCTCTAGGTGTTTGTTCCACCATGGAGCACCGTTTAGTTGTCCCTTCGGCTTTAGCGGGCAGTTGTTCTTATATGCTCTGATAATGGCTGTCTGGACTTGTTCTAGTGTCCATTCCAGTCCATACTCCGTTCCATATGTCCCTTTAAGGTGTACCAAACGTTCGTTTAGTTCTTCCTTATAGTTCTCCCAAAGCGTGTCCTTAGGGTTTCTCTTGGGCTCACTCCATATTTTCTGCATCTTCATCCAGAAGGAAATGGTCCTATGATCCGACATAGATGGTTCATCCTCCACTCTCCACCCTTGTATGTGGTTTCTAATTTTCATACTGGCCAGGGTGAGATCTAGAACCTCACGTCTGTTACTGGTAACAAAAGTCGGCTCATCACCCTGGTTCAGTATGTCCATTTGTGTACTAGTAATATATTCTAGCAGAGTTTCTCCCCTCTCGTTGATATCTGTACTACCCCATACTTCATGGTGAGCATTGGCGTCGCAGCCGATAATCAATTCGAGGTTTTTATTCCTGCAGTACTCTATTACTTTTCTTATATCTGTTGTTGGTATTTCCTCGTCATGTGGAAGGTATGCTGAAGTGATCACGATTGTTCTCCCTCGGCCTTCCTCGTCTTTGATGTCCACTCTGATGGTCGTGCAATCCCTAGAGCTGAGTTCCTGTAACAAAAAAGCGTTAATACCCCTGATGCAGATGCACGCGCGTGCATCTCCATCATTTGTTCCCACAAACAGTTCCCCGCTTGTATTTAGCCCCTTAATACGTTCCCTCCATAACCAAGGTTCTTGTATTAATGATATTAGGGCTGTGTTTGTATGCACCTTAGCCATGCTCCTTGCTAAGACTGCAGAGGCGCTTTTGCTATGGTGCAAATTGATCTGAGAGAAGTGTATCTTGGTGGCCGCCATTATTGCTGTACCCCCTGAAGCTGCACTTTCTCTTGAGCCGTCGTCACTTTCTCCTCGGCGGTACTGTCGCGGTTCACTAACTTGAAAGTCACCGAACCGACGCCCACCGTGAGTCTGTAACTCCGACTCTTTAGTGTAGCGGCCGATGGTTCATCTAGGCCAAGAATCAGATAGCCTTCCGGCGTCTGTTTCAGGACCGCCCATCTGGACGTGTCCACTCCCCCATTTTGTCGCCGGACCAGCTTCAAGAAGTCCGGTGCAGTTCTAACCCCCTCGGGGAGTCGAGTCATCACCTTGGTGATCCTCAGCTCCTCCGCGCTTACCACTCTGGCCTTCAGGTTCGGGTCCCCGAGTTCCAGCTTCTCTGCTTCTTTCTCTAGCCAGGACGCTGTTTCCTTGTCTTCGCAGACGAAAACAAGGGTGCCCTTTCTAGGAAAGGTTTCCTTGAATCGGGGTGCAAAGTCCCCCTCTTCTATCATCAGGACCCGGTTAACGACCGACTCCTTGACTTTCTTTATCGTTGCATCCGGCATCTCTCCTCCAAGGTAATCCCCACAAGTGAGGGTAACCCTCGGAAGACTCGACGCCGCCGCCGCAAAGCTCCCTTTCTTCTTTAGTCGCTTAAGCAGTCTCGAGGCCTGCTCCGGCGACTCCAGGCTGGAAGATGCCATCCTCTTGCCCCCCGGGGCTCCTGCGGCAGACGTTGTGGGTTGAGCGAGTGCGTTAGCCCTCTTCTCTTCCCTCTTCCTCTGCCGCCTGTTCGCTCCGAAAACGGACAAGGGTCGACCCTCGTCCATCGCCTGTTGCTTCAGGAGTTTCCTCCTTTGGGCCCTACTCAGATGTCGGTTCAAGCCCGTCTCTTTGTGGGGTTTTTCTCCAGTGACCTCCGTTGCCGAAGTTCCCTGGAGAGCTTTCTTCGAGATGTCGGCGATCGGTTCTTGAGCCCGATCTACCTCCATCCCGTCTAAATTTTTAAAATTTTTTTTATCTTTATTGTCCATAAAGGTCCCACGAGTGTTGCGGAAATAAGTGGTCCGCCCGTCAGGAGCCGGTCTGCCGGGTAAGGCTTATACGACGGGATTTCGCCCGGTATCCCGAAGGAACCGTTCGTGACACAGCTCCCCCTGTGCCATGCATCCCTGGGCACGGTATCTCACACCTTGGATTGGGTGGTGATACATACCCAACTGGACCTCACCTAGTCCAAGTTGGGGGGTTGCTTGTTTGTCCCCCGAGGTCCGCTGAGCTTTATTCCCTGCACCATCCGGGCGGGTGTTGGGATTTTGTCTCTATCCCCGCACCAGCTGGATTAGGGCCCTGACCCGAAGAGATTCCGGGACAGGATTCGCCCTCACCTTGTCGGGAGATTACCGTTACAGGCCGGCCAGGATCGGTTGTACGACCCTCGCCATGCCCTGCCCGGTTCCTTCCCAGCCGACGAGGTACACCGCCCAACCCTCCTCGCTCGATAACCTGTTTATAGGGACCAGCCGATTTAGGAAGGGAACCGTCCTCCTGCCCTTCGTCCCCCCGGGGCAGAGTCAGCCCCCCAAAACCTACGGGCTCAGCCTCTCCACCATCCCATAAGGGCTTGCGTCAAGGTCCTGCAACCCCCAGGAGAGGGAGTTTAGAGGTTACTTTGTATTGAAATTCAAATTTGTCCTGTCTATTTAAAAAAGTTTGAAATATCAATAGTTTGTATATTATCGATAACCTATCAGTGTAATAGGGTTTGGAGGTTATGGGGTATTAAGAATGGTACATATTTTCCTGTTTAACTAAAATATTTAATAGGTTATGATTCATTAAGATTCTTAGTTCGCCCGTATGCTTGGCAATCAATAAGCAGAGTGTATTTACGTTTAAGACAAGTCTGTATGTGTTAAAGAGATAGAAGATTACTCGCTATTTAGCTCTAAGCCCAGCTTGTCCACATAAAAAATTCCAGGGTTATCAAATACTTTGATTTGTTTTATCTTTCATTAAAAAAGTTTAAGATTATAAGGTATTTTTAGATTTAAACTTAGTATTTCTATGTAAAAAATAAGGTTATAAGGTTATTTAGGTTTCGTGTCTGTGTAGAAAAGTTAGAAGAATAAGAAATATTGCTTATATGATTGATGGCCTTTCAGTTTAACAGATTCGTATGGTATTTAACTTAGAACTCGGGGTATTAGTATCAAAGAATTTGGAGCTTACAGTGTATTTTGATTTGAGCTGAAAATGCTTCTGTATGAATAATATATAATAGGGTATTTATATTAAAGTTGTCTATACAAGGCTTGAAAAGGTTATGGAGTACTTAAAGTTAACCTTTATCTGTCTGTGAATAAATAATTCGAGGTTATAGCGTATTTTACTGAAGGGGTCTACCCTAATTAGACGCGCAAAAAATGACTATTTTCACGATTTTTTTTTCATTTTTTTAAATTAGAAATATTAATATGTGAAGTATGAGGCTTGATAAATACAATCTTGAAATACATGAAATTTTTTTTTTTATTAATTTTTTTGTTTTTTATTGTATAAAAATGGAGGCCAAAAAAATATCCAAAAAAAAGATGAGTGCGCCCTGTTGATGAAATCTCCGGAGTGGATTATCTGAAACAAAAAAAAAAGGTTTTAGATTCAGTAAGGTAATGACTATGTCGCATATCATACGATTTTTTATTTTTTCAAAATTGGCAAAATGGCGGCCATATTTCGAAAAGTAACGAAAAATCACCTTTTTTTCATCAGTTTTTTTTTTTAAACCAAGTTAAACTCAAAATTTTAAAAAATCGTATGATATGCGACATAGCTATCATCATAAAGAATATGTGGTAACAATTTGGTAAGGATTGATGCAGTAGTTTCCGAGATTTTTTCAACAAGCCGTACAAAAATGTCATTTCGAGAAAAACGCGTTCAAAGTTTTTTTTAACGAAAAAACGTGAAAATTTCTTACCTACGCTTAATCAGCGGTGCCTGCACCGTACATTATGCCTTCAGTTTCTTCATAATGTACCGTCTCATCCAAAATAGCCTTCCTTCGATTAATTCTGGCCTCCTTAGAGGCATCTCCACTGCGGCGGTTTGCAACTCGTACGCGCGTTAGATCTCGCTCAGCTACGAACTGCTCGGCGATATTGCCGATTTTGACGCCCATCACATCCAATATTTTCAATATTGGCTTCAATCCTTCATTGAAAATACACGCAGCTGTTTGACACGCGATTTCAACAGTTTTTTTCCCACTAAAGATGTGTTTAGGAACCATCGACCAGACGCAGTTGTTGAAAGACTCGTTGTTATTTTGCGTGTTTCCGCCGAGGCACCTTTCAAGAAGTTCTTGTTTTGTCAAATCCTCGTAGATTGGTTTGAGAACTTCTTGAACATCTTCAGCGAGAGCAGGAGGATGTTTAAATTGTCGAACGGTGTTGTTTTCAACAGCTTTCTTATATTTACACCAGGATTCAGAACAGTATGAATGCTGTGGCTTGCTGTCGGTTGAAATCTTATGATAAAATCCTGCCCAGATCTCCCTGCGCATTTCTTCCACGGAATCAGGATGCCGTTGAATTGCTAAACCGTAATTTTTCGACAGTTCTTTCATTAATTTTATCGTTAAATCTTGAGTTTTAACAACAGGAACTTTTTTTACGCTGGTTTTTCTTTTTTTAGTGACAACTTTTTTTGCTGGAGTTTTTTTCTCGTCCTTCTTGGCAGCTTTTTTTGCTGGAGTTCTTTCCTCGTCCTTCTTTGCAGCTTTTCTTGCCTGCATAAGATTTTTTTTAGCTTCACTAGCACGTTTGAAAATTCTTTTTGCGAGCAGTATTTTGAAAGTCTTTGTGTCACCGTCGCCGATGTAAAGACCATAACGCACAGAAAATTTTTCGAGAGATTCCAAAAACATTTGACATATACCGTCGACTTCCATTTTTCCGGCACTACCTGAGTGATTAGCACTGCAATTTTTTTGGTGCACTTCGTACCATGCTGCATATTCAATCGTGTCCTCTGTTCCTTTTCTTCTTTCACATCCTTTGCAGTAGCTTGATTTGATAACGACGTTCGCAACTTTTTTACTGTGTTTATATATCGAAGAAACTATGCCAACGGAGGAACTCATTCCAGATCCAACTTCCATTAGGCCAATAAACATGTTTATACCACTCCATCCAATACCAATCAATCGCATAACAAACACAAGGCGACGGTTGACTTCGTATCCAGTCGCAATCATCGGACACGAATTAATATATTTTTCTCCACACTCACAAGTAACACAAATTTTAAAACCAAGTCCTCGCTGTCCATACTTAGTAAATGTAACATCGTTATTACACACTTTACATTTCAAAAACTGTTGTAACGAAGAAAAAACCAGGTAAAAATGTATGATGCTGTACCCTAACGTTTGATCTACAGGCACGTCGAAACTCGTATCTTTCGACTTGTTCAGCTTCTTTGCAGATGCACTAGCATGACTTGTGTTTGCCTCATGGGCATTTGGAAGAACTACATGAAATTTACGTTTTTTCGCTTTCGAACCTGGACGCCTCCAGTTTTGTTTTTGATGGATAGTTTTCTTGTCCATCTCGGCAATCACGAGCACAGATGTTTACGCTTACAGATTTCAAACACGACTAATATAGGTTGCTACTTGCTTGAAATTCAAATATACAGGTATCTTTCGAAAAATAAGGGGCCACGAATGAATAGATTTGAGTAGGGATAGTATATACACGAAAGGTTTCAGCTGCTCACGTAAACAAAGGCAGGTAGACGATACCGCTCCGAACGGTCACTATTAGCGCGCTCAGGTAACTAAGTAAAAGTCCCTCAAAAGTACACTTAGACTGCTCGGATCTTTATGAAAATTTAATATGATACTTTCAAATAGCTATACTTTCGAAAAATGGAATAAAAAAAAATCGATTTTTTGAAAATTGCAATTAGGATAGACCCCTTAAGGCCTTGCCTGCGTTGAAGAATTTAGTTAATGGTTTAAGAGGTTTTAGGTTATACCCTGTTGAAAAGAATCACGTGATAAAATCATGCGGCGTACTATGTAGTAAAACCACGGGGTAAATCGCGTGCATTCTCTGTCCACCACGTTGTTCAGCTGTAGTTACCACGTAAGTTTTTGATAAAGAAAAAGTAAACAAATGCATTAAATAGCACTATTTATTTTTTTGTGATCATTAATCAAAGTACTATGCTGATATAACACCGAAATTAGGTCATACAGCTACGTTTATTCTGTTACTTTATTTTTAAAAATTTAAATAATTTATTTTTGGTCTCATTATACGCAGTACTTCCATAAATGGTCACAAATAATATAAATAGTGTTTTTAATGCAATTTTTAATCTTTTTTATCAAAAAACTACGTGGTTACCATGTGGTTCTATTACATGGTAACCTTGACTAAACCAAGTGGTTGATAGAGAAACTACGTGATAAACAACATAAAACTGCATAGTTTTACCTCGTAGTTCTTTTCAACAGGTTGATCATCATTAAAAATGTATTCTTGCAAATCACTGGTATCATAAAGAAAAATATATCAGCATTTTTAAAAAAATTCCTAACTTTCCTAAATAATCTGAATTTTTTTTGGATCTAGAAAGTCAATTTAAATTTACAATATAGTTATTCATAAAACTACAGATACTAAGGTTTATCAACGTCAAAGGTTTATCGTTTCCTAAGCTTGGCCCGTCCATGTATAAATAAATTAAGGTTATCAATTATTAAGATTTAAGCTTTTACTTTTTCTGTAACTTTGGAGGTTATGGGGTAATTAACTTTAAGCTTGACCTGTCTACATAAAAAAATTTCAGGTTTATTCTAATTCGTTTAAACTTGGCTTCTCTATGTATGAAGATTTTAGAGGTTAGGAGTTTTTTTCTTTTTTATAGCTCGTAAAAAATCATCCTAGACACCAGCCCCTGAGTTCCAGCACTCTGACGTGGTAGTGTGGGACTCCATTAGCGCGCTGTCCATCCCCCGTCGAAGGCCGGGCACCAACGTCCAACGTGCGAGAGGGGCGGACTCACCGCCATGCCCTACCCACTAAAAAACGAGCGTGCTGCATACGCCCCCCACCCCGGGGCCGCTTTCACATTACTACGAGGGGATGACTAGCAGTACTTAGATATAAAGTTTGCTTATTGTATATAAATTTTCATGTGAATCTATCGATCTCTGCGAGTCAAGTGTACTAGTGTGGATTATAGCGCAGCACTTAAGGCTCAGGGTAAAGGTAAGCTGTATATTATGCCAACTGTCTGAACCTTTTTACCGGTCTGGTAAAGTGTCTACGAGTCGCGTTCGAAACCCACAGGAAATAAGAGAAAATAAAACAAGTTTAATGTAAAATTTTAAATGTTACGAAATACAAAAGGCATAATGAAGGTGTGTGTTTCGCCCCGAGCTACCCGCTGGGCTCATCAGTAAGATGACGGGCACCTCTATCTTAGATTTTTATTTGTATATAGATAATGTAAAGGTATAGAGTTTGGAGTTTCTAAAATATTTAGCGTTCAGATTGCTGTCTGTCAAAAAAACTAATTGATGATATAGTGCACATTAATGTTAGCTTTTTCAGTCTCCTGATGTATAATAGTTTTGAGTTACCAGGTTATTTGGCATTCAGATATGGCTGTATGTGTAAACAATATAACAAATCGAAACCTGTGTGTTATTTAGCTACAACCCAAGATTGCCAGATTACTTTGATTTAAGATTTGCGTATCTGCATGAATAATTTAAAATTGTATGGCCTTGAGCAAAAGCTTTTTTCTTTTTGTATAAAAGAGGGTTGAGGTTATTGGGTATTTTCTTTTAATCCTGATATGTTTATCTATAAGGTTCCTGAGGTTACAGATTACTCTCTATTCAAGTTTTGCATCCCCATTGTATGAGTAATTGCACAGGCTATGAGGTAATTAAATCTAAGCTTTTTCTTTCAGTATAAAAGATTCCGAAGATTATATTGCGTTTAGCTTCAGCTTAACTCGTGTGTCTAGAATTGTTAATAGGTTAAGGGATGTAAAGACTTAAGCTCGGCTAATTTATGTAAAAGATTTCGTTAAAAATAAGGTACTTAGTATGATTAGAGGTTATGAATCAAATAAAATAACAAAAACGATGTCTGAACAATGTTGATTAAAGCTCTTATGAGTGTTTGAATAATGCTGTGCCTGCCAGTGTAAAAAATTTTTAGGTTATCGGGTATTCAGACTACGCTTGGACTGTTTGTGTAAAATAATTTAAATAAGGGATTTAGTACGCTTGGATTGTTCGTGTAAAATAGTTTAGAGGTTATAAAATACTTTGATTTCAGGTTTTCCTGTGCATGTAAAAGTCTGCCCATCTGAGATCTCACTTAATATCACCAGAAACGGGCTCCTAAGCACTTTGAGGTTAGAATATCTTAATATTCAGACTTGCTTCAGCAATTCTACTACCAGATTTGGATTCAGCGTGAAATATTATGTAAAAATGCAATGTCAGATCTTAAACAACTTGTTAGACTCCTTAGGTTTCTTTAAACTATTATCATAATAATAATTGCAGATCGAAATCATTGTTATTTATAGTCATGGATCAGAAGATATCATTTTATGTTCAAACATGAGATTTTAAAAATTATTATTTAACTTGAAATGGTAAGCTAATAGGTTAAAAGTTTTAGGTTATGGTCATAAAAACTTTTAATGATACATATCGCTTATCTAGTCATAATTATCTTAAAAAGTCATAGTGAATTACAAATTATCGTAATAACCTATCATTGCGGAGAAGTATCTAACTTGGGATAGTTAGGTCGCAGGTCTAGGGCGGTATATTATATGTATACCAACTCTAAAGTCAACATTTTTATCTACAAAAATCAATGTCCCATAATTTATATATGGTTTTTTACAAAATTTAGAAAAAAAGTTATGTTTCTTGTAGAATTTTGAGGTTATAAAAGTTGATTGAAGAATTTTCTCTATTTTTCCACTAAACTACATCTACTTAGCTGTACGTACAAAAAAATCATCCATATTGGTGGTTCCTGTGTGGAGTTATTTTATTTTGGCACAAAAAATCTTGTTTTAGCCCACTCTGCGCCGTCGGTACCGTCGGTGTGGAGAGTGCGTCGCGTCGGCCATGATGGCTGCGCGTGGCGTGGATACGGCGTCGAGAATGCAGGGTACCAAACATTGCGCGCGCGACGGGGTTACGCGTTGAAGCACGAGGCCCGGGTGGCACTGGGAAGAGCGTCGCGAGCTCAGTCTGTGGTGTACTTACTCGGTGCTCGGACTGTGGATTCCATGGCGCGTGACAGTAAGATGCTCTCAGTGGGGAGTTCAGCTCGATGTCAATCGACGTCTCTGTGTCAATAGCTCTGCGTGTGAAATCCGATCGGGGAGCTCAAATCTTGGCGTCGGGTTTGTAGCTTTCAGTGTATCCGGCTCGATTGGACCAATGTTGCATTTGTGGCGAGGGAGTTCAGGTAAATAAACGATATGCTTCCTTTAAGTCTCTTTATTCTACACGAGTGATAAGTATGATACAAAATAGGCGAATGAACTAGGCTGTTCGGAGGCTCGAGAGCTGGAGTCGCGAGGAGGAGGTGCTTGGGCCGCCATCTAGCTGGAGTCGAGAGAAGCAGCGCTTGAGCCGCCATCTGGGACGGCGTGGCTGCAGCAGGGACGGGAGGCGGCGCGAACATTCAAATTCAACACTTTCAGAATCTATTTGATTTCATTATGAAGCACTGAAAGAAATATATAAGTCCAAAACAAGCACTACTAGAAATAAATGTATTCAATTACCAAAAATAGCTAAAACAATATGTAAAACAAACAGCTACATAGTAGCTATAAAAGTTTTCAACGTATTAACAAATGCTCTCAAATCATTGACTACCAGTAAAGTAAATACAAAGAAAAAATAAAACGTTTTGTAATGAATCTATAAGTTTAGATATAACTATCAGCTTAGATCACTTTACGTGAAAATTTTATCTGATGTTAACAAGAAATTTTTTATTTTATTTATTTTTTATCTTTTATTCTTTTTATATTTATTCTTTTTTAAGTTAGTTTTTAAATTAGTATTTAAGTGTTTTTGTTTCTTCTTTAAGTTATTTAAGCCAGCCTATGTACAGGTAATTTTATTTACCTCTTTAGGATTTACTTGTAAATACCACTGTAAAAGTAACTCAATTTTATCTCTATTTGTTAAATATAAATTTTTCTGGTCTAATAAATAAATATTAAATAAATAATTATAATGGCAATTTATTAAAAATTATTATTATTAGGCTAAAAAAATTTCAAAAAATAAAATGTTCAAAATTTACAAGGCTCAGAAAACTATGAATAAGGCCCGAAAAATTATAAGCACAACTAATTATAACTCCAATAAATAATAATACTCATAAATATTTAAGACGAAAAGGTAGATAGCCTAAAAATTATAAGTCCCAGAAAATTATAAGACCCAAACATAATACCCAAAAGTATATAAGAAAAAATATAAGGCTCAAATAATTATAATAGAAAAAAATTATAAAGCCAAGAATAGTATAAGGCTCAAAAATTATAAGGCTCACAAAATTATAATGCCCATAAAATGTCCAAAAAATTATGAGCCCCCTAAATTATATGGCCAAAAAATTATAATCCTAAAAATTAATAATACCCAAAAATATTTAAGACGAAAAAATAGTAGGCTCAAAAATAATAATGCCCAAAATATTATGAGACTCAAAAAATTGTGATGTCCAAAGATAATCGTATAAAAAATTATATAGGGTAAAATATATAATGCCCGAATAATTATAGTGGCAAAAAATTATACGACCCAATAAACTATGATATCCAAATATTACTATGTTAAGAAAATGTAAAATTCAATAACATTATAAGGTTCAAAAATAATAATGCCCAAGAAAATGTCAAAAGATGTAATGGTTCACTTTCAGATTGAATAACCGAGTAACTGCTATATAACTTCTGTTTAATTTCCTGTTCACTTCCGGTTTATTTCCGGTTCGCTTATGTAAATGTAAAAAATATCATCGTTACAAAGCTTTCTCTGCGAGAAATAAAAAATAAAATACTATAAATGAACTGACCGAACGAGGTCACGATCGAGGTATTCATCGCTAGTACAAATATTATTATTTTTTATGAACCACAATGTCAGAATATATTGTACGAATAATAACAGGGTACTATATACATACGCTTTTAATTGGATTCGTTGCGTTGATCATACTCTATAAACAACGTTTTTTGCACGATTAATATCGATCTTCAAACGTATATAAATATTAAAACAACTTGTGTTTTAATTTGTTTACAATGTTGACTCATAATTCAATAAAAATATAAACGTCTTTTTTTACTAAATTCGTTTATCGTAACACATCCGAGCTTCACTAAAATAGTTATTTATTTATTTATTTAATAAATCAACGGGTGAGGCCCTTTTACAATGAAATTATGAAAATTCTTACACTGAGAAATATTTTAGTTACATTTATATATTTTTGAAGATCGATACTTATAATGTGAAAAAATGTTGTTTATGAGCATGATTGTGGCAACGAATTTAATCAAAAGATGGGTGAGATTCATAGAAAATGCAAATTCATGTCACAATTAATAATCTGTCGAATTTACTGAATTAAACTTTAGGAAGAAAAATGGCAGTCGTTGATAGAGCACGTGCTTTTGGATAACTCGTATTCGTAAGCAAAGTAAACAATGGAAAAGATTCCAAAAAAGTTGGGACATAAGTTTCAAGAATCCGGGGGATCAAAGACCAGGTGGAAATAATTGGATGGAGAATGTACGAAAGGGTAAGAGAAATGCACTGCGTTGAAGCATTTAGAAGGAAAGTGAGGTTAGAAAAGAGAGACAGGCAGAGAGAGAGAGAGAGAGAGAGAATACAGCCTGATAAAGAAAGGCTAGGACTCAGATATGGTACCCAGAATTACAAAGCAGGAAATACTCAAGCTACTTGACGACTCGAAAAAGGAGGTGAAACAGGAAAGAATTGAATGAAATGAGTTTGAACACGTGTGGTTTGCGATACATCAAAGAGTCAATGAATTGGAAGCCGAATTTCGAAATGTCAGAAAAGTGATGAAGAGGATGTAAGAAACTGAGTAGGCAGTAATAAATAAATTGAACGTACATGCTTACAACATAGAGAAAATGGAACAAAATTCGTAAAAGCAGGAAAGAGTGCACATAGTAATAAAAGAAGATGCAAAAAATCAGGTTGAAGGAAAATGAAAAATGGATAGAACCATTTGAATGGAGAAGGAGACAAAATAACATAATAGTCACTGGGCTGAAGGTCGCGAATGAAAAAGTTCATAAAGGAAACGTGAAATAGTATATTACGCATCTATTAAACACGAGCTATGGGGTCGCCATTTTACCTCCCATGGTGAGAATACTATTTTTCCTCACACCAGCACCGAAAATACACATTGCTCTCCAGAAGGAAAAGTGGTACTTTCGGTGCAGGTGTAGGGAAAAAAGGGTTTGCGTATACGTTAGAGGTAGAAGTAGGAATAAATGACACATGGAAAATCAGAGGAAAGGAAGAATACATGATATGCATTGAATCTAAAAGTTGAACATAATAGAAGAAAATAATGCAAAACAAATATAAGTTAGCACGAACATATATTCTTATAAATGACGATCTGACATAGAAAGAAAAGTACATGTAAAGCAGAGTAAGACTTTGGGCGGAAATAACAAAGAAAAAGGCTGAAAACGGATATAATAAAGGCTACGGAAAATTACTGATAGGGAATAGGCAATTCATTTATGAGAAAGAAATAAAAGATATGAAAGAAGTAATAGAGGAGAAAGACAAAGAAACTGAGAGTACAAACAGAGCAAACATACACCAGAACGAGACATTCAAGTGCCAGTCGGACGAGACAATTAGTGTAAAGTAAACATGAATACGGGACAAGATAGAAGAAAGAAAATACACATGCAATGGTGGATACAAGGAAGAGAAGATATAGTAAATTGTACAACTATGGAGGATAATTGTTTTGTTTTTTTCTAAGCAAGGATGATTGAGCACGAGTGCTCAAATCATCATCCGAGCTTGAAAAAGCCCTTTCCACCCGTGTTGCACATCGTATTTTCTTAATAAGTGTGTAGAGGGCCTTTTTCATGCATGCAGAGGGAATGCGGAAATAGGCATTACAAGTTGTGCACTATAGATCTAAGAAATTCAGGAGCGAGAGGTAATCATTATCTCCATTACCAGGGCAGCGGGAGGTAATGTACATTACCTCCCGCTCAGGCGAAGACGCTCCGAATGCTCATTTTTCCATTCGCTTTGCAAGGTAGCATGGAAAAGAGCCTTTATCATTTTAATTTTTACTTGCTAAAATATCTACTTAGAAAAAATGAATACATTTTTCAAGTTCGCATTTTAATAACACAGGACCACAATATCAAATCGGGGCGGAACATTGCTGATCTCAATTGATCTGTATGTTTTTGGGGTCGCTGATCACGATGCCGGTGTCTATATGACCCCAGCACGTCTGGTTCAAGGTCAAATGAAGATCAAACCCCTTAAATCGATCGATATGATTTTTTTACTCCGGATTCTGAAAGAACGGAAAATTCTACGTCCATATACGCTTTGACCTTTTCGTCTAAGTGACCCTTAGAGGTCATTTGACGGGCATTTGGAGGTCAAATCATTTTTTCGAACTTTTAGACTGATATTAAGGCAAAAAATGGGTCTGTTTTAATATAGATGCTAGTGAAATGAACAATTCTTGAATCTCGAAAATATTATGCATTTCTTGCTTTTTGCGAATCACGTGTAAGAAGAAATAAACATTTGCTTTGCCTACGATCTGTCACGAGTCAACAGATTAAATCACGAATTGCTGTTTCTGCTTGACCAATATATTTGGTTACAAAAAAAGAATGATTCTGCTATATCCTATGCATTTGTTCAATCTGTAACTAAAATTGTTTTAGTCATTACTGGATAGGATGAAAGAAAACATCAGATGTCTATTGACGAAATCTTTAAAATAGAAACTAATCACATAGATGAGAATGACATTTGAAGAATTTAAAGATCAACAATGCTTCGAATTGAATGAATCGCAAGAATTTGAAGGTGGTCAAGACGAGAATGCCCCTTCAAATGACCTCTAAGGGTCACTTTGACGAAAAGACCGAAGCGTATCTGGACGTAAAATTTTCCGTTCTTTCAGAATCCGGAGTAAAAAAAAATCATATCTATCGATTTAAGGGGTTTGACCTTCATTTGACCTTGAACCAGATGCTGGGGTCATATGGACACCGGCATCGTGATCAGCGACCCCAAAAACATAAAGATCAATTTAGTTCAGAAATGCTCCGCCCCGATTTCATATTGTGGCCCTGTGTAATTTATGTCTAACTTTTATATATCTTCAATAGAAACTAAATAAAATAGCTACTTTCCAAAATTCTTTAAATTCTAGTTTTTTCTTAAAATAGGAACAGTTTTAGAAGATATAAATCGAAAGGAAATCACCCTCACTTTAAGATTTTCTCTCTATCTTTTACATATTTTGAATACAAACTGCCGAAAAAAATGATTTTTAATTTGATAAAATAGCTACTTTGTAAATAAAAATACCTTAAGAATAGTTTTAAAATACATAAATCGAAAGGAAATTACGCGCAATTTAAGAATTTATGTCTATCTTTTATATATCTTTAATAAAAACTGTAAAATAAAATTATTTTTTAACATTAAAAAAAAATTATTTTTTTATGAAAAGACGACATAAATATTATCCATTTAACTCCGAATTTCTATCAGATCTAAGCTTAAACTTACCTGCTATGCCTGCAAAATTTCGGATCGTAACATGCTTCCCTGCAAAAGTTATAGTGGACACAATTTTTTTTTGTTTCAGACATACATACATACACACACACATACATACATACATACATACGTACAGACATACATTTTTTAAAAATATATTTTTCTAACGCAGGAACTTTAAAATTATCCAGATATATCAAAATCTCTTATCCGATAATTTTCATCGTTACAAAGCTTTCTCTTCGAGAAAGCAATATATATAAGCAGAGTTATATTATATATATATATATATATATATATATATATATATATATATGTGTATTGAAATTAGGGTTGGGTTACTATAGAGCGGAACTAATTCGGTCATTTAAGGTGGGTCTACACTGATTTTTCCAAAAAACGTTTCTTGAAGATATCTTCGTGTAAGCGAAGATTTATAATCTTGAACGCAAATGTTCTCATGGAAAAAATACGGTACAACCATGTCCACGTAAAGTTTGCGGTTTGAAAAGCTATGCTCTGGCCCCTTCCTTGTCGACTGTAACACCAGTTAAAAAAGGGCTTGTAAAAAATATTATCCACGGCTGTCGCGTGTATATCCCCATTTAATTAATTGATACCCTCGCACCCACCTCGCCTACCATATCTGCATCTACTTACAGCTTCCGAGCTGCGCATTGACGTTCAATATCACATTAATGTGATAGTAGTATAAAGGTACGTAAATTAAAAAATAAATGTAACGTATATAGGGCAAAATTATTTTTACTCGAGATTCAAATCTTGATAAAAATATTGCTCATGTACGATAAAGTAAAAACATTTATGTAATCACGACTAAGGAAAGTTTACATACTCAAGTGCATTCTCCGAAATGAATTTGGCTGCGGTGAATTTATGCAATATACATTCTACGGGGACAACATTGCAAAGCTCGCGCAAATAAATTGTATTGATTTGCTATTAGGAACCATTTTTGAAAAAACTCTGGCGCACGAGCAATAACTTTCGAAGACCAAGCTAAACATGCTGGTTTCACTCGCCTCACGCATTTACGTGTGCTTCCTTCGTTACCAAGCGGATTGCGACCGCATATCTTGTACTGCGTTCTTAAACTCTACCGAAACGGTTTGGATAAGCAAAATTAAGCACGAAATTTCAAAGTTGTAAAATTGCAAAAAAAAGTTGGAAAAAATTAATTTTTCATTCATTACAATATAAAGATGAATAAAGAAAAAACAAAGGTAATATGACATTTTTTTAAATTTTTAATAATTTTTATAATTTTAACGAGATTGTAAATTTTTTTTTCGATTCGATTTTCGTAACGCTTTTATTTTTCAGACTGAAATAGTTGTTGATAATAAATTAGCGATACTAAAAGTAATGTTTAAAACAAACAAAAATTTTTGTAACGAGTTAAACTAATGTTTAGAAATGACAAACATGTTGCCGTTCAATTTCATTGCAAAAGGTGTTACAGAATGTTATTAACATTTATACTGATTTTTTTGTGAAAATATTTTGTTAACTTTAAACGTTACTTTAAGCATCGATAATTCATTATCAACAACTATTTCAGGCTGGTAAATAAGAACATTACGAGAATCGAATCGAAAAAAATAATTTACAATTTCGTAAAACGTATAAAAATTATTCAAAATTTTAAAAAATTTCATATTAACTAGTTTTTGTATTCTTCTTTGTATTATAACGAATGAAAAATTAATTTTGTGCAACTTTTTTTTGCAATTTTTATAACATTTAAATTTTGCGCTTAATTTTACTTAACCAAATCGAGGTTTCGAACGCAGTCCAAGATATGTGGTCACAATCCGCTTGGTAACGAAGGAAGCACACGTAAATGCGTGAGGGGAGTGAAACTAACATTTTCAGCTTGCTCTTCGAAAGCTATCAATGTAGTCCCAGTAGAATGTATATTGCATAAATTCACCGCAGTCAAATTTATTTTGGAGACTGCACTTGCATGTCTAAACTATCCTCAGCCGTCATTATGTATATTTTTTTATTTTATCGTACATGACTAATATTTTTATCAAGATTTTAATCTCGAGTGAAAATAGTTTTGCGTCATATACGTTACATTTATTTTTTTAATTTAGGTGCCTTTATACTACTATGACATTAATGTGATATTAAACGTCAATGCTCAGCTCGGAAGCTGCAAGTAGATGTAGTTATGGTAGGCGGGGTGGGTGCGAGGATAGCAATTAATTAAATGGGCGTATCACGTGACAGTCGTGGATAATATTTTTTACAGGCCCTTCTATAACTAGTGCAACAGTCGACAAGGAGAGGCCAGGGCATAGCTTTTCAAACCGCAGACTATACGTAGACATGGTTGTACCGTACTTTTTACGACGATGACATTTGCGTTCAAGATTATAAATCTTCGCTTACGCGAAGAGAGCTTGACAAAACATTTTTTATATATAAGTACTGTACAACTTTGGCATTAATTTTAAATTATCGAATGCCAGATCTGCGTGATTTGCATTATGTTATGGTTACCGAGATTTATTGTTATTTAATGCCTGTTACTGCTCCACTATGAATGCGCCGTATCATAAATAGCTTAAATAAAATATAGGGGAGAGTGGAGCAAGGTGGATCGTGCGACAAGGTGGACTAGAGGCTATATCTCATGTTGCAAGTGGCACCATCTGTCAAAAGCGGTTACGGGGGATTCCTGCTTTAGGAGGTCCAAAAGATCGATTTTTTTATGGTTTTAATCGATACCTAAGATATTTAAGAGCATGTACACAAAGTTACAGAGTCCAATTCTCAATATTTCTTAAGATACAGAGCCGCAAGCAGAGGGGCGTCGAGGAAGTGTGCGAGCGCTCGGACAGACTCGAGCGCGCTCTCCGCCCCTCGATCTTTTACTCCGAATTTCATACCTGAAAACGTTCAACGGTCTTTCAAGACCATATTTAGAGTTTGTAGTAGTGTCGTGTTGAGCCATAATACGGTATATTGAAGTATAAAGGTGTATAATACCTCTCTGTGTACGTGTTTCTACATTGCTGCTTCTAGCTTTAACGGTTAGTTTTGTTCTGATTCTTTGCGAGTATCCGTCGCAAGAATATCATGGAAAGTTATCCGAAACGTGAAAAATCGACCTCCGAACGAGCTGCGAAGCCGCGTAAACGTAAGTTTGATCAGACTATGAAGAGTTGGATACAAGCAGTAGTACAAGAAAATTGTCCACTGCGAGCACAGAATATATTATTGTGAATCCACTTCATTGTTATACAATTATTGAATTTTTCACAGTTTTTCATGCGATTACTAACATTGTAATCTGTAGATCGTGCAAAAAAAACGTAATATTTGCAGAGAGTGGACATCGAGGCTTAGGTTTAAAATGGTTCTATTGTGTATGTGCGGTCGAAGAGAAATCAATTCGGGACCGTTGATAAATACCGGTTGCAAAATAATTAAACAGATCGTGTTCGTTATGAGGCTTCTTGGTGTTGGACGAAAAGTCATCAATATGTTTTGTGGTCTTATGGATCTGTGTCAAGGTTTGTCGAAATCAACGTACGATAGCATAGTGCAGCATCTTCAGTCAGCGTCGAAATCGATGTTCAAAATTGTCAGTAAGAAGAAAATGTAGAAAATGGGAGAACTGAAACACATTTGAAAGTTTCCGGCGATGGATCCTGGAAAAAACATGGCTTTACTTCATTGTACGGAGTAACAAAAAAGAATCATTAGACGACGACAGCTTTGAAGAATGGTCTGAAGAACACAAAGAATCATGCTCCTCAAATTTCGAAGGTTTAGCAGGGAAGATGGAGGTGGATTCTATCGTGGAAAGGTTTTCGAGATCCGAAGAGAAATTTTGCGTGAAATATACAAATTACATCGTCGATGGTGATTCTAAAACTTTTGCGGGTATTCTGAAGATAAATACATATGATGACGATTGCCCTGTTACAAAAAATGAGTGCTTGGGGCATGTCCAAAAACGTATGGGTACGCGACTCTTAATTAAGAAGAAGCAAGAGAAGCTCGGAGGTAAGAAGCGCCTGACGGAAAGTCTCATTCAAAAGCTAACGGTTTATTACGGCTTGGCAATTAGAAGAAATATTAATTCTGACCAAGCGAAGAAAAAAGCTAAAATAGTAACGTTGGATCATTATTGTTTCACACATAAATCTCGTCCGCACGATACTTGTTCGGCAGGCCCCGACAGCTGGTGTGAATGGTGCAAGGCTGAATTCATGAATCGAGTGGAATCTTTTAAGCACCCTGCTGGATTGATTGACGAAAAAGTTGAGAAACACATTCGCCCAATCTATGAGGAACTTTCAAGTGATGAACTTTTAACGCAATACTTAGGCGGTCACACGCAAAATTCCAACGAGTCGTTCAACTCGACAGTCTAACGCATGAATCCGAAACATCTGCATTCTGATCAAAAAGTCATTGAAATTGCCGCCTACATGGCTGCAGGTATGTTCAATGTAGGGTATTCTGCGGTTTTGAGTACCATGCAGTTGCTGAATTTGAGTATTGACCAGCAGTGCAAGGTATTTGCTGATAACGCTGACGCGCAACGGCTCGAGAGGGAAAACAGGCGCGACTCATTTTCCAGCAAGGAAGCTCGTGCGGCTCATAGACTCGAGAAAATGCATCAAAATGAGTTTTCTGAGGAAGCTGAAGATCTCCTATATGGACCAGGAGTAGCTGATTAGCGGATTATTAGTGTAAGTAATCGAAAATTGATACATTTTCTTATCGAAAACTTTGAAGCGCGTTTTCTTCAGTTTTCATTTTTACGATTTCTCTAAATTGGCGGGCGTGATTGCAAAAAAATAAACTAACTATTGGAACGATTCAAAGCTTGTTATATTCAGTATCGTGTCTTCTTCTATTTGAACTGAAAAGATTGTTGAAAAAATCTTTTTAAACGACTTTTATAGCAAATTGAAGTGATTTTTATTTTTAAAACGCACTTTTAATCCTAGAAGAAGTTAGAATTTCATAATATCTTCTGATTTTTCTTAGTTCATCAAGAAGAAGAATACACGAAAATTAAAATTCTTTTTGATGTTTCTATTTCAAACAAAAATTACGAGCTGCATCTTTCCGCCAATTGGAGATTTCAGTGGCGAGACGCTCTACGAATGTGTTTATAAATCGGCTGTAATTCAGTGTTTCATGTTAAAAAAATTTGTTTGTAAAGTTCAAATACACATAAAAACATCCCAAAAAGTTCACTGGGCTCAGTTCTTTTTTCCCTTCCGAAAAAGTTCGCGAAAAAAAGCTTTTCTTAGGCCTTCTAAAGCAGGATCCTCCCTGAAGAACTTCATTATATATGCTCAGAGCGTTATAAAAATTGTGTTTTGGTCAATTCGAAATTTCTTCGTTTTTATAAGATTTGCTGTTTGCTTGGACACAAATAAAAATGTTGTAGGCAAGTTTAGATGAAAACTTTTAGCGCTATTGTAAAGATCAGCTAAAAACCTTCAAAAGTCACCTTTGTTACAATTGTTATACCAAATATAGACTATTTGTTATGTACAATATTTAAAAATGTGGAACAAAGTGGAATGAGGCAAAGTGGACTGCCTCTCATATAATGTGAAAAAATCTGCACTATCGTAATTAAGGCAGGTTTGCCGTGCATTTGCCCTATTTCTTCAATAATTTTTATTTCATACAAAAAATAATCTTTATTGTTCAAACTTTTTACATATTAAAATACACATTTTGAAGATATAAAATTTTTTTTTTTTTTTACGGATTTTTCTTGACAAAATGGCCGCCTTAAAATTATTTTTTTGTTTGACTGTCCACACGATATCTCACCAACGGATCATCTGAAATCAAAAAACTAAAAAGATTCTTAAAACTTATAGTTTTGGCTATTGCATGATCTAGGATTATAACGATCAATAAATTTTTCAAAAAGTTATAAACAATTTATGTTGCAAAAAAAGAGCCAAAAAATTCAAAAGTCCGCCATTTTGTTTTTTTCCGGTAAAAATGAAATATCTTAGACTATGCAATAGCCAAAACTATAAGTTTTAAGAATCTTTTTAGTTTTTTTATTTCAGATTATCCGTTGGTGAGATATCGTGTCGACAGTCAAACAAAAAAATAATTTTAAGGCGGCCATTTTGTGAAGAAAAATCCGTAAAAAAAAAAAAATTTTATATCTTCAAAATGTGTATTTTAATATGTAAAAAGTTTGAACAAAAAAGATTATTTTTAGTATGAAATAAAAATTATTGAATAAATAGGGCAAATCCACGGCAAACCTGCCTTAAATATCGACGATCGCGAGCGCGTCTTTGTGTATTCGCGCATCTTGATTTGCAATCTTAAAATGAGTTCTTAGTGCCAAATATATAAAAAATAGCGTACCATGTAACTGAATTTGTTTGCAATACATCGCCAAAACCATTAGTATATCACTTGCCCCACAGTTTTGGCAAATCAGCTAAATTTGTTATTATACATATCTTACTAAATCCATCATGAAAAATTTTTTTTACTTCATATAATTTTTTTTTATTAGTTTATGAATTAATAAAGACATCTAATCCTCAAAACTGACTTAGGTAGTCCACCTTGCCCCCCCCCCCCCCCTTCCCTACCTCAATTTTAAATAAATATATGATAAAAAATGCCATATTTTTGTATACATATTTAATCGGCCAAAATTTGTATGTATGTACTTCTTGAAAAAAAAAATACCGTCTTCTTTTATAATCCTTATAGGAATATTTACCGGGAGTTACAGCTAGATTTACTGACTCTAAGTGCGCGAGAAACTTTTTGAAGTTAGCAAAATAAGTTTCGAGAAAAACGAATTTAAATATTCAGTTCTACATTACAAGCAATGTTAATTATTTTCTTTGAATGGTTATAACTTTTTTGATAATGAAAATTTTTTCATTAAAAAAGAGGGAGTTTCTCCTCGATACTTGAAATGACGGCGGTCGTGGCTGCGATGATTTATTCTTATAATATACGGAAACGAAAAACCACATTAATAATAACTTTAAGTACAGGTTTATAAAAGTCAATAAATAATTTCTGGTAGTACTTACACTTAACTAATTAATAAACTATTTTCTACTTATGTGTTTTGGCAATTTTTTGGAACCCCCTAGGTTTTAAGTAATCTCAAATGTCGTGTTATTTTTACCAACCGTTTTGTTATTGTTTATTGGAGGTCGAATGTCAAGTTAACTTTGCAGATGTAATGTTTACCTGTATGTATTAGACCTGGTTCCCTGTAGTTATAATGCACCCATTACCTCCTCGTACATTTGGAGAAATTAGTAGTTGAAGTATGAATACATCATAACCGGTCCTACCGTTTTAAGTGGAATCCTGACCACCGAAATCGCGATAATAAACATATAAAAAAATCATTTCTGAAAATTCCACTTGCCCGGGATTTGAATCCAAGACCTCTTGGTTAGAATATCGAGTTACAAACCACACAGCCATCGCGAGCAACCCTATTGACTACTTACATATTTCGTTTCAATTTAGATATGACTTTTCATTTATACATACCCGTTTCTGAGAATGATTTACTTAATTTTGCTGCATATGCAACAGTCATTAAAATGTTTCTTTGTCTTTGTGTTTCAGAAACTAAATATACAGACCTCAATTACAGAAGAAGACGTTGAATAACTCCAACTGGGCTCAGTTTTTTATTTAAAATAAATTTTGTTAGTGATTAAATTTGTTGTAAATTATTTCTTTACTACATTTGCAATAATAATCACTATTTAAAAAATAATTTCTCATTATTGTCTTAAGGTAAGAGTACACCGATTTTCAAAACTTTTTGCAGGTCTCAGATTTTCAGTACAAAATTTTTTTTACATATAAAAATAGAATTTTTCATAAAATTGAAAGTAATTTCATCCCTAATTATTAAAGTAATATATGAAATTGCATTAAATCTGATGAAAAACAAGAGTTTTATACGGGACTTGTGCATCAAGTCTTAAGATGAATCAACTTCAAAACATTGATTTTTTTCTTTTAATCGGTGTACCCTTAAATCTACTAGGAATCTGCTTTGAAGGCAATGCTTCATCTTAGATAATATCATGCCGAGAGAGTGCTTGTACAGTGAGTGTTTAACATTAAGCCCTGAAATAGCATGGCACGTAGTAATTCTACACGGAACATCATTTTATATTTTAAATTGTATAAGCACGGCTAGGAAAATATATTCAGCAACATATACGGGAAATAATCGATACAAAATAGTTTATAAATTTAATAAAAGCATCCCTAAAGTACTTTGCGCTCTTTTAACTCTCGAAGTCCTGACTTCCTCACGACCCATACATTCAAATGCGTTTTATTTGTATTTATATCAATAATGCTGGAACTTATTACATATAGTTGCCTTCCGAAAGAAGAAAGTAAGCCAGTTTTAACTGCAAATTAAAACATGTATCGACGGCAGAGTTGGTAATGATGTGAGTTTGTATAAGTCATTCTACTAATTACGTAAAAAAAACTGACAAGGAAAGTGCACACCCTGCGGGCAACGAATTACGATCAGACTTTCGGAGTGGTTTTTGGTACCCAAAAATGAAGCCTTGTACCTGTAATTAATTCTTGGAACCTTGTTGTCGAAATATGAGGTAATTTATTCGAAATGTGCGTTATTTTAATGAAATAAGGGTAGCTCTTTTTCTGATCATAACTACAGGTATTTACTATAGAAAAATTGACTTAAAAAATAATCAAAGTAGGTGGTTAGAGCTTTGTTTCGTATAAAAATATTATTCTGATACAAAGTTATTAACAATTAAAGATCAACGAATTTAAAAGACTTAATCACCTTAAAATTACAAATAATTTGGTTATACACTCCGCAACAAAATTAACGCAACACCTAATTCCGACTAAAAAAGGGCGCAAATTCAAAGATCGATATCTCAGGTAAAAAATGTCGTAAGAGGGTCAATTATTTTTAAATTAAATGTTGAAGTCTCTACTTTAAGATGGTGGAACTCGATTTTCGATTTGACGCAACCCCTACTTACGTGACCTTGAAATTCAAGGTCATTTTTTAAAGCTCAAAAATCGTAAACTTTCGCAGTGCGCCCACGCGTGGGTGATTTTTTTTCGATATTTCTGATCATTGCATCTTAAAGTACAACTCTATCCCTTTAACTTAAAAAAAAATTGACCCGCTGCGATTTTTTTTGATAATTTTACAGCGTTTTAAAAATTATATTAAAAAAACGCGTTTTTTTCGTGAAAAATTTGATAATTTCGATCCACTCTACGTTGGTTGATTCTGATCAAATCGAAATGGAAAACTCGTATCCAAGCGAAACGAATAATACCGTCGACTTTAGCGTTATCCAATAAGCACCACGAGGAGATAGTCGATCAGATTTAACTCAAGCTAAATGTAAAAAACAAATTCTTAAAATTTGTAAACGTTATTATTTTATAACTTTTATCTTACATCGAATATCTCTTAAAAAATAGGAAGTGTACAAATTTATCAAATTTGTCATCCATTGCATATTGTTTCCTGAAATCAGTAATGTAAAAAAAAATTTTCAAGTCCATCTCTGACCGTGTCCAAATTTTAACGAATACGGTTCTTTTACAAATCTACCATTCTTTAAAAAATACCGTTTGGCGAAATTGTAAAATTTTTTCAGTTAAGGGCTACGGGTTTTGATTCTTACGGCAGTATTTTAAAACTGTTCAAATCGATTTCTTGGCAAAATAAAAATGCCTCCGTTGAATGAAATTCAATCCGCGCAAATTGTTGCACTTTCTGAAGCTGGACTTAGTCGACGTGAGGTAGCAAGACGAATGGGGGTTCATTTTTCGATTGTTTCTCGAGTTCTGTCTCGATTCAATGAAACAGGTGCTTATCACAGAAGGACGGGGCCAGGTGGGAGACGCGTAACAAATGCTCGCGAGGACCGTCGTATAATACGAGCAACCTTACGTGAACCGGTAAGAAATGCGCAACAAATTCATAACGATGCCTTGTCACAGAGGCAAATCAGTTTGCAAACAGTAAGGAGACGTCTTCACGAAGCAGGTTTAAGATCGCGAATTCGTGCTAGAGTACCCTTTCTCACAGCAAGACATCGTAGATCTCGTCTGCACTATGCTAGAACTTATAGACAATGGACGGTTAGACAGTGGGGGAACGTCTTGTTCACAGACGAGTCACGATTTTGCCTGTATGGTAATGATGCTCGAATACGAATTTGGCGTTGTAGGAGGAAGCGTTTTGAGCCAAACCATATTCAACCGACCAGGATTTTTTCCGATGGATCCGTCATGGTATGGGGACGAATCTCTTTAAACGATCGCACTGGTCTTATTGTGGTTCCACCTCCCGGGTTAACAGGTAGACGCTACATCAATGAAATTTTGGAGCCTCACGTGCTTCCAATGAGTCGCCGCATAGGTCTAAATTTCATTTTCATGCAAGATAATGCACCTCCCCATTCCGCAAGAATTACTCAGGCTTACATCCGAGAACACCATTTGGAGATACTGCCGCGTCCATCGAATAGTCCGGATCTTAATCCAATTGATCATGTATGGGACATGATGGGTAGACGATTGCGCAGTAGGCAGAAACAGCCAAGGAATCTTGAGGAACTGGGGCTAGCTCTAAATAAGATATGGTACGATATAACTCAAGACATGATAAGAGCTTGCATCAATATGCCTGCAAGATTAGCTGAGGTTATTCGACGCCGAGGTGGCAACACAAGATATTAAGGGCTTTCTGTACAATTAGTAATCGGCCCTTTTAAGCCCCCCTCCCCACACGCACACGCACACACAAATACACGCACATATGATAAGCTAAACCCAATCGATTACCTCCTCGTGGTGCTTATTGGGTAACGCTAAAGTCGACGGTAATATTCGTTTCGCTCGGATACGAGTTTTCCATTTCGATTTGATCAGAATCAACCAAGAAATAACATTCAAACCCGTGCATATGGCATTTTCAACCTGAGATATCGATCTACGTAGTCGAGCCATTCTACACCGCTGATTCAATCGTAGGCTGGATGTAAATTATCAAATTTTTCACGAAAAAACGCGTTTTTTTAATACAATTTTTAAAACGCTGTAAAATTATCAAAAAAAATCGCAGCGGGTCAATTTTTTTTTAAGTTAAAGGGATAGAGTTGTACTTTAAGATGTAATGATCAGAAATATCGAAAAAAAATCACCCACGCGCGGGCGCACTGCAAAAGTTCACGATTTTTGAGCTTTAAAAAATGACATTGAATTTCAAGGTCACGTAAGTAGCGGTTGCGTCAAATCGAAAATCAAGTACCACCATCTTAAAGTAGAGACTTCAACCTTTAATTTAAAAAAAAAAATTGACCCCCTTACGACATTTTTTACCTGAGATATCGATCTTCGAATTTGCGCCCTTTTTTAGTCGAAATTAGGTGTTGTGTTAATTTTGTTGCGGAGTGTATATTTTTAGCTGAGGAGAAATTATTCATGAAATATTAACTAATTTTTACGGTAAATTTAAACAATTTATAAAAATATAATGAAAAAGAAATTTTATTTTTTTTTATGGTCGTCAGGTCTCTGTTTGACTATAATACAAACTTGAATATTTCTTGCTCTGCCGCAAGGCTTTGGAAGTCAAACTGATCGGATTGGAGTTTTTTAGGTTTTATAATGTTCAAAATACATATAATTAGGATGTAAGTGAGAATTTAAAAATCATAATTATTGGCCAAAGTTATAGTCATTTGGGCCATATTTTATGATGAAATTATATAAAAATGTATAATTCAGATTTAAATAGGCTATAACTTTCTCCAATACTTTTGTTTATTAAATTCTCACACTCATATCCTCATTACATGTATTTTGATTACTATAAAAACTCAAAAACTCCAATCAAAAAAATGTATTCATTATTTTGTTATAAAATGTTCAAATTTATCGTAAAAAATCAGTTAATATATTATGAATAATTTTATTCTCATCTGAAAATATATAACACAGCTTAAATTAAAGCTATTTTGACCTACATTTTATTATCTTTTGAGAAATTATTCTCTAATAAAAACTTGCAGAGTTATAATCAGAAGAAGAACTACACGCTGGTCCGCAACTAACATCAAACTAAAAACTTTGCACTTTGTAGGCCTTTGCATATTACGATACCTAACTATTTTACGAACATTTTAAGACCAACAGCAAAATCTTTGGTAGAGCTTGTGCTTTTAATGTAAATATTGTATTTTGTGTGTGTGTGTGTGTGTGTGTGTGTGTGTGTGTGTGTGTGTGTGCGTGCGTGCGTGCGTGCGTGCGTGAGTGCGTGCGTGCGTGCGTGCGTGCGTGTGTGTGTGTGTGTGAGGGTGTGTGTATGTGTGTGTCTGTACGCGGCATAGCGCGTTTCTTACACATAAGAATTATACACGTAATTATTGTACACAATTTAGCATTGGTCAAATTATATATAGATATATTTGACGAATACTAAATTGTGCACAATAATTACGTGTACAATTCTTATGTGTAAGAAACGCACTATGCCGTGTACGCCAGTTTCGCAGGATATACACGGTGAAAATTAATTTTTCCTGACCTTGTTTCTTTGTTTTCTTCTTACGATGTGGGGAAAAGAAAAACTTGTATTGTTTGTTGAATTCGTTTTTCTCTTTTAGTGGTTTTTGGATTTTTGGGTTTTAGTTTGTCGTTGTTTTTGGCATGATAGTGTAACGGAAAGAAATAGGTACGATGCGTGAGGTTCGTCGCGTGATCAATTAGATGTATTTAAGCACCGAGTCTCACAGAGGTTAGGACGTCCGAAAGGAAAAGACAAGGGGCTAGGGTTGAGGTCCGTTTTATTGTGATAACTGGGAGAAAGTGGTGTCTCTTCGCGATCGATCTACGTGCGTGCTTGGTGGTGCAGCCTAGACTGGCTGGTTGGGAGGTCAGCCCCGACTGCCTGCGCACCTCGCTCCAGAGATGCACTTTTCTCACACGAGAAAACTCGCTCAAGATAAGGATTCATTCCTGTCAGCATTTGCGCTCCCCTCAACCGACATGAGTGTATCAGGTCAACGTGCGCCCATATGCATACGTTACATGTTCAAGGTATTGATGATAAAGACGTGTAAAAATTATTTATGGGCGTTAATTGTATAATATTATAGAATAGAAAAAACTACTGCAACTTTCACTCTTGCAATCTACAATACATACACTCTGAGTATTCCTTATACGATATTAACGTCATCACATGCGCACAGTTTTTCACTTCACTGCACTATCTTGCGCATCTTGATGGGGCCGCGTCTTGTGTCGCACCGGTCAATGGGCCTGGATGCATCATCCGTGTGTGAAGATTTAGTTGTTTTAGGCAGGCTTGTTGTTGTTTGTGTATAAATAAGTGATTCTTCCTTTATTTGATGCGCGCTTTGTAGTTTTACATGTGTTTTGTTTGTTCTTGCTATTTTTTGTTTTACTTATTTCAATTGTCGAAAAGACCGATATTTGCCTTGATGTCGTTTTGGTTCCTTGATCGCGCTAAGGTCTTGCGCGCTTTTTGAGCTTAATTTGAGCCTAGGTAAAAAATGTAATTCATTGTAAAAAATGTAATTTATTGTAAAAAATGTATTTAATGTAGTAAATGTAAATAATCATATTGGAGGGGGCGGGAGAAATTCGGTATTCTGTCGTGTGATGCTGTTAGTGTAGCATGGAAATAAAGTGCGCAAAACTTTAAACGGAATATAATTTTTGTATTTAAGTATCATAATTTTAATAATGCGAATAATATTAATATAAAATATAAATGAAGTATTTTACAATTGATTTTAAAATACGTTTATTTAAGAAACTGAAAATATTTTATAGTATTGCTGCGTTATATTGACTACTTATAAGGGGAGACCACGGAGTCCGGGTCTCAGATTTTGATGAAGCTTTGGTGATCGACTTTTGGAACGTAAAAATGAAGCACAGAACCCGTAGTTTTATTCAATGGCGCTTTAAATCTGAGATACAGCCAAGAAACATTAGCATTTCTCATGTGGGCAATACTAAAAATCAGATATATATGTATATATTGTTATGATCGGGTTCGGGTAATGAGAATGACAACACGTATTTATAGAAAAGCACACTTGAACTCGGACTCTTTATTCGAACGTAAACACAATTGTTCTCAACAGCTATCAGAATCAGACTAAACATAAACAATAACATCCGCGACGTCGTTGATCTCGTTGCTAGGGGTTGCTATGCGCGATTCTCGGTGTTCGAATCGCGCAACGTTCGAGCTCGGTCACAACATTGCCCTCTCCTTTTCAGATTGTCGTCCCGACAATCATAACTATCCATCCTTCAAGCGGGTTGATCCTCTTACAATACAATGATGACTTACAGGAACCGACACCAACATCCTCTACCTTGACCCATCCTTGGCATCAAGTTACCGAGCAATGCTTACAGATGCGATACCAATCATCACTTAACAGGACTAAGATGGATCCGTCTCTTGAACAATCTACTTCAATCATCCTTCTTATTTGGTCGAAATCGGTCTTTAGACAAGAGGGGGGAAGTTGACATGCTGTGGAACCTCACCTCAAGTCCCTGCTCCGGTATTTACCTTCACGTCCACGGGAAAAACCACAGCTCAAAAGAACCGTGAGCAGAGCAGTCTTCATTATCGGGTATCTTCCTCAGTGTAAGTCCCAAGACGATTGATGTTGACTATCTTGGATTTATGTCTTGGTGAACGACGAATACAATAAGCGACGTCATTAATTTTCCTCACAACTTCCCAAGGTCCTACCCAATTTGACTGAAGTTTTGGTGCTTTTCCTTTGGTTCTTTGAGGGTTGAAGAACCAAACTTTTTGGCCTTGGGAATATTCAATGTTGAGAGCTCGTTTGTCGTACCAAGACTTCGTTCTTTCCGATTGTAAGTGAATCCGGTCTCGTGCCATTTTGTGGATCTCGCTGAGTTTCCTCCGAAGCTTGTGTACGTAATCCCCGTCTCTTTCAATCTCGACCTCCTCTAGTAGACATCCTCGAATCAAGTCCGAAGGAAGCCTCAGATCGAAACCGGTGTACATCGCAGCCGGAGTAGTTCCAGTCGTCGCATGTTTGGAGGATCTGGAAGCTAACAAAAATAGTGAAACCCAGCGATCCCAGTCTTTTTGATTTTCATGTATGTATTTTGTGAGATAGCGTAGAAGTGTTTGGTGTTGTCTTTCTACATGTCTAGATATCCATTTGAAGTCTTTCAAATGGAACTCCTGAATTATAAATTTTCATCTCACCATGGCCTTTATCTGGAGGACCTTTCTTTGAAACACAGATTTCACAAGATTTACACCAATTTTCTACATCTCTTTTACAAGTAGCCCAATAAAATCTTTTTCTAATTTTATCCAAAGTCTTGTTTACTCCGAAATGTTTTCCAGATGGTGAATCATGTGCTTCTTCCAAAATATCTTTAATTTTATGTTGAGGAACAACTAATTGACGGATTTTGTAATTCGTTGAAACCCATTCTCTATACAAAATGCCTTCAATTAGTACTAACGAATCCCATTGAGAACAATAGATTTTGGAGAATTCGTCCATCGATGAAATCTCTTGCCATTCTGGTTTCTTCTGTAATTCTTTCGTTTGACAAATGAAAGAAATAGCTTTATCTTCTGCTTGACTATTCTTCCATTCTTCTGATGTGTTTTCTTAAAAAATGATACGGCAAATTTTTTCTACATTATTGAATTTTTCTTCTACTCTGGAACAATATTTGCAGGAGAAATCTTCACAAGGCTGTCTTGGAAGTCCATCAGCATTTCCATGTAAATTGCCTTTCCTGTGAATAATTTTGTAGTTGTACTGATCCAATTTCCCTAACCAACGAGCCAATTGTCCATCCAATTCCTTAAACGACAATAACCAAGTTAAAGAAGAATGATAAGTCCTAATAATGAAAGGTTTACCGATAAGGTAATGATGAAAATTTTTTAACGATTCAAAAATAATAAGAAGGAGTTCACGTCGAGTGACACAATAATTTCTCTCTGACTTTGAAAGGACTCTACTATAATAACCTATGACACGTTCGATTCCATCTTGTTTCTGAGAAAGAACCAACCCAATTCCCTGGTCAGAAGCGTCAGTATCTAAAATAAATTCAGAAGAAAAAGAAGGAAATGCCAAAATTGGAGGTGTTGTAAGAACCTCTTTCAATCTTGAAAAAGCTTTTTGACATTCCTCTGACCATATGAACTTAGCCGATTTTTCAGTTAACCTATATAAAGGTTTCGCTATGTCAGCAAAACCTTTAATAAGTCGCCTATAATAACCACAGAAATTCACGAAACTCAACACAGCCTTTTTGTTATGAGGAATTGGCCAGTTTACAACAGATTCAATCTTCTTTGGATCAGCTGTTTTTCCTTCTTCTGAAACGATGTATCCTAAATATTCAACTTGCCTGCTGAAGAAAACACATTTCTTCTTATTAAGACGTAATCCTGCTTCTTAAAAACGAACAAACATTTTCTTCAGGTTAATTATTAACTCATCAAATGACTTTCCCAATACCATAACGTCATCCAAATAGACTAAACAGAATTTTGAAAGATAGTCTCTGAGTAATTTTACCATTAAACGTTGAAAAGTCTCGGGTGCGTTGCATAAACCAAATGGCATAACTGTAAATTGCCAAAGTCCTTTTCCGATTGAGAAAGCCGTGATTTTCCTATCCTCTTTTCGAATCTTGATTTGCCAGTATCCACTCTTCAAGTCCAAAGTACAAAACCACGAATATCCTGCAAGTTTATCAAGAGTATCGTCAACTCTTGGTAAAGGGTACGAATCCTTAATTGTAATTGCATTAATTTTTTGAAAATTAATACAAAAACGAATTTTTCCATCCTTCTTCTTCTTGGGAACTGCAGGTGAACAATACGAGCTGTCTGATTCTTCAATAACTCCTTGACAATGCATCTCAGCAATACAATCATCCAATTCCTTAACTTGATGAATAGGGGGTCTTCGAATAGGTTGTTTAATTGGTTGATTATGGAGTAATTGAATTCTACGTTCAACCAAATTACATTTTCCAGTAACGTCATCATCTTGAAAAATCTCTTCAAATTCATGAAGAAGATCCGCAAACTTCCGTCGTTGATCTTGATCAAAGTTCTCTGAGTTCTTGTCAAAAATTTCTTGTAATGTCTCTGGTACATCCTCACTAGAATCAACTATTCTCGAAATCTGTGTATTGATGATTGAACTTGAAGTATTTAAAATAATTTTAGTTATCGAATTTGTAATACCAGTTGTATCAAGGAAACCACTACCAAGTGTACTATCATCAATAATATTTCCAATAAAAACATCTAAATTAGCTGAATGGTCACCCAATTTTATCGAAGCTGAAATCAAAAATTCAATTGGTACCTTTTCTCCAGTCGGATACTTAAGAGTTGTAAAATTAATAGGAATTCTTTTATCTTTTGACTCTACAAATTTCGGATTTATAATAGTCACATCAGAACCAGAATCTACTTTAAAAATACAAGTTTTGTCATTAATTAAACCATCAAAATAAAATTTATTTGAGTTCCTATTAATTCTTCCAACATTATAATCAATCAGACAAGAGTGTGTGTTTGTTGGAGTCTTGTCAAGTTCTGTTGAACTCGCTCCAGAAAGTTCAACATAACCTAGTTTCCCTGGTCGCTCATCTGATTTGGACAATTTGATCTAAAATGTCCTTTTTTATCACACGTCCAACATTCAATATCCTTAAAGAAATCTTGAGATTTCTGTTTGTCCGAAGATTGAGGACCTTTAGACTGTGAATTCGAAGAGTTGATTCCAGTCTTATATGTGTCATTCGTTCTCCTTGAAGTCTGAGATTTCTTATCTAATTCACGAATAACCTTCACTTCCATAGCGCGAGCAAGAGCAACTTTCAGAGAAGTTATCCTTTCTAATCGAAGGATCTCCCTGATTGATGAATCAAAAATAGCAACTATAAATTGGGCACAAGCGATTTTATCTTGGACTGCAAATGGACATTCCGGATAAACCAAAGCAGAAAGTCTCTCAAGATCGGCAGCCAATGTTGGGAAATCTTCACCAAAACGTTGACGTCTGTTCTGAAATTGTGCGTAATAAGTGGGTGCTAAGTGTTTATCACCAAAACGAAGTTCAAGACGGGAAACTAAATCATCAAAATTTGACGCAGTCGAATCAGATTCAACGAGAATTGATTTTGCTCTTCCTTTCAAACAAGAAATAAGAGCTGCTGATTTATTTGCAGGTGTCCAATTGTTTGCTCTAGCGATGACTTGAAATTGAACCAAAAATTCACGAAGAGGTGATGATCCATCATAATCATCAGCTTTCAATTAAAAAAAAATCCGTTCCCGAGTGGATAGGTCTAGTGTTTGGTAAAACAGAATTATCTACATTTGAACCTAAACCACGAGTATCAGTAATCAAAGGATCAATAACAGAAGTTCCTAACCTAACTCTATTCTGATTTAAAGATAACCCAGTGTCATTGATTCTAGCATTCTCTGATTCTGTTGTATGTGTATGTATATCTCTATTCTGCAAATGACTTAGCTGATTAATTTGGCGTTGCTGTTCTCGCTATTCTGCCAGCAGTGTGTTATTCAGGGTCCGAAGTCTCGATATCTCTTCGTTCAAGGCAGTCCTCTCCCTCTGTTCTCGGTCATCGAATAGTTCTCTTCGAACTTGTTGATCCCTTAGTAGCATAATCTGTGCTTCAAGTTCCTCATTGTGATGACGAGCATCCAACAATTCCGAATCTCGAACATGAAGTTCCCCTTGTAAATTCAATGCATCCTCGTTGCATTGATGGAGTTCTTGAGTAATTTCCTCTACACGTTTCTTCAAGTTTGTTATCTCCAAATTCGTTTCAGTGAGAGATGGTTGAGGCTGCTCAGTTGAAAGAGTTCTCGGGGATGGAACTGGTGTTCTTGATACCACTAACATCTTGCCGGAACGTAAAAGCATAAACTTTCCACTAAATCACTTTTTCGAAAAACACTATCCCGGACGAGCCCCCAAAATGTTATGATCGGGTTCGGGTAATGAGAAGAACAACACGTATTTATAGAAAAGCACACTTGAACTCGGACTCTTTATTCGAACGTAAACACAACTGTTCTCAACAGCTATCAGAATCAGACTAAACATAAACAATAACATCCGCGATGTCGTTGATCTCGTTGCTAGGGGTTGCTATGCGCGATTCTCGGTGTTCGAATCGCGCAACGTTCGAGCTCGGTCACAACAATATATATATACCGAGCTCGAACGTTGCGCGATTCGAACACCGAGAATCGCGCATAGCAACCCCTGTACCCAATCCGCAATACAATATATATATATATATATGGTATCAACGTTAATGAAATTCGCCATATCTACCGTACAAATACCCATTGGATAAAACCATGAGTATTAGGGTTCATTTTTAGATATCAGAAAACGATCCCTAAAGTTTCATCAAAATCCGTGACCCGTACTCCGTGGTCCTCTCCTTGTTAGTACAGTTCACGTAATCTGACCGGAAACCATTTAATAGTTTTTCATTTGTTACACTGTGTGATTAAAACTTTTTAATAATACTTGATAAAATGAAAATTTAGATGAATGTTTGTTAGGTGTTAGGTTATTGGTATAATATTTGCTGAACAATTTGATTCATCATCTTCTGAGATATTACAGATAGTTTAATATACAAAATACTTTTTGATGCAGTAAGCGTAAAAAGAACACTTTTTCAGGCATGCAATTTCACACTCTAATTTGCCGGCCCTTGTGTTTTGTAATTGACACTCGGAGCAACACACAACGACCAAGTTGCAATTCTTTTCTTCATGTATAGGTAAAATTGCATTACACGGCCTCAAAACAGATATTTGGATTCAAAACAGATTTATACGTTAAATCAACATTTTTACGCATACAGCTGCATTAAAAAATAATCTTTGGAACTCGGGCGTAAAATTTACAAAAACTGCTGTTCGTACCATAGATACCCCGATATCTGTTAGCTTTATTATGATAATGTGTTTGTAGATTTTTTTTTTTATTTAACGTCGCCATGTTTGTGCTCCTATGTGATGCTAATCGACGACGGGGGTCTGCGGTGTGTTTGTAAACAAAGCACATGTAATTTTTACAGAGGTGCTTGTATCAATCGGCAGAGACTAGGATTCAAACCCGGGTCATCGGCGTGGGAATCCGACACTCTACCGACTGAGCCGCCGCAGGCCCCTATATGTTTGTAGATATTAAGTCTTATATTATCTTTAGTATTTTTCATATAGCTAAAATATAATATATTTTACATATTATATGTAGATAGGTAGATAGATAGATAGATATACTGTTTATTCATCAAAGACGAAATTCTTACAATTGCATGTACATGTATAGTTATAATAATTAAAATATCAGTCGGTATTATATATTTGTTATCTTACATTTAACATTCACTTATTGCATTTCTTATGTATTAAATAACATTATTCGCTGTAACAGTTCGTCAGTTTATAAAATCTAAATATAATGATCTAGTCATAGTCAGATGGCATATCACAGAACACGCTTCGTCAAAATACATAGAATAAAATAAATAAAATAGAGATAACATATTACGATAAAAATAAAATAAAAAAGCTAATTTGCTATGTATGTACATTGTACAGTACATATTAATTACAGTAAAATTTATATCACTTTTAGAAAGCGTAGTGTCATAGCAATTGGCAGCGTTTTTTAAAGGAGTTCTAATTTTTTCTACGCGACGTTATATGTGTATTCCTGAAACTGCTAGTCTTATATTTTATTATTCTCCGTGTACTATAAGATTATTTTGATCTCTGACTGTAATTTACATGTGTAAAACATAGGGCTAATTTGCTACGTGAGTTTATACACGTAAAAAATTTACTTTTTTACGTGGAGTAAATTACGTACCCATCACTGGTGTAAATGGATTTGAAAGAGTGTGAAATTACCTATGATTTGCGACCCGAAATTATGGATAACCTTATTCTTTTCTCTCGTTATACAGGAAAGCGTCATATCTTTTTTCAAACAGATACATCTCAAAAAACTATGAAAAATATTTGGAAAAATTTGAGGTAATTAGAAATACCGAGAAGAATATTCTGTGAAATTATTTAATCATTCTGTTGTTTTTTTATTTTTGAGAAAAAAATATTTTAGTAAAAAAAAAACGATTTTCTAGTGCTGACGATGACTGAAGTAAAACAGCATGCATATTGCTGAAAAATTACTGAAAGGTAGGTTTTATGTATCTCTTGGCTGAGTTATTTGATCAGAGTATAAAGCACGTCCATCGGGACTTTTTGTAGTAAGTTTTTTTGCGTACAGTATAGCGGGAATGAAACGGCGCACGCTCGCAAAATCGATTTTTTCCTGCCTTGACTCGCTATAAATCCTATACTGCACCGTCGAAATATATTGATGACTTTTAAATAAATAAACAAACAAAAGAACATGTGGAGCACGTGGTTTGAGGAAGCTAAGTGTGACGCAATATTTTTTGTGCTAATACAATATTTTTGCTCATTTATCAGCCAAGAACTAGATTGTATACATTGTTTACAACATGTAAACACAAAAAAAAAGTATTATAGTATACATTTTGAAGACAAAAATCTCATACGATACATAAATAAAATAGGAATATTTGCAGAAAACGATGCGTGACTTTCTTATTTATTTTATTTTTTTTCTATAGAATTTGGTGCGTCTTTTGAAAATGTTTAAATGGGTGTTGAATTTCAAGCATTTGGTGAGCGCAATCGAATATGACATGTTAGAAATGTGTACTCTTAATAAGGAAAAAGTTACAAGGCACCAAAGTGGCGTGACTACTTTTTTTCATTTTTAATATTTATTATTATTATGCCGCATCGCTATTGGTGCGTAAACAAAGTCATTATAAAACAACATGGATAGTGTTGTAGGGCACAAAAGCAGCAAATCTATACATGGTGGAATCATGTGCTCCTATAATAAGGGAGTAAACATGGAATGTATACTTAAGAAGGCAAAACGTGCACGGAAGCAAAAACGCATATTTTTTATTAGCACATCATCTATCTTTAAAAATTTTGACTAAATACATTCGTGCTCCATTATTTACAACACTATTAAACTAAAATTCACTCGCCCCATTTTTTACATCATTATTTAAGAAGTAACAGAGCGAAAAAAATATGAAAAATTCAAGGAAATATGTTTATATTTATTACGCGTGCATTTCCTGTTTAAAAACATTGTCAACGAATGTATACATACAAAATGTTTAAAGTCTGATGAACACTCAAAGAATATTATTCTAGACTCTTGAATTTCCGTGAAATCGTTGGAAAAATCGATACCTTTACACGGTGACTCCTATAATGTTTATAAAGTCACCGATGTAAACACTGTAGCTTTCAGTCGTGCCGCGAGTTAGTGGAGTTGTAGGACTCAGAGTAGTAGTATGTTTGCACGCCGAATGGAAAGTGGTTGTATTGATATGATAAAATCAGTAAGTATTTTATTTAAAATTACACGGAAATGAACATAATGCCATTTAATTAATCTCTGCACTTGCTTACATAAAATGAAGAGGTTCACGCTGACCAAGTAAAATGAGTAAATACACAAAAGAGCAACTGCAATTGACATGTGAAAAATTGTTATATTTAAAAAATTATATTGTGTATCCAGAACCTGGTTCCGAAATGTAAAACCTATTATGATAAAAAAGATTATACAAGGTAAATCTTATATGACGAAATCCACTAAAAAAATCGGTACAAAGTTATAGGCAAATTTTTTATTTAAAAAATACTTAAATATTTATTTATTTTAAGAATTGATCATTTACACTCAGTTGATTGGAATTATGGTTTTATTGTTTAATTATTGTTAAATGAAAAATAAAATCGCAACTAATTTTTCGAATTTTCCTCGACGTTTTTCATCGTTGTGTAACCTACATAATAAGAAAAAGTTTGTTCGGAAGTGGTAGATTAAAAAAAAGAATTTTTCGATTTTCGGTGTCTACAAAGGCGGAATTCATCGCATAATATTCTACGTGAAATAAATATTTTTTTGTAATTTGACTTCACTGGCCTTTTTATTTATTATTACACATGATTTACTAACTTATTCTTCGAAAATAAGTTGAAAATCACGAAAAAATGAAAAAACGTGTAAAAAACGTTAATAACTTTTGGTGCGTTGCTTTAAAACGTTGCACCACATTGGATTTTGTATTCTAACAGCTGAAGGAACGTATACTAAAAATTTCAGACATGTGCTCAATTTATAAAAAAAAAAAAAAATTTTATAATAAAATCCGAAGTTTGTGAGAATAGCCCATATAGGTTTTTGGGGTCGCTTAATTCAAATCAGGGGATCTTTTTATCCCTTAAAATCATTTAGAGGTCTTTAAGGGGGTGGAGGGGGGAGTGATGAGAGTGGGAATGATCCATTGAAAGTGACAAGTATTTAATATTACTAGCAGATACAAAAAAAATGTGTATTAACGTTTAATTAGCAATAATAAATCGATTTTATTCGGCATATTCATGATTTTCGTTTTATCTACTAACAATAGTAAGTCGTTCCAACTTAACTGAATTATTCACACCCCCCTAGTTTCCCCTGCCATCCCCTCAAATGCTGAAAGTGCTATCATTTGCCAAGAGTATTTTTGAAAAGATTCGGCGCTATGAATCTTCTACACATGCGGGCATGTATACTGTCGATCTCTTCTTATTTACTTTCTCCCTTAAAAGGGCCGAGGGGGAAAGGAAGAACGGGAATGATTCATGTAGGATGGAAGTTTCTGCAATTTTATCGTTATCCTTGATCATTGTAACTAATCAAGAATCATGTCATATGTAGCGCTACGCTAGTATGCTAGATATGTAAATGTTAGAGAGAATATGCAAAAGTTACCCTAGGCATAATGATCTACACTTTGCGTTACCCAGGAACAACGACGTGGACGTGGTAGATTAATGTTGCCTTTGGGGTGCCTTTTTAACATGAGTACCCTTGCCTCTCTATTATTTCTGTTTAATTGTTTTATTGCATTTCTTCTTCATCTTCTTCTTTCTCTTCTTCTCCTAATGCTTCATATGACTCTTCAAAATCAGCAGCATCTAAGAAAAATTCTGGGTAGCTATCACTGTTGTATTTGGGAGTGTTTTCTTGGTGTCTGTAGTGTCATAAATAGCAATGCACATACGCTATGTGAGCACAACAACCTACTACTCGGGTACCGCTGTTGCATTGGCAGTACCAACCTTTAATGGTGTCAAAACTGTCCTTTTTGTATTTAATCCAAAGTTCGTACTGCTTTGAGCTTGTGTGACGAGATTGCAGCTTTACCCTTAGTATACTGTGCTCGTCTTTATGTACATATAGAACGTAATTTTTATCATCGTCGATATGTTCTCTAGTGTAGGATGCCGCTTGCTTCAGTTGATAAACCCCTATTGTTAATCTTTGGAGATCGTCTATAGTCAAACGAGGACAATCTCCGAGAGAGGTTGCTTCTATTTTCTCCTAGATCACCTGTTTTCTGACCCAGCCATTGTCCTTAAATCAGTTTCTGTAAAAAATTTGTTTTCTTACTCAAAGCAAGCATACTCTCAGCAATGATAGCATCATCAGGTGATACTGCTGAAACTCTTGGTGGTTTGTATGCATTGCGAAGAACCGACACAATCCTAACGTAGTCTCCGATGAATGGTATGTGGGTGTTAGGTATGACCTGATCAAGCATTTTCCATGTTTTTAATAAGTCATTTACAGATTCTACGACCCATCTTATTTTTGTGACCAAGCTAAATTCATTTGCACTTGTTGTATCATGTTGAGATCCTTTCTCAAGAAAGCAAGGCATTTTAGGGATCAGTCCATATTCTTCTAAAGTGACAATCTAATCCCGTAACCCTCTATCATTTACCAATATATCTTCAGGCATAATCCACTCTAGAAAAGAAGATGTTCTCTGCTTTATTATGTTATTCAAGATGCTGGTATCATTATTTTTGCCATCGGCAAAGTAAGGTCCATATACTTCTAAAATACAGCCTGTAGTGCTAACGAAAATCATGGGTTTAACTAGTGACCTACCTTTATGAACAGAAAAACTACGACGTTGAAACGTATAATTACTACTCTTTTGTACATATACATATGTACCATCAGCTACTATACTAGTAGGCCACGTCTTCACAGTTTGCAAATAAGGTTTTTCCCATGTATGTCGCGTGCTTTTGTATGAACTTATCTCTGCTTATATGATCCAAGCCAAGATGAAAAGGAACGAACTTTCAAATAAGATCTTTTCTAGTGGAAGAGATCGCTTTGCCTATATATCTTCTTGGCATCTGAAAGAGTGTCGAGAGAATAGAATGCGATAAACCAGTTTTTAACTTCATTAGTAGTATCGCAAGGCAAGTTCGCGCACTCCTATATTTTGTACTGTAAATAGAATCTTTGACGAACTGAAAGAGATTATTGAAGTTGGATGCCGTTATTCCAGTCAGTCTGTGGTAGTCAGTATCACTTACGGCACCAGGCGATTTAAAGTTCAGTAATCCTTTCTTTGCAGCCACCCGAAGATCATTTAGTAAATTGCAAACTTCTATACTCGTTAGTGTTGTTCTATCAGAAGTTATTGGAACTCTAGATTCATCGTCTGGCTTGATGAAGTTTCCTCGTAAATATCTCTTACAACATTGAGTTCGCCCCTAATTGATAACCCCTCGGTTAATGAAGATACGTAGTCTAGCTTCAGATGGTATAGTAACAAGTTTACCTATGGAATGGCAAATAAGGCAACGAGACTTTGTTTTACTGGTTCGACTAAAAGGTAATGCGATTTGCTGATAATCAACCACTTCATTCAAATCATTAGCCATTTTTTCACTTTTAGCATTTAACTCAACATAGGTCAAGTTTCTCCCCAATGTTGAGCCACGGTCACATGATGACGACGTCTGTGGTCCTACTTTACCACCCTGACCAGCCGCCGGTTCTGTGGTTCGGAATGCCTATCCCGTAACACTTTTACGTGTGGTTGCCATGACAGCATGACTGCCGTAACCCAGGGACTGCCGGATAGAGGGATAACTCCGTTGTCCACCGTCACCACGCGGAGGTGCCCTGGTTGCAACTACATGTTACATGCACGGTTAAAGTTAACGCCATTTTTAGGATATTGAAGCTTATCTGAATACGAGCTCAAGAGTGAGTCGATGATCGGTAGTTATCGTAATCTCAGTTAAGAATAACGATCTGTTAACGCCTTGGGCGCGCACCGCTTACAGGGCCATTCGGTCAAATGAACGCTCGAACCTTCCTTACATATACCGAAACGACCACCGGAGCATCGGCGCCGTATGGACTAAAGCCGACCGGCTTATGGGCGAAAATCTATGAAACACGAGCCTAGTCTCCACGGCATTATAATCGCGAAATTGTTATGTGCGAGGACAAAAAGTTATGTGCGCGCGTCAAAATGTTATGTGCGAACACTAAATTGTTATGTTCGATTGTGAACATAAAGTGTTCGAAGTGAGTAGATTTTTAGCTGAAGATCTTGACAATTATTGGAAGGTGAGCTTAACGTATTATAAATTGTGTTTTAAGCTGATATTCCGAACCGTTAAAATAATCTAATACTAACTTTACAATTACCACTGTCAAACGTTATAAAGTTAAATGGATGCTTTGTTTAAATTCAGCAACCTCAAAAGCAGTATATGCAACGGCTGGTACAGGGTGCATAGCCTTTTTTCAGTCTAATCATGAGATTAGGTTCAACTAACCTTCAAATCATATCTAGAAAATCTTGAGACGTAAAATATCCCCTGATCAGCGACTCCAAAACCTATATCTACTGGTTGAAAATACTAAGCAATTTCAGTTTAATCTTGAGATGTCCTTTAGATAACTTTGAAACGACCTCTAGATTATCTTAAGGAATAAAAAGATCCCCTGATTTGAATTGAGCGACCCCAAAAACCTATATATCTATTATCTGGATTTCTTTATCAACTTCTTTCAATTTGACCTTAATGACCTTGAACCTGATGCTATACAAGTTAATGGACCTCGGAATTGGAATCAGTGACCTCAAAAACCCTAAGATACCCTGGTCAAGTATAATGATCTTAGATATTTTGTATTTATATACTCTGGACACGGATAAATAGTAAAACCACCCCCTCCCTGCCCCCGCCTAAAGGGGCTAAAAAAGCAAAAAATGATAAATAAAAGTAGAGGCAGGTAATAGGGCGTTGATAGAGTATTTTATTAAGCAAATACAAGTTTGAATGCGCCGCATCTTTCAAAAATGCTGTTAGCAAATGATGGCATTTCCAGTAATTGAGGGGGTGGCGGGGGGAAACTAGGAAGGGTTTGAGTGGTCCGTTTAGGGTAAAATCGACTTATTATTGTCAGTAGATACTAAAAACTGTTTTTTCAAATTTTTTCTACCACAAATAATTTGGGGCAAAAACCACCCAAATCGACCCTTCTCCTTTAGATCCTGATTTTGTAAAACACATTAGAGCATTCCAAAAAATCTATATAGATTTATAATTGCCCGTCACTATTAACGTTCAATCTGCGTTCGTCTACGCAGAAGATTTATTGTATAGAACGTATATTGATTTTAATGCTGTTGGGTAAAATATAAACTTTCGAAAAGTAATTTAGATTATGAGAAAAGTATATTAAGAACTGTTTGCGAATATAATACCCACTATGAATAAAAAATATTGTTGTTACTTTGTTAATAAAAAGTGCAATAATAAATATTATTTAAATATATTCATGTTTCATGTTTCATTCTATTTAAATAAAATTCATGATTATCGTCATATAATTGTAGTATTTCAGAAGTAACTTAATTTCAAGATGGTCCAAAAATTAATCAAACCTTAATCAGAATTTGTACACATATCGACACATATATAGATTATTAAATAGTATTCTACTCCACCAAGGACTCCAATGATACATCGATTTAAATATAAATATATGTATTTATTTTATATGTAATATAAATTCTTAACAGTACTTCTTGTAGTAGCGATAGCGAAATTTATTTAACTTTTACACAATTCAATTTAATGAAAAACTATTTATCTACCCTCACTTTCGCACCAGGTAATTGTTTAATAATAGGAGAAAGTGACAATATTTATTCGCTTTGTCTCCTAGATGCACGTCACGGTAGAGGCTGCTAAACGGTGCAGGATCGTCGCATTTTCGAATCCGGTTACGGGTAGAATGCGGCGAGCAGCGCGCTCTCTGTAGTTATTAATTTCGCTGCGACGCTATACTTCTCTCCCTTGCTGGGGTACTGGAGCGAGAGACTGGGGCGCACTTGTACATCATGCGTTGGCGTTCGCGGAGCTAATTCTCCACCCCACCTACACGTTCTTGCTCTAGCCGAAAGCTATGCAGCGAAGGCGACAACATGGCTTTACTGTGTCGCCCCGCCTCTCTATATCTCTATTATCTTTATTAATCTCTATTTTACTATGCGGGGGAGTAGCAACGTCGCTCGCGTAGGCTCTCTCCTTTGCATGGTGCAGAATGTATCGTCGCTGCATTTTCACTCTCTCTCTCTCTCTCTCTCTCTCTCTCTCTCTCTCTCCTCTCTCTCACTCACTCTTTCTCGCATACTTTCTCTCTCGCGCAGGAAGTTGAAGTCACGTACGCCACCGGCGAGTGCGGATTTCATGTATTTATTAAGTGGTAGAGAATGATTCTCCGTCACTGAAAGGGGCAAGCCACTTTTTACAACTGTAAAAGTGCATACATTTTGCACATTAATAATTTTTTATTCTGCCAAAACAACCTTTGAACAACCTTTTTGTTTCAAAATATATTATATTTACCTATAATTTAAGCCCTGGTTGACTTAATTCTATCAACAATGACATCCCTACTGTTCCATGCATGTATGGACCTTGTTTTCGAAGAAAAGTTCATTTACCAGAGGGTTCCAGTTGCTCCGGTGGACCATTTTACATCATCCGGGGCTTAAAATACTTGTTTTTGATGTGGTTATGGTCGGAGCGGAGTAGAATTTCTAAAAATCTACAATTACATTGAATAAATAATGTTTTACATACTTTATATCATTATTCTTCCATTATTTACATGTACATACTTTTAAGCATTCTTGACTATAATAAGAAAATGAGGTACTATCTGAAAATTATGCTCCATTCCGACCATAGTCACATGAAAAATAAACATTTTCAGATCTGGATCATTTAAAATGGTCCATCGGTGTAACTGAAACCCAGCGGTAAACAATCTTTTCTTTGAAAACAAGGTCCATATATTTATAGAAGAGTAGGGATGCTTATGTTGATAAAATTAAGTCTACCAGAGCTTAAATTATAGGTAAATATAATATATTTTGACACAAAAAGTTTCAAAGTTTGTCTGAATGAAAAAAGAAAATTATTAACGTGCAAAATATATGCATTTTTACAGATATCAAAAGTGGCTTGCCCCCTTAACACCATCCCCTTCTTCAAAACATTCATCGTCCTCGATGGATTGAGGCTGATCATTAAGGGTATAAGGACATCCCTATATTATTATTATTTCCCATGCTATTCCCTACTCTTAAGGTCTAAGATACAATTGAGTTTACAATGTAGTGTATGCGTAGAAACAAATAGATCAAAATAATTCGCGTATTATAACTAAGATGCGTTATGATCGTAGACTATTTATTTATTATGAGCAATACGTTTTTCTTCAGGTAGGGACTACAGTCGAATTTCGAGCACTGCTCCTTCGAACACTAATTTACCTCGAACACTGCACCAGCAAAACCTCGAACACTACTCGACTAATTTTTAAGAACATGTTACCTCGACTTTTTCAATGCAAAATTTTAAGTCCATACGACAATATTAAGTTACCTTATAATTTATAACTACATAGAACCTCGATTTATTAATGTCATTAGATGGCAGGAAAGTTAATTGTTTCGAGCAGTGTTCGAGGTTATATTTCCCGACCACGATCAGTGTTCGAGTTCGACTGTATATTAAACCATGTCAAAATAGAAATTATTTTATAATTTTGACAACATATTAATCGCTGAAATATTAACTAGATTAACCTATTTTGATGACCATTCTTGGCCGGCTATGAGATCCCTTTAAGCAAAGGTAGAGTTTGAAGAAACGTATGATAAGGTTAATCGATGATCCTTGGTTTTTTTCAGAAAGATAATCTAGAGTCATGTTAATATGACTTATAAATATAGATCAAGACAATGTAGAAAAACGTTATATGATTTGGAATAGATGTTATTATTGTTTGGGGGAGATGTCGTTGAGGAATTGCGATCACAGTACTTAACTCTCTGTAATAAGACGATAAATATAACTTTAACTTTAACTACATTTAGAGGAGAAAATAAACTATTCGGAAGAGTTTAACAACGATTTTATGAAACGATATGTGAATATTCACAGACGGTAGTATCTAGGTACAGAAGGAGGGATTTGTTTGAGAATACGTTTTATTTTGAATTAGAGTCAAAAGTAGCTGAGATTTAGCTATCAAAATCTGCACAAGCAACAAAGGTTGGCGGGAACTGCTTGGCACTAGTACGTCTGAATCCGACGCTTAAAGAAGTTAGGATGACGGGAGTGCAATCCGCTCCAGTTATCTGGAGCGAAGGAATCATGATATGATAGCAAGGCAGAGCGACTTCGAGGGGTGGTGAAGAGATGTCACTCGGATCTGATTTGCTCTTAGAAGATCTCAGTCTGAAAGTGAAGTACGAGAAAAGAAAGAACAAATTTCAACACGCAAGTTCAACAACGTCGACAATCTTACCCATCAGAATTTAGCCCGAGAAGAAGGTATAACCTGATGGAGAAGCATTCACGAATGCAGTAATTATTATTCTGAGAAGGGAGAATCTTGGAATATTCTGCTCTCAGTATCCTGGTCAGCCAATCTTCTCTCAAGTTAAACGTCTACATGAATTTCGAGAATGGATTTCTCCTGGACTTAAATCCACAAGTCAAGAAACTGGACAGACTCTGTGCTGAACTGTTGACGGCTATAAGTTCGACGATAGCTATTTCAATGGAAAAAATTCTAATACAATTGAACCTTGGAGGAAGATATGTGTATATAAACTGACCGGGAACGTTATAAGAAAAAATCATCAACAGACTCAAAGACGAAGACATGCATTTCGGCGACCTTGCCAATGTAAATTCAAGATCAACAACTCTCGCGACAAGTAATCGAGTGCCGTCCCGTTCGCGTTGCCTAGTACACCGTGCACTCAACTGTTGGCGGTGATAAACTTGCCGATGGCTCTGTTGACAGAAATCCGAAAACGCTAATAGATGCTTATTATAGAGGACTTATAGTCTGATAGTTATATAAAAAAACTTTAATAGACGCTTTTAAAACTGCATCGGAGTCCAAGTGAAGATTTTTCTTTTGTAATAGGACGAAATTTAAAATTTGATACAGGAAATACCATATGAAACACGTCAGTGATTACGTGACCAATAATTATAACGATTATAATGATGAACATAATAAGAAATATTATAATATAAAAGAGGATATCGGGGGAGCATTTGTGACAAAGATTTAATTCGGCTCTTGATCTGTACAGAGAATTCCTTACAACACAATTGATGAAAATTCATTGACCTGTATTTGGATTGGTAATAGGTTAATCTGCTGGACGAGATTGTACTTCAGTCTATTAGATTAGTTCCATTAAATTAAGTACACAAAATTGTTTCCTTTTAAAATCTATAAAGAAACAATATTGAATGGGTATAAATTTAAGGGAATTCAACGATTCGTGAATGGCACATCGTGAAAAATGTTGGTAAAGCTGCAGGATAAAGTACTAAATGGTGATTTACGTATCGAAATCCACGCCACTATGATGCTTCAATGCCAATCTGACTTTCGTCCCAGAAGAGGATACAGTCTTAATTTTAATCAGGATTCCAGATCGTAGTTACCCGTTTGCTGAATTCGAAAATGCAGATATATCGGCAGTCGCTAGTTTTGTGGATTCCTTAATGCACGCTTGACAGTTTCGTTCATGCTCTAGCTGTCGAATATTCAACACCAAACCCTTGTCTAAACAATGCCACAACTTTTACAAATATCAGGAGATATAGTTCTAAATAAACTGGGTATTTCCAAATACTCAGCGAAACTCCGCCCACATCACAATCATTTGGGTTATGTGGATTCCTTAATCCTGCTATCCATCGGCACTTGTGAAGAGGAATTTCCAATGAACGGCTCACAGAGAACTGAATCCTGAGAGAACAAATGAATAGAAAGAGGGAGAAACTGGAAGGAGCAAATGAACTAAAAGGCTCATTGTCGTAAGTTTTTAAGGGACAACGGACAATTTCCACATCCAGTTTATAAGGCTGTTTTCACAGTCACCGAAGGAAACACCAATTATTGACTTGGCTCATCCGATACTGAAGTTGTACACACGTATTGACGCGAAAAGGAATGATTGTGAACTAGAGTTTAACTTAGGAATTATAGGAATTTATTTATGAGGAATTTTAATCATAGGCCAGGCGGATTAGACTAAAAAAGTGCGGTTTTAATAAATGTACTTTAACAGTAATTTTTTTGTTAAGTGTATTTTAAGTTATTTAGAAACTAACTGTAACCATGCGCCAAGCTGGTAGGTGGGGCATCACTTCTAAAAATTCAAATAATATTTATTTAAGGCCATTTTATTCTTTTTCTTGGAAATAATTGTTTAAATTTTTATGAAAGTTTATGAATATTTTTTGCCGCTCTTAATGATTTTAATATTTCATTATACCACTAGAATTTCTAATTAATGTGAGAATGCTAGAAATTGTTAAAAACTTTTTGATCACATAAAATAAATATCCTTCTATCGATCTACTTCATTATCATAATAATTAATAATTATAGCGTATACTTAGATCGTTAATTTATTACATACGCGGAGAAAAATCCGATTCAAATAAAATTACATTGAATATTTCTGTCATTGTCTAATCAAGTTTGTCGCTATTTATTTAAATAATAATTTATTAAAAAACTAAGATTTATCCCCGCTTTGTCAAAAATAGAAGAATATTTAAATTAATTTTATTTAAGGGTGATAGCTTTGAGTCTGACAAAAAACAGCTGTTTACAAAACATATTTTTGTAATGACATTGAGCTTTTTATAAAAAACAAATTGGATCAAACGAATCAAAATACAAACGATTTCTTAAGATATAATATAATAGATTCAATCAAACGTATTGGTTTAAAAAAATTGTTCTCTTTTATAAAATTCCAGAACAAGGAAATATGCGATTAAAAAACCCTTTGCTTAAATGAAGGTTATATTATTACAAAACTCTCATAAAATTTTTTAGTCATCAATGTTAAAGAATGCCTGAGTTATGTCTAGACCCCGCATGTTTTAAAAACGTAATTTCGAGAAAAAGGCAATTTCAAATGCTGATTCAGCTGCATGAAGCCTATGTAGCACAAATAACTTTTTTAATGTCTGTTGAAATCATTCTCCCTTTCCTTAGTGACCGAGAAGAAAAAAGAAATATGCTATATTTATTTTTCCTTTTGATTTTGAAATACCGTCACCATTTTCAAGAGAAACCGATTTCTAGCGCTAAGGTTTTTGCATGAATCGGTTCATAGCTCTAAGAATGTTTCAAATTCTTTCTCAAAACCTCTCTTACATACTTTTGAGACCCAAAAGAATAAGAAAAGTAATAAAAATATTTTTATATTATTAGATCGTCGCCATGACCTAACTGCTAATAGGTCATTTTTGGTGATAAAAAAATTCCTTACTTTTGGACGAAAAGGGGACACTCTTCATTTTTCATAAAATAAATTATTATTCAAATAAAAATGCGAAAAGTTAGCGTGGAAATAATTATGTCTTATACAAAAATGTTTGACTTCTACCTACCAATATACTGAACTGAACTCTATAAATGAACTAAAATGAATGCAAATTATTATAATATCTACAATTACTTATGTATATTAAGCATTCCACGTCAAATGTTCCATTTTATGTCTAAAATAACAAACAAACATTTTCAGACCTCATGATGCAAACTACCAAAAGTTATGAATGGTAAAAATCATGGAATGTTATGTTTTCAAAACTTTTATAAAGAACGTCTGAATTTTTCCAAAATATAAATTGGCCTATTCTGATTGATGTGAAGAAATATATGCATATATGTATCTTATATTTTGATAAGAAATTAATAAATTATTCACTTTGGAGACCAATCGAATGCTTTAGGACTGCTTGAAGTCCGAAAATTGCTTAAAAATCATTAAAATTGCGGCTCTTATCCGTTTTAATGAATAAATTAATTAAAAAATGCAGTTGTTTCGTAATAAAACTTACAAAGCGCTTGAGAATCCATTGTTTACGATATCTTTTGATAAGAATCGAGTAAATTAGTCATTTTAAAGACCAATCGAATGTATAAGAACTACTTAGATGCCGAAAATGGCTTAAAAAATCATAATAATTTCGGTTCTTAGCCCTTTTAATGAATAAGTTAATTAAATAATGCGGTTCTTTTGTAATGAAAATTTCAAAGCGCTTGAGATTGCATTGCTTATGATATCTTGTGACGCGTATTTCCCGTCAAAATATTTATTTAAATAACCGGGCAGTCAATCACGACCGAACCACCGCCGTCACCAGAGCTGAGCATTTGAAGCCTTATATTAATTATTATTAACGGAGGGGGTTATTATTGTTTGTTTGAGGAAACAAGGAGAGCGAATATCACTCTCTCACATACACACACACCACACACACACACACACACACACACATTTATCTGCAACAGCTGACCGGATCAGCAGACGCGATTTTGCCGATAGCGAGCAGCAGAGAAGTCTCGCACACACACACACACACACACCACCAACCATCACAACTGATCGGACAGCAGATATGACTGGCTGGAACGAGCAGCCGAGAAGAAGACTCGAAAACATGCACCCACACACAAATGTACATACTAGCTCATACTAAGCTAGCCGTACTCTACCTGGCTCCCTTTATTATAATAGATAAATACAAAATGTGGTAAGGTAAATGATGGGTCACCGAAGTGGAGCAATAATCATTAATTCTGTAAAATATAGGTAACAAAATGCCATGTTACAATCTTTTGATAAGAAGTGAATAAATTGTTCATTTGGAGATCACTCGAATGTCTTGGGTCTGCTTGAAGTTAGAAAATTTCTTTAAAATTATTCAAATTGCGGTTCTTAGCCGTTTTAATGAATAAATTAATTAAAAAATGCACTTGACTAATCATTGTTCTTTATTTGCGATTTGGTGAGAGAGATATGTCTTGGGTCTCAGCTCAAGTCGAACTGGCGTGAGATGCGCCAGCCGCGCGTCGCAAAGCCGGCGCGCAAAACCGCTGGCATAGGATACCATAGTCAGCGACTACGGGCGCTAGGCTTCGTCCGTGACACGTTCGTGGATCGCACGTCGACGCTACGGCGACGCAAAATATACGCGTATGAAAAATATTCCTATAAATCCACAGCAAAACAGAAATAACTCGAAAATTTGAAATTCTAAGGTTAAAACTTAAAAATTGAATTTAATATTATTTTACTAATTTTTGTAAACTATGTTAGAAAACGTTTGTTTGGATAAAACTTCAATTTAAACGACAATACGGGTGTTTGTATTAGTACTGTTGACTAGTGTCTTCGTAAGTGTATACAGATAAATGTGTGTCTCTCTCTCTTTCTTTTAAACTTACAACGCAGATATTCCTTAAAATTATTGCTCACATATGAGGTGAGATGTTTCCATTAACTATAAGATTAAAATTACAAAAACTGATTATATAATACAATGTAAAGATTATTATTAACATATTTATGGTTTTAGAATGCGTTGTTAGTCTAGATTAAATATAATTGAAAATTGGTACTTAATGTTGAATTAGATTTTGATCTCAAGCGGTCAAATAAGAGATGAATATTTTAAAAATATTGTAGAAAAATAAATGTCTCTGTAAAAGGCATTCTAATGTTTCTACTGCTTGTGCTTGATTCTTTCGCTTCTTCTTCTTCATATCCGACGATAAGCTGCTGTCATACTGAACACCTAGCTGGAACCGGGGGAGACTCTTGTGATCTCTCCTCGCGACCTCGGTGCCGCTGCGGAGCTGACTGGGGGCGGGGGAGACTTTCTCAGTTTCTCCGCGCAACTTACTGCTGCTGCTCCGGTCGCCTTACTAGGGGCGGGCGGAGACTCCTACGGTCTCTCCTCGCGGCCTCGCTGCAGCTGCGGCGTCGCCTTGCTGAGGGCGGGGGAGACTTCCTTAGTCTCTCCTCGCGGCCTCGCTGCAACTACGCCGGTCGCCTTGCTGGGGGCGAGTGAGACTTCCGTAGAGTCTCCTCGCAACTTACTGCTGCTGCTGAACTGGTGTCAGCGCATTCCTGGGCACTGCCACGCTCGTTATCGGCAGTGCGACTCTAGGTGTGAAGCCCAGCTTCTCCATCGAGACGTAATGTAGCCTCGGTGTGTATACCGAACGCTCAACCGGATGCACCCTCGCCATCTCGAATGTTTCCATGCGAACGGCACCTCGTTCAGTCGGTCTCGTAACTCCTGTAATTTTTTTACATTAGGTGAAATATCCGGACCCCCGGGAAAAATAAATATACCTACTGCCAATGCCACGACAACCAGGCCTGTTGTCGAGTAGGAGAAGGTCATGGCCGTATCGCGCTCTGAGCTGACTGTAGACCAGTCACCTATATTCGGACAGGGCCCTCGCCTTTTGTATTATTTCCATAAAATTTGTTCCATATTTAAGAGCCTCGATGTGAACGCAATGTAAGTTTTTTGCGTTTCTTTCGACATCTTTGATTACTTGATCCACGAGATGTGAAAAATTTTACGTGTTGGAGAAATTTACTAATATTGCGCCCACGTCCAAATTTATTTTCGCGAACGCTATCTCTGACGACAGCACCCTAAACTCTCGTGAAGCCGATACTCTTGCATTGTTGGTATGTGCTGTGCATCCTGAATTCAATCTCAGTATTCCTATCTCTTTTCTCTCGAACGTATTCTATACCGCTCTGTGGCACTGTACGAAAATTGTCTCTACTCCGGAAGTCGAGAAGACCTAAGTATTGGCTATGTGTAACCTCATCCAGTAGGTGTCATTTAACTGCATTATTTTAATATTACAGTCGGGTATATTTATTGATTTATAATTAATCGTAAATTTAATTTCGCAAGCAGCATTTTCTTTGATCTCGCGAACCGTTTCTGTATCTTTGCAAACATATACATTATTAAGAGTTTTACACTAGTTTAACTTTTGGACCGCCGTCGGCATGTATGTTTTGCCGTCGGTGCTTATCGCGAAATAATGCGATTCCGGTCAAATGTACGCAAATGTATTAGTATTATTTATCGCGCTCTGCCTAATTGGAATTGCCGATGATTTATGTAAAATAAAGTCCTACAAGTCTAAAAAGAGTAGGGATAAATGATATATTAACTGATAGCTAGAAAAAGTATAGAAAGATATGAAATTTTAACAATTTTCAGAATTGAATTCAGAATTCCTGATTGAACTAGGCGGCATAAAGCGCGGGTGTATGATGCCTTGTGAAGCGATCAAAATCACATCGGTTATTATCGCTGCTTCTAATTTATGCTGTAGAATACCCTTATTCGCACAAGTTAGACTGTTTTGTCTAGTCAATTGTACGTTCAATTCGGACTTTTAAAGACTGCCGTGTTGAAAAATGTATTGGACTTTTTATTGCTTGAAATATGAATTCGTAGTATTTGGAGTTCTAAGGAATATTAATTGATTTAATCCGTTTGACAACTTTAGAATTATGTAATTTAAAATATGAGAATTACAAAAGAGTCTAGATTACTTTGATGGCTTTAGCAGTTTTAAATACTTTTAAATTGTATTGTTTGAGAATATGAAAAATTTGTCTCATTTTATTGTTTTTGACATTTTGAATACTTTAAAACTATATTGTTTGAAAGTACAAAAGAATTTAGTTTATTTTGATGGCTTAACAATTTTGAATATTTTTAAATTGTATTACCTGAAAATGTAAAAATTTACTTTATTTTATTGGTTGGGACAGATTGGTGTTCGTTAATTTCAATAGTTCTGGATATTTGGATATTTGGAAATGTATGGCTCGCATGCATAGATTGCAACCTATTGTCATCTATATATCATAGTTTTATTTTTGTTTTGGGAGGAGAGCTGCACAGCACGCAGGTAGGCGTAGAGTTAAATTTTATTCTCTTTCTACTTTTGGGGAAATTTTAGCGCACTATGGACCATATAATTCTATTTCACAGCCACAAATTGGGCTTGGAGGACTAGAATATATAATTTTCATTCTACGCGTATTCAAATATAATTAAGTGCGTGTGTATCAAAGTAGAGCGAACGAGTCAGGCTATAGAGGCTGCAAAGCATTCCTTATCGCGTGTGACATCAGCCTCCTTCGAGAATTCTATCGCCTCAACCCTTTGTGCGGCTGTCGTACAGCGGCTAATCGGTAGCTAATGCACAGTCGCAGTTTGGCTCTCAACCATGTTAGTCGCGCGTGAGTGTCCAATTGATTCAAGTCAGTAAGGATAATGACTAACGTGGACTATGTACACCTGAGACGTTGGAATGCCAAGACTGCGGCATCTAGAGACTACGAAGGTTTCAAGTATGCAGTCTTCTATCGAAGTACCGAGCGGATGCGTCATTTTACCATGGAGGACGTTCAAGGGGGAGAGAATCTGCAGTGTCAATTCTGCGACACCATAAATTTATCTGATATCTTATTCGATTTTGTGCTTTCTTTTTCTTATTCAATATCGCCTTTCTGTCGAAATTAGGTCCTCATAGTTCATAATTATTTTTTTTGTATCAATTGATCGCTTTTTTTTGCTTGATTGCTTGAACCCTATTTCACTTCACATGCCCCGGCGGCAAGATTAGGCGATGTTTCTTCAAAATTTGTTGTTGGTTTTTATTCTCGAATTTAGCCACACGTCGTATCGGTGTATTCGACGGACGAGAACCCACATGTCCTGCTGCATCTGCTGCGTGTCCCGTTTGGCCATGAGCGGCCGTGCTTGATGACAATGCGCTGAGCTGCACATCATAGCGACGTGCTGTATTCGCTGTGCGTGGGGTGAATAGTGAATTAAAGTATGTGAATTGAATCAAATTCAGAGAGCACAGTATTTTTCTACTTTTTGTATTGCTTATCCATATGATTATTGTCAGTAAAATACTTAAATTCCCTAAATTTACTTCTCATATCACTCGATCTGCTAACATATTGATCTTAACAAGGTTTTTCTTTTCGATAGTTACTATTATCTCATTCTTATTTTTGAACATGCCATAATGTTTCACTTGATTATAAAGGACTATGGCTTGTATTTGAAATATTCCTATTATTAAAATTTAAGATGACCTTTTTGGCCAAGTAAATTTAAGCTAAGTACTTGTTTTCGGATATTTTAGTTTTTGAAATTAAATTTATTACTAATGTTGACCTTTTCGGCCAGGTGCATGAGTGTTTTATTTGTCTTTGATATACATAAAATTTTGATCTGAACAAGAAACGATTTTAGAAATAATAGTTCTGACTTGGCTTATAACATTGTGTTGACTTTTGTAAGTGTGCTTATTCCGATGGATCGGCCTGCTGGCTGCGCGTGCCTTCGCTTGCGCTGCAAGCCATTTCAGAATTCTAGCAGTTTGGTGTTCTGAAGAGTCGTTTTTACCGAAAAATGTATCTTAAACAATAATTTATTTTCTTCTTAAGTGACTTGTTTCAAATAAATAAATTTTTAAAAGAGCCTTGACTTTTAAATTTTTAAGATTGTCTATTGTTTTAAAGTATCAAGTCTTAAATTGATTGTAACTAAAATCATTACTTTCTCTTTAATTAGTGTTGAAAATGAGTTTATGGGACCAAATGAATTAACAATTCCATTTCTTAGAACTCAACTACTTTGATTATTCGATTGTTTTCTCAAAAAAAAATTTGCACTAGTATTTTGAAATGAGTTTGTGAGGCCAAGTGAATTGATATTTCCACTTGTTTTTTTCTTGAAAACTCGATTATTTTAATTATTTAATTCTTTATTTAATACAAATTTCATTTGGACTAGTACTTTGAAATAAGTTTTTGGGGCCAAGTGAATTAACCTTTTTACTTGTTTTTTTTAAACTCAATTAGTTTTAATCTTAAGATTTTACTCCTGCTATAGAGCGAATTTTTTGCTAAGTAAATTTCAAGTAACGACAACAACATATAACGCTGCTGTTGCAAACTCCTATTCTCATTTCCTTTTTATTTTGGAAAAGTGATGTGGATTTAATTTATTTTACCTTGACTTTGACAAGGTCTTAATAATTTTGTCTAAAAATGTTCTAAAACTTGGTCTGCACAGAGAATTTTAAAGTTTGATTTGAAAATTTCTAAATCAATATTTTCAAAGCTTCTGAATAGCCAAGAGCTCCTGGGCCAAGTGAGGTGGTTCTCACTTGCTTTTTTTTTAACTTTCTCTGTACATTAAATAATTTTTAGAATTAAATTTTGACTTGAAAATTTGTAACAAAATTTTCGAAAGAAGTTCCTAGGCCAAGAGATGTTGTCTTATTTTTATTAACCTTACTCTTTTAAGCAATTAGTTGTGAACAATTAATTCTCTTTTCTTTTGTAAATTTATATAAAATGTGTTCTGAGTCCACTTTTTTTTGAATTTCTGAAAGTTAATCTTTGCTTTGAATTAGTTTTCAAGGCAATTTTCATCTATTTCTGTTAATTTATTTAAAATTGAATTCTTACATCACTTTGCTTGAAGTTCAGAAAATTAATTTGTGGTTTTGAATTTAGATTTCGGAGCCATTTTTCTTTATTTACTCATTTAAAATAATTTCTGACTTAATTCGATTTTTAAAGTTGTGATATCTAACTTGTAATCTTAACATTTTCAGCCTGAAAAATTGTTTCACCGTGAAGTCATGCTTTACTTGATTTTTGAAGCCACATTATCCAAATGCTTGACTACTAATCGACATTTCTTGTTAAGTTCTTTCTGCGTTGTAACCAAAATGGGCGAACTCGAGATGTCTGTGAATTGAATAGGTAATTGGTTAGGCGTAATAAAATTACACCTGCAATCCCTTTTTGTAAAATAGGTTAGATATTTCAATATAATGTACGATATCTCGCCGTGCGATTTGCACACTGTAAAATATTTAGAGCGATTCCCAAACTATCGAACATCGATACGTTCGTGGAATCGCAAAAGAAAATAAAAAAAAGTAAAGGACTGTTCTTGCTCCTGCGTATTCTCCAATTTATTTGTTTATGTGCTAAGGTGCTCTTTTCAACTTGTCGAGGTTTATTATTTTGATGACGTCACAATTTCTTAGTTTGGCTTTTTTAAGGTGATAAACTATATCGATTATCTCATAAGGGTTTCGTAATCCTTATTATATTTGCCTTTCTGATCGTAATAGTATTTTTACCTATATTTAGCCTGAACTAAATTTAGTGCAGCTTCGATTTGCATTGTGGAATGGTTATGAATGAGATCGGTAATATAATCTCCATAGGTTAAAAATGGCTCTCTAGGAAGAAAATTAGACGGCGTCCAAGCTTTTTGAATAAAAACTAACTGATAGGGTGTAAAATCAGAAGAGATATGGCGTGTACAATTGCACGCATGTTAGCAGACTGACACCCATTTGCTCCAATCACTTATTCTATCTATATATTTCTTTAAGTACTCAGTTAATGTATGATGCATACACTCAATTCCGGAATTCGATTGAGGGTAATAAGCTGTTGTACAGTATTTATCTATCCTAAAAATGTGCGCAAAATCTTTTAGCATCTTGTTTAAAAAGTGCGTGCCTTGGTCTGAAAGTAGGGTGGCTGGCAGGCCAAAAAAGCATATAACTTTATCAGTACATGCTCGAGTCACTTCCAGTGCCGAGGCGTTTTTGACTGGTATAAGGACGCAAAATTTGGTTAAGCAGTCCTAGACCGTGAGTACATACTTATAGCCTTCAGGAGAGTCTTTGCGTGGGCCATAAAAGTCCATACTGAATTTCTGGAAGGGCCTGGAGGGCGTATCCGTGATGACAAGAGGTAGACGTGCCTTTATGCGTACCAGTATCAGCTTGTTTGTCTGATATGCAACACAGCCCAAAACAAATTGTCGTACATCAGGACGGATATTGCATCAGTAATAATCTGCCGCTATTTTGCTGTACGTTTTGTTCACTATACTCTATGCGCTCCCATGGCCACCTCATGATATTCCTTGAGCAGCTTGTATCGATCCTCCACTGGGGGAATTGATAAATTATTTAAATATTATATTGCTACTATGATTGATCCTTCGAATATTATATTGAAATGATCTACAAAAGTTGTCCATTCTGGTCAGGTGAGAATGGCCAGATCTCTTATCACGCCAAATGTAGCAATTCCATTAGCATGTATGTGCGTTTTTAGCTTTTTTATGCAGTTTGATAAGACTGACTTTAGTGGTTTTTCATCTAAATAATTTTTTACAAACACACCTATTATGTTATTATCTTTGCACTTTGTGGCATAGATGTCACCAATCCTATGTTTGGATTTTGTGATGTCGACTGCCTTAATGTATCGCCGCTCGATCAATGCTTCCAAAAGTTCAGTGTTAAGGAAACCGTCTGCTGTCAATAAACAAACAATGTTTTCCTTATAATGAAACGGGTGCTCGCTGATCAGTTTGATTCGAGTTAAGGGTGGCGGAGCTTGTTCATCGGGGAAAGCCCCAGTGGTTTTTCTCATGGTTGTCTGACATTCATGACGAGGCATCTATCAAGTGTACTCGTATGCACTCGAGCTCTAATCTGCCTGTCTCGCAGACTTACCACTTCTACTTGCGCTGCCTCTGAGCTTCGCATGTTGACGTCAGAGTAGGGTGAGCTACCCTCGCTCTCGACCAACTGCCAACATCCGCCAGCTTCATCGTGCAACGGCGAGCTGGCACCTGATCCTTTGTCCATCGGCGGCTCTTCGGTTATCTTTTTGCTCGACGGCAGACCCGAGTTTTTATTTGGTTTACTGCTTTTGTTTTCTTTCTTACCACTTGTGTCGTCGTCTTTTCCTTGATCTAGATTCTGGGTATTATTCTCGTCGAAAATAAACCCACTCCACACGTAAGGTGTATAGTACCGATCGACTAAATGCAGATGGATGTAGTCCTCTGCCGTATTCATAATTATCTGACAGAAATCTACTCTTCCTGTTTCTAAGTGGTGATGGATGCATATATTTCGTTGAAACTCCTGTGCGAAAATATATGCGCAGTTTACGTTCCCATATTTTGTTCTTGAAAATAAAATTTCTCTAACTTCTTCTGTGTCTCCATACATCGGAAAAGCTGGGGATTCAAGTACTCGTTCACGCAGTTCTGTGGCCGTCATTTTCAGCTTTAGCAGCTTGATAAGCGAAAAAACAGGTAGTTCCCTGGCGATCAATCAAGATCGCGTGTGGATTTGTACACCACTCTCTCGCTTCGTAAACCAGAAGGTCCCCTTTGTAGGAGGATATTAGATCCTCGGTCTTTGCCTCAATACGGTCGGTGTTGCGATGCACATACTCAAAATGGTCTGACCTTCCTTGTTCGTAAGGGTCGGTGTCGAGAAAGTCGTAATCATCCTGAGTGTCATCTCTATTAGACCGGCCTCAGGCGTTTAGATTTTCCCGTTGCCTCCAGTTAAATCTATTAACGGGATATTTATTTGATAATCTTGGTTTGACAGGTTGATTGTGGATATATCCATTGGTTCTTTGCATTGTTTTAGGAACCCACTGACTGTAGACATTTCGTGCTCGATCGCGGCTTTTTTTGCATCCCGCGCAGGCGAGGCGTGCTGTGCTTGCCGCGTCTCGGGTTTCCTCACACTAAAGTCTTTGCGCATAATGTGATTGAAGTTTTGGGGGAGTACCTGGCTCGGCTTCTGCCTCCCATAGGTTAATCTACACCTCGCACTCGACAATGTCAACGATTAAACGAGTGCGTAACTTGACTGCTAAATCGCGGATTGCCGATGTCGGCATCGATTGCTGTTCATTGCAGACTCGCTGTGCCTGCGAAAACAGCAGCGCGTTATCTGCCGGTTCGGGTGTCATTGGACTGGCTGCCAGCTGAGCTGTCGGCGGATCCTCGACTGCCTGTGTTTGCTGCACTGACTCGGGTTACAGCGCGACGATTTCCAGCGGCTGTAAAGTTTGATCCTGGAGTTTTTCATTTTCCGGTGTGTACTGAAACTGTGGGTGCGGCCTATTTAATGTTTGATGTTTTATTGGCTTTCCATTTTCACCTCCATGGGCGGTAGTGCGTGTGGTAAGTCTAGGGTAATGATTGTAAGAGTAAATATGTGTAGAGTGTGTTCGGTTACCATTTAGTCACCTCCTGACTTCCAGGCCAACTGGCAAGTCATCCGGGTACAAGCCGTACCGGGAGGACCGCTGCGCCTCCTCATGCCAGGAAATCTATGCCTCGGCCACGCGTCATCTCAGGCAACCACGGAGGGAATCGAATGAGTTGGCACTGTTTTGATAAGAAGTGAACTAATTATTCACTTTGGAGAACAATTGAATGTCTTGGAACAGCTTGTAGTCCAAAAATTGCTTAAATATCATTGAAATGGCTATTCTTAATCGTGTTAATGAATAAATAAATAAAAAAATGCGGTGTTTTCGTAATAATATTTACACAGCGCTTGAGAATCCATTGTTTATGATATCTTTTGATAAGAAGTCAATAAATTATTCACTTTGGAGATGAATCGGATGTCTTGGGACTTCTTGAAGTCGGAAATTTGCTGAAGAATCATTAAAAGAGCGGCTCTTAGCCGTTTTAATTAAGAAATTAATTAAATAATGCGGTTGGTTCGTAATAATAATGCTAAAACACTTGTAAATTGATTGTTTATAATAATAAGTGAATAAATTATTCATTTTGGACACCAATCGAATTTGTAGGGACTGCTTGAAAGCTGAAAATTGCTTAAAAATCATTAAAAATACGGTTTTTCGCAATTTTGAGGGAGTCACGCCATTCAAAAATTCTGAAAAATTGTAGAAATTATAATATATTAAAATACATGATTTCCATCGAAAATAAGCCCTGTAGGTCTCGATGGCTTGGATTTATAAAAGGAAGCTTTTTTTCTTCTTTATTTTTATTTATTTTAGCTATTAAATATTTAACGATTTTTTGACGTTAGGATTTGCACTTTCTGAGTGCTGAAAAAATCTGTGTAGTTGTATAACTACATAACGTATGTGCCAATTTTTTGTAAAAATTTTCATCTTGATAGTCTAGATGAAAAAATAATAATGTTATAATAGAGGATTTTCGCGATTTGATTGATATGAATTGATTGATTTGCATTTATTTGTTTTTTAAAAACATAATATAATGATATATATGATATATTTGAGAGAGAGTGAGGGGGAGGGCGGTTGGAAAACTTCGATTCTTTTTAAATATAAGTATTTCAAATACATTTTTTTTAAATACAAAAGTATTTTAAATGCGAATGTTTTTCAAATGCACATGAATTTCAAATACTTTTGTATTTAAAATACTTTTATTTTTTGTTTTATTTTATCATCTTTTCTTTTTTTTTCTTGTCCTTTCTACATAACATACCGTAAGTCAATTTTAGTCAAAAATGAATTTTGTATAAACTGCATTCATACGAGTGAAAGCTGCCCAATCTTCTGGTGGTCTTTATATTTCTTTATAACCACTTATTAATGACAAATAAAAAAGTAATTTTGTTAGCCATTGTAGGTATACATAGTTTCTATTTCACAAATGTCATATGTGAACTGAGGAAGCAGCTGGCATGTGCACTGGTACTACCTCACTTAGATTATTGCTCAGTGGTTCTTCTTGATGTGTCAGGGGAGCTACAGACACGACTACAACGTCTACAGAATGCATGTGTGAGATACATATGTGGTGTTAAGCGGGATGAGCATATCACCGCCTACAGGAAAAAACTGGACTGGTTAGATTTGAAGGTGAGGAGGGAGTATTTTATGGGGCTGCTGCTTTACAAAGCGGTTGTCATGCGGCAGCCACCGTATCTTACTGCCCTCTTTGAAAAAAACCAGGCCAGGACTTCAAGTAGGGGTGGTATGAAAGAGCTCTCGGTTCCGGGGTCGCGCACCGATAAGGGCCTTTTTTCATTCAGAGTTCAAGGTGCGCACCTCTGGAATTCGCTCCCGAGCAGTGTGAGGTGCCTGCCATCTTTTTGTAAATTTAAAACGGCATTAAACAGGCACCTTAAGCAATTACATGGTGAGGAGTACGTTCAGAATAAAAGATGAGTCGAGTATTTATTTAGGCTATTTATTTATTTAAATTATTTATCTATTTAATTTATTTATTTATTAAACTTATTTATTTAATTTATTTATTTATTAAAACTTATTTATTTAATTTATTTATTTATTAAAACTTATTTATTTATTTATTTAACTTATTTATTTATTTAAATTTATTTATTTATTTATTTAATTTAATTATTTATCTTGTCTATTTATGTATTCGACGTATTTATTTATTAATTTATTTATTTATTTATTAAATATTTTTAGTGTTAATTAAGTGTGAATGTATTTATTAGCGTGATTGTTAAAGTGTTATGAATGAGTGTGTTTTAAGTTTGGACGTGATAGTGTACGCAAAGAGTTAGCAAAGTATATGTATGTATTCTTATTTATATGTTATCTTTATTGTATTTATTTTTATTCTATGTATTATTATTTTTTTGACGAAGCGTTTTATGTGATATTTGACTGTGTTCATTGCATTTAGATTTTATAAACTGACGAACTGATAAAGTGAATTATTATTTTAACAAGAAATATGCAATAAGAGAAAGTAAGATAACAATTATATTAAACCGACTGTTATTTTTTAATTATAAATACAACTACATGTACATGAAATTGTAAGATTTTGTCTTCTGATGAATAAAAAGTATATCTATCTATCTATATCTATATTTTTATTTATTTTTCATAAGCTGCAGGAGTGGCGATTAATCAATACAAAATTATACTAAAGTGATTTGCGAAGTCAACTAACAAATGATTAAGTAAAGAAATTGATTATTGCATTCTCGGAAAGGTATAGATGATCATCTCAAATGTGTAGTTGTTTTTAATATTTTGTAATTATCCAGACATTTATACTCCTTTTGTATTTCATATTGCAATGTGAATCATAGTAATATCCGCTTTACCATCATTTTGTGTTTATTTTAAAATTTCGTACTATGTTATCAATTGTAAAAAATAATTATAAACATACGGGCCCGTCGACCAATAGTTGGTTGGTGGGCTATTGTAATTACAATTACTAAATTTTAATCTGATAAATTTGTATAGTAAAAGTAAGAAAATGCTTTCGTAATCTTTTCAAAATATTATACCAATCTTTAATTCATATGCCAACCAGATTCATTCGAAAATAACATAAAACTTCGCTTACTTTATTTTAATTATTATTTACTTATATTTTACATTGATCTTTTACATTTCACTTATTTTTTACTAGACAAGTGTATAAAAATTTATTTTTTAAGTGAAAAGTATATTTTGTGATGCATCTTGAACTATTGGTCGACGAGCCCGTATCTCTATAAATATTTTTTATAATTGATGGCATTGTACACAATTTTAGAATATACACAAAATATTTCATAGTATAAATGTCTGGATAATTGTAAAATGTTATAAGTGATTGCACGTTTGAGATGATCATCTATACTTTTCTGGGATTGCAATGATTAATTTCTTTACTTGACCATTTGTTGGTTGATTTCACAATTATCTTTGGCATAATTTTGTACTGATTATTTGCCACTCGGCAGCTTATGAAAAATAAATAAAAATGCGATAGATAATATTTCATTTCATTTCATACATGTTCACAGTTACTTCGCATAAAAACCGTAAGTCGATTTTCTCAACTTATGGCTTTTTTTGCAAAGTTTCCTTAACTTGCATATTACCGTAAGTCATATTATCCTCCTTAAATAAGAGTTCACCATTGAAACTTGAGGAATATCTTTCTTATTACGAGTTAATATGATTAATAAAAAACGAAAAGAGTTTTTTTACCGAAGTACAGTATTTTAATATTTAGTCTAACAAATAAAGTGAACTGTATTTGTTAGACTAGATATAACAAAAAAATCAATTTTTCAATGTTTTTTTAACTAATAATTGTTTATCTTGCAAAGGTTGAACTAACTTTTATAAGCTCACGTATTTCTCTTGTTTATACAATGAAGAAAAACTGTACTAAATTTCAAGTTAATTAATTAACAGCTTTAGATCAGTCCTATTTTAAATACTGTAACTTTATATTACGTACAATAATTAGAGTATCTAAAAGACAATTGTAATTTATTAAAATTTATCAGTATTAAATTTTAATTTATATCTTTAGTTATTTATGATAATAATAATGAGATTGTGTTTACGTTGAACGAGCGTAGCAATTGTGGCAGTCGTCAGGATAAGATAGAAAATAAATATAAATACACAAATAAATAACAATTATTTATAGTTGTAAAATATAGTGGCTGTCTGCCTTTATTTATTTATTTATTTATTAACTCAAATAAAAAATATCGTATTGTACTGCAAGCGATGTAATATTTAAATTCTATATAAATCAATTATCATCTGTGAAGAAAACTTTACAGTATCACAATTACATACACATTTATATTATCTCTTTATTTATACGTTCAAAGATTACTATCTTGAAATGTGCTTCATTAGGCTCAAATTTGCAGCTCGGGCATGGAATCATACTGTAATTTCATACGTAAAAATATAACCTTTCAAAATTATTATTTCAATATCAATTAACAATTTTAATTAATAAATTTATTTAATAGATAATACAACTTTAAAGGATTCAAAGTTCAAAGTTATTCAAAGTTAATTATTCGCGATTGTTACGTATGGCTGTCAACGTTAAACACTAAAGAGAGAGAGAGAGAAAATCTCAGTGGAAACCCTGTTATAAGTGGGTTTAGTGAGGATAGAGAAGAGGGGTGGAGAGGGAGAATATCCGCTCGATCTGTCCAACGTTTTAAATAATTTTTGGCACTGAAAAGGACCGGCTATTTCCGTAGAAGTAATATTTTTAGCGGGGTCTCCTTATCTCACGCTCAGGGGAAAAGAACGGACGTGGTTGAAGCCGTTGGACCGATCGACGGCGGCTGATGCTGCGGCTTCTAGGCGCCGCGACGATGTAGGGGAGTCTGGCTTTCGGTGCCTGTTTCGTCAGAGCGTGGCCGAGCCTTCTCTATATCGCAGCTAGCTTCCTCGGATCCCTCAAAGCCGCGATGCCTCTAGGCTCTCGTTGAGATTTCCTAGGTGTCTCGGCTAGAGGGGGCCACGATGGGTGACGTGGCAGTGCTGACTGTGTTGGCTTTTGCTGCACTATCTCTTCAGTGTCTGATAACTCATCCTCCGGAGAAAAAAAAAATAACGTCCGCTTGCTCTCCCACGTTCCCCGGCATGACAGCTGCCTGGATCTCGGCAGCGGAGGGCAGTGGCGTTGCAGGTCGTGCCACCACGAAGACCCTACTCCGTACCTGAGGCGTGTGGAAACCCGTACCTGAGGCGTGTGGAAACCCGTACCTGAGGCGTTCGATCTCCCGTGGTCTTGACGCGCGTTCGTCAACAACCGTGATCGGCGGGGGAATATTGCCTTCCTAATAAGGCTGCCTCAGAAGTAACTCACCAGGAAGTTTGTTCGGTGCCACAATACTCGAGCCATTTTCTATGGGTGGAGCATCGCAGGTTGGATACTTCGAGAGTAAGTCTCTACCAAAATGGTCCAACCCATGCGGAGCTCAGATACCGACTGACTCTGGAAGGTGTGCGCCCCCGTATTTATAGCCAGCGCGAGAGGCTTTCTTTAAGAGAACAACTTCCTTGAGCAGCTCTTCCTTCAGAGTCTGCATTCAAATTGCCGTGTTCTTAACGCGCGTTGGTTAAGAACCGTGATCGGTGGAGGATATCGCATTCCTAATAAGGCGATCTTGGGAATAACTCACCGGAAGGCCTGTTCGGCGAGAGAGCTGCTCCGCACGCTCTGTAGTAATTCCTGATTCTCTCTCTCTCTCTCTCTCTCTCTCTCTCTCTCTCTCTCTCTCTCTCTCTCTCTCTCTCTTCTAATTCCGCTGCTTCCTTGGTCTATAGGGTTGGAGGTTTTTAATAAAGAATAAGGCGTTCGATTATATTTTGGTGATCACGTATATTATACTTTGACCCTACGCCGTCGTCGAGGTACTGTCTCTGGCGCGGTCGGACGATATGTGAGAACGAAATTCGCTCACCTATATATTACGAGGCTGAGCCGTGATTGGCTGCAGCTCACGCAGAAGGGAAAAAATACTGCGCGCAAGGCGCTATAGATATACTAGCGTATAACAACTTTAATACAAAAGTATTCCAAATACATGTAGTTAAGAGAAATGAATTTTAAATACAGTTTTTCAAATACATGTAGTTAAAAAAATGTGTTTCAAATACATTTCTTCAAATATATGTAGTTAAAAAATGTATTTCAAATACATTTCTTCTTATAGAAGTATTTCATATACGGGTTTTCGCAATTTTGAGGGAGTCACGCCATTCAAAAATTCTGAAAAATTGTAGAAATTATAATATATTAAAATACATTATTTCCATCGAAAATAAGCCCTGTAGGTCTCGATGGACGGTAGTGCAAGTATTTGGAATTTGTATTCCAAATACTTGCATTTGAATTGTATTTGATGAATTCAAATACTGAATTAGACTCGTTTTCTTACGTAGTATTTGTAAAATATGTTAATATCTTCCTAGTAATCAAAGACAAACTGAGATGCTTTATCGTGTTAAATATGTTTATAAAGTACATTTTAACGCGTTTTAATAGCAGACTTAGCATGACTCTGATATTTCAATGATTGAAACAAGTAAACAAGTTTTTTGATTGGTTAAACTTTAAGGATATTTTCTCCTCTTTTTAAAGAACAATATCTAATACCAAAAAAAATTAAATATTTAACTAACAAAATCATCGATTATTTTCTATATAAACATGGTTAAGATTAATGAAACTTCCATAAAATATTGATTATTTTATAAAGAACAATACCTAATACTTAAAAAATGAATACTTTTTATTCTGTCTTTTACATGAAATATAAGGAAAGATTTTTAATTTCTAACTAAATCATAGTTTTTTTTTTATAAAAACCTGATATAAGTTAATGAAACTTTCATGCAATATTCTCCGCTGAAAGATATAGAACGGTCGAGAACCTAACTTCTGTAGTTTAATTTCTAGTTCAGCCAAATTTTGCAGTGTTATGTAATATATAAGAATAGAATTTTATACAATACTTTAATTTAATTTTATTTTATATGATAAGGTCACGTTCAACAACATAAACGGTAGTTTAAAGGTCAGTTTTATTTTTTATTTGATTCAATTTAAATTATAATATCTTCAGAATTATGTTTAATAATATATTTTGCTACCACCAGCCACTATGTATAGAGTGTGACACTCTGTGATTTATTTAACCCATTAAGCCCTGAATGGACGTTTTATAAGACGTTTTTAGGCGACTCTATTTGTTACTAAATCTGATGTCAAAAAATTCCAAAATAATATTTTCTTACGTAAAATTGTCTGTAATATCGAAATATGTAATCCGAATATCAAGATACTGCAAACTAAAAAAGTTATATTTATTTATTTAACAAAAAATACAAAATTTTCATTTTTCTTTGAATATTTTCGTATTGAAATCGTAAAAAGATATCTAAATAGTGAAATTTTTGCATCCGTGGACCCTTAACTTCAAAATGTATAGGTAGGTTTTTGAAATTCAAGATGGAGACATCCAATATGGCGGCTCAAAGCTGAAAATTTGATACTATTTCTGATAATTTGGATTAAAACAATATTTTCAAATGAATTTTCATACAAATTTGTATATAGTGGGTTTTTAGGTCGCTGATTACGAATCTGTAATCGGATGTTTGAAATTCAAGATGGCAACATCCAATAGTGCGGCTCAAAACCGAAAATAGTATACTATTTCTGATAATTTGAATTAAAACCATATTTTCAAATGAATTTTCATACAAATTTGTATATAGGGGATTTTCGGGTCATTGATTACGAATCCGAAATCAGATTTTCTTAATTCAAGATGGAGTATCCAAGATAACTGCCGAAAATTATGAAAAATTTTCAATCTTCATAAAAATTCATGCATAAGGGTTTATTGGGTCACTGATCACGAATCAGTAATTGGATGTCTGATATTCAAGATGGCGACATGCAATATGGCGGCTCAAAGCCGAAAATTTTATACTATTTCTGATAATTTGGATTAAAACAATATTTTCAAATGAATTTTCATACAAATTTGTATATAAGGCATTTTCGGATCGCTGATTACGAATACTGTGCCTGTAAGCATCGAAAAAACTGAAATAATGTAAAGATAAATACACGAACAATATTTGTCAGTTATTAATACAAATAACCTTATTTATCTTTCCCACGCCTTTAAAATCTTCTTTTGATACTATTCAAAACCTCTCGGGTCGCTGATTACGAATCTGTAATCGGATTTTCGAATTCAAGATCGCGAATCCAATATGACTACCAACAGTTGCGAGTACCAAAATTTGTATATATTTATCTGATGACAGATTCGAAATGAGTTGCAGAAAAGACCTTTATACACATATTTATAATGCACAATTTTTTTTTCCTTTTGGTAGCCATATTGGATCCGCCATCTTGAATTTAGAAAATCCGATTGCGGATTCGTAATCAGGGACCCGAAAACCCCCTATATACAATTTTGTTTGAAATTTCATTTGAAAATATTGTTATAATCCACATTATCAGAAATAGTAAAAAAATTTCGGCTTTTAGCCGCCATCTTGGATCCGCCATCTGGAATTTGGAAAATCCGATTTCCGATTCGTAGTCAGCGACCCGAAAACCCCCTATATACAAATTTGTATGAAAATTCATTTGCAAAAATTTTTTTAATCCAAATTATCAGAAATAGTATAAAATTTACGGCTTTGAGCCACCATATTAGATGTCGCCATCTTGAATTTCAAAAAACCTACCTATACATTTTGAAGTTAAGGGTCCATGGACGCAGAAATTTCAGTATTTAGAGATGTCTTTTTATAATTCCAACACAAAAATATTCAAACAAAAATTTTTTTTTACGAAAATTTCGCATTTTTTGTTAAATAAATAAATATAACTTATTTAGTTTGCAGTATCCCGAAGTTCAGTTTGCAAATTTCGAAATTTCAGACAATTTTACGTTAGAAAACATTAATTAGGAATATTTTGACATCAGATTTTGTAACAAATAGAGTCGCCTAAAAACGTCTTGAAAAAAACGTCCATTCAGGGCTTAATGGGTTGTTAAATTGAATTAACTAATTTCAGAATATAAATTTATTCTGTGGTAGCTGTGCTTAGAGACTATGTTCTGTATTTTCCTTTCCTTTGTATAAAGGTATTTTCTGCAACTGATTCCGAATCTGTCATCAGATAAATATATACAAATTTTGGTACTCGCAACTTTTCGCCATCTTGAATTCGAAAATCCGATTACAGATTCGTAATCAGCGACCCGAGAGGTTTTGAATAGTATCAAAAGGAGATTTTAAAGGTGTGGGAAAAATAAATAAGGTTATTTGTATTAATAACTGACAAATATTGTTCGTGTATTTATCTTTACATTCTTTCAGTTGTTTCGATGCTTACAGGTACGGTACTGTTTGATTTCTACGCTCAATTTAGTTTCGTTTTGTAAAACAATTCGATTTTTGTTGTACTTAAATTTAGCTTTATGTTTTAGCTTCGACTTCTTTTACGACTCTTTGCGGGCACTCGGGTTCCAGTGTGGCCATACTGCATCGCGAGAGCGATAATGAGAGAGAGATAGCTAGATAGATAGATATACTGTAGAGAGAGAGAGAGGGGGGGGTCTTATACGTGCCTTTTGGTCCAGCGTTAATAGCTTACATCGATTGACCATGTGTTGGTCTCTGTGTTTTCTTTTTGTGTCGACTTACAGCAATGAGACCTTTTGTCGAAAATTCCGTCCCTATGTTTTCTTCATTTCCCTTTTGCATTCCGTCGAAGAAAGTACTTCTTCTCTTATTGATATTGGAGTTTACTTCGTGAAAAATCACAGGTTTAGCGTGGTTACTGGAAGAGAATTCCCTCAATTTAACGATCGGCTTAGAAGTTCTTCAGTCAAATTTCGATTAGGTGTAGGAAGACAACTGGAAGTATGTTTTGTTAAACCTCCAACTTCCTCAAGTGATGACTCCGGGGGTCTACTTGTCGTATTATATAAACGTAGAGTTGTACCTGCAAAAGGCAGTCGTTTTGGAGGCCAGAGTGGCAAATGGGTAAGTAAAACGTATTTTCTTTCTCTTCTTGGTTGTATATTTTAATATGCTAAATCCTTCCCTTGGCTTACAGTCTTCAACATGATATAGGAGATGGTTGGAGTCCTCTGCCTGGGCTCTTGGATGACGTTGATCATTAGTGTACATTTGAGTGCCAATATAAATTTTAAATTCAGTTACTGCGGTAGTGTAAGAAAACTATCCTTGTGGTATTAATTTTTAATACTTAAATAATTATAGGAGAGTTCATTTATAGATACATTAATTAGCCGCGTACAGTCAGTTTTGTAAACATTTATTATATATATATATATATATATATATATATATATATATATATATATATATACATACATACATACACATATATGTATACATATGTACATATACACGTATAAAAGATTATTCTTAAATACATATATATATATATGCATTATACACATGATTTTCTTGTTCTAATTGCACATTTCTCTCCCTTGAAGTTAATATAAATATATATATATATATATATATATATATATATATATATATATATATATATATATATATATATATATATATATATATATATATATATCGTAATCAGCGACCCGAGAGGTTTTGAATATTATCAAAAGGAGATTTTAAAGGTGTGGGAAAAATAAATAAGGTTATTTGTATTAATAACTGACAAATATTGTTCGTGTATTTATCTTTACATTCTTTCAGTTGTTTCGATGCTTACAGGCACGGTACTGTTTGATTTCTACGCTCAATTTAGTTTCGTTTTGTAAAACAATTCGATTTTTGTTGTACTTAAATTTAGCTTTATGTATATATATATATATATATATATATATATATATATATATATATATATATATATATATATATATATATATATATATATATATATACATACATACACATATATGTATACATATGTACATATACACGTATAAAAGATTATTCTTAAATACATATATATATATGCATTATACACATGATTTTCTTGTTCTAATTGCACATTTCTCTCCCTTGAAGTTAATATAAATATATATATATATATATATATATATATATATATATATATATATATATATATCGTAATCAGCGACCCGAGAGGTTTTGAATATTATCAAAAGGAGATTTTAAAGGTGTGGGAAAAATAAATAAGGTTATTTGTATTAATAACTGACAAATATTGTTCGTGTATTTATCTTTACATTCTTTCAGTTGTTTCGATGCTTACAGGCACGGTACTGTTTGATTTCTACGCTCAATTTAGTTTCGTTTTGTAAAACAATTCGATTTTTGTTGTACTTAAATTTAGCTTTATGTTTTAGCTTCGACTTCTTTTACGACTCTTTGCGGGCACTCGGGTTCCAGTGTGGCCATACTGCATCGCGAGAGCGATAATGAGAGAGAGATAGCTAGATAGATAGATATACTGTAGAGAGAGAGAGAGGGGGGGGGGTCTTATACGTGCCTTTTGGTCCAGCGTTAATAGCTTACATCGATTGACCATGTGTTGGTCTCTGTGTTTTCTTTTTGTGTCGACTTACAGCAATGAGACCTTTTGTCGAAAATTCCGTCCCTATGTTTTCTTCATTTCCCTTTTGCATTCCGTCGAAGAAAGTACTTCTTCTCTTATTGATATTGGAGTTTACTTCGTGAAAAATCACAGGTTTAGCGTGGTTACTGGAAGAGAATTCCCTCAATTTAACGATCGGCATAGAAGTTCTTCAGTCAAATTTCGATTAGGTGTAGGAAGACAACTGGAAGTATGTTTTGTTAAACCTCCAACTTCCTCAAGTGATGACTCCGGGGGTCTACTTGTCGTATTATATAAACGTAGAGTTGTACCTGCAAAAGGCAGTCGTTTTGGAGGCCAGAGTGGCAAATGGGTAAGTAAAACGTATTTTCTTTCTCTTCTTGGTTGTATATTTTAATATGCTAAATCCTTCCCTTGGCTTACAGTCTTCAACATGATATAGGAGATGGTTGGAGTCCTCTGCCTGGGCTCTTGGATGACGTTGATCATTAGTGTACATTTGAGTGCCAATATAAATTTTAAATTAAGTTACTGTGGTAGTGTAAGAAAATTATCCTTGTGGTATTAATTTTTAATACTTAAATAATTATAGGAGAGTTCATTTATAGATACATTAATTAGCCGCGTACAGTCAGTTTTGTAAACATTTATTATATATATATATATATATATATATATATATATATATACATACATACACATATATGTATACATATGTACATATACACGTATAAAAGATTATTCTTAAATACATATATATATATGCATTATACACATGATTTTCTTGTTCTAATTGCACATTTCTCTCCCTTGAAGTTAATATAATATATATATATATATATATATATATATATATATATATATATATATATATATATATATATATATATAATCGTATATATATATATATATATATATATATATATATATATATATATATATATATATATCGTAATCAGCGACCCGAGAGGTTTTGAATATTATCAAAAGGAGATTTTAAAGGTGTGGGAAAAATAAATAAGGTTATTTGTATTAATAACTGACAAATATTGTTCATGTATTTATCTTTACATTCTTTCAGTTGTTTCGATGCTTACAGGCACGGTACTGTTTGATTTCTACGCTCAATTTAGTTTCGTTTTGTAAAACAATTCGATTTTTGTTGTACTTAAATTTAGCTTTATGTTTTAGCTTCGACTTCTTTTACGACTCTTTGCGGGCACTCGGGTTCCAGTGTGGCCATACTGCATCGCGAGAGCGATAATGAGAGAGAGATAGCTAGATAGATAGATATACTGTAGAGAGAGAGAGGGGGGGGGGTCTTATACGTGCCTTTTGGTCCAGCGTTAATAGCTTACATCGATTGACCATGTGTTGGTCTCTGTGTTTTCTTTTTGTGTCGACTTACAGCAATGAGACCTTTTGTCGAAAATTCCGTCCCTATGTTTTCTTCATTTCCCTTTTGCATTCCGTCGAAGAAAGTACTTCTTCTCTTATTGATATTGGAGTTTACTTCGTGAAAAATCACAGGTTTAGCGTGGTTACTGGAAGAGAATTCCCTCAATTTAACGATCGGCTTAGAAGTTCTTCAGTCAAATTTCGATTAGGTGTAGGAAGACAACTGGAAGTATGTTTTGTTAAACCTCCAACTTCCTCAAGTGATGACTCCGGGGGTCTACTTGTCGTATTATATAAACGTAGAGTTGTACCTGCAAAAGGCAGTCGTTTTGGAGGCCAGAGTGGCAAATGGGTAAGTAAAACGTATTTTCTTTCTCTTCTTGGTTGTATATTTTAATATGCTAAATCCTTCCCTTGGCTTACAGTCTTCAACATGATATAGGAGATGGTTGGAGTCCTCTGCCTGGGCTCTTGGATGACGTTGATCATTAGTGTACATTTGAGTGCCAATATAAATTTTAAATTCAGTTACTGTGGTAGTGTAAGAAAATTATCCTTGTGGTATTAATTTTTAATACTTAAATAATTATAGGAGAGTTCATTTATAGATACATTAATTAGCCGCGTACAGTCAGTTTTGTAAACATTTATTATATATATATATATATATATATATATATATATATATATATATATATATATATATATATATATACATACATACATACATACATACACACATACACATATATGTATACATATGTACATATACACGTATAAAAGATTATTCTTAAATACATATATATATATATATATATGCATTATACACATGATTTTCTTGTTCTAATTGCACATTTCTCTCCCTTGAAGCTAGCTACTTTATTTTCTCGCCAATTGTATACCCACGCTACATTGTTGTTGGTAAGTCGAATTATACAATAAATAATTAAACTAGTTAGTTGTAACAATTTGTCCTTCCTTTCTTTTATAGATTACGCATATTGTTGGAAAAGAAAAATCTATTAGAAAAGTTTGCATCGAGCGTCAATATCTCTTTTGAGGTTAGTATGACCTAGTGTTGATATTTTTATTTCCTAACTTTTGAAAATAACTCATGTGTTTGATTGATATTTAATCGAGATTATTTCCCTTTCTAGGGAAGATACATACAGAGGCCATAATAACCCTCAACAGAGTTTGAAGGATGTTTCTGACAAGGAAAATAAATGAGCCGTTTCAATTTTTGTTCGCTTTTCACATTTTGATTAAGGTACATATTTATAAGATTTATTATTTTCATAGAATAATATGTAATTTACCTTTACTATGGTTTGATAGCCCTTGTCTAATCAAATTATTTCCATTCTAGAGGAAATGTCCTATAGGCCTATATCATCAAGACCCGCTGCGACAGTCTCCTCTTTTATTCTATTATCGGAGGTTCTTATATAGATGAGTACTCTTGATTTACTAGTATATTATATTATTTGTTCGGTCATTCATATATTGCAGAGTTACTAAACTTTTTTAGAGCTTTAACGCGTTATATATTAACAAACTTTCTTCCATAAGTCTAATCTTTGTTGAATTTTTTTTCTAGCATAGCTTGCCAATTTTGGTGCTTGACCAGGATGAACTGAGTATGTTCCAGGAAAATGCTCCTGTCAGTTTCTGGCTAGTAAGCCATGCGTTTGTCGATGTACAAGCCCACTCTCTGGGCCTGAGCGACTACTAGGGTGGATCCGTCTTTTGTGCTGATCGACTGTTTTTCCTAGGCTTTATTGAGTGGAGATTGTGTATAAGTAGTGTATTTGTAGTGTTGTGTGACATTGTGTGAGACTTTGTACGTAGGAGTTTGAAGGGTTAGATGACTACGTCCCAGAATTTATAGAGTAGAATGTAGGCACAAATGTCTGTGAATGGTGTTTTGTTTGTCGGTGACAAGTTATTATAAATAATTTCAGCGTTAAGTTAATATACCTTCTGGATACCTTTGTAAACATTTATAATACTAGTGTATGAGTGTAGGTTGAGAAGAAATAGCGGTGTTACTTGTGCCAGGCTTACTTGTAATATGATACTCACATAACCTTGTCTTTATTCTTATCCACCACCTTTAAATTTGTTATATATCCCTTCACCATTGTTGTATAATAATGTATTAATTATGTGTAAGCATATTGAGCATAAAATAGTTTCCGACTACTGTGAGTTAGGAAATTATCTTAGAATATAGTTATTATCTACTTCGTATTTTTACTAGTGGATTTATAACAAACCAATTTTTTCTTAAACTAAATACAATAACCCAATAATCAACTTTTCAATGCAGTGAATTAATAGTTTTTCGCTTTTTTTATAACTTTAGCTTTTGGACGTGAGTTTTTTTTTGAATGTTGAAAATTTCTTTATATATAAACAATTCCGTATTTGAATAAATTTTATTGAGATAGGATAAGCATATGAATTTTGATCGCTCTATCATAGATGTTAGCTTAGATTTGGATAATAAAATGTTGGTCGGTGTGCTTGCACGATAGCCAAGTGCAAGTCCTGTAAATGGCTAAGTACTGTATTTCTTCTAAAGTAAATAAAACAGCCGTATTCTAGGATAGTGCGAACATAACTCTTGAAGATTATTAAGAGTGTTTCAGGGTCGGCTCCCCACCAAGTGCCTCGTAAAAATTTTATAATTTTGAGTGATAGAGCGCATTTTGCCTGTATGTAATTAATATGATCTTTGACAGTTAATTTGCAGTCAAACCAGACACCGAGAAACCGTGCTGTCTTGATGGATTCTATGGTTTGGCCTTTTATATTTATTTCTGAATTTCCTAACAGGTTAATAAATATAATTGCAATTATTTATTAGTCTGTACTAGGTATTATAATATTATTATATTAGTATTCTGTTAGCGTTTTTGTCTTAATTGTAATTTTGTACTTTAATTTTATTTTATTTTATATTCCTTCACCAATTTTTTTGTCAATAATATGTTAACTTTAGAGTGTTATGTTGAAATACATGCTTATGTGTTACTATAATTTGTACTTGTTTGATAATACTTCAAATTTAAATTTGTACTTTTAAGAGATAGAATATATAAGTAAATTTTTTCATAAAAATAAATAATAAAACAAACTGTCAAAATTTAATACTTTATTTTTATTAGCATGCAAATTATCATTTAAACTTAATAGCTAATTTAACAACAAAAATGAACAAAAGAAATTTTTAATAATTTAAATTAATTATTGAAGACTTTTCGTGCTTAGTCTTATTAGCTGAATGGCATATATATATATTCCTATATTATAAATAGATAAAATATATTATAAATATAAAAAATAGATAAAGGTTCGTGACGATGCATTTGTTCGTTTCAAGGGTCGCGTATTTCAAATCCAAGGTCCGTTCAGCTCGTTCAGTCCAAAATTTGCCCCTAGCCTCAAAATATTTTTCAAAAACGCTCAAATAGGCATGATTACGGCCAGATTAAGGATCGTGACCATAAATTTATACGTTTTCGAGATCGCTGATTTTAAGTCTAAGGTCCGTTTAGCCCGACAAGCCCAAAATTTGTCGCTAACCTCAAAAAGTACTTCAAAAATGCTCAGCGGGCATGATGACGGACAGATGAAGAATCGTGACCATATATTTATACATTTTTGGGGTCACTGATTTCAAATCCGAAGTCCGTTTAGTTCCATCAGCTAAAAATTTGTTTTTAACCTCAAAAAATTCCTGACAACGCTCAAGGCAGGTTCATGGCCAGAAATGGACAGTAATACTTTAAATCTCTACAACTTCCTTTTTATCACTTGAAAATTTTCTGATAATAATACTCCTATTTCGTAGTGGAATAAAACAGTGATTGCTTGAAATTTGTGGGACAGAAGGAGCCTCGTCAAATCGTCTTTTTAATCTTCTTTGAGTGTTGCTATGTGTACTTTTGAATAATAAAAGAACTTTATATTTTTTATTGAATGGCATGCCCACTCATAAAGCTGCTTAGCTGTTAAAATGCTGTTGATTGCTGATGCTTGGAGGCTTGCGTTCCTAGCTCCTATTTTAAGAGTTGCACCAAGGCCATCATGTGGGCGCAAAAATGCCATTCTGCTTTGATACCAAAATCATTTTCATGATTACATAAATTTTGGATATTAAATCGATTTTTAAAATGTTGTTTTGCTCCATCAGAAAAATAGATAATCTTTGTAACTTTGTGTTGTTTCTTTAGGTAATCAATTATCATCGAATTACACACATAGACCGCTACAGAGTCATGAGTATTTGATTCAGAAATCACGATTATATTTCCATGTTTTAATTCACCTTCATCTGGATAATAATAAACTGCAGTATATACTGTAGCTTGATTATTATTATAGTGAAAAGCTTGAGCTGCTTTTTGAACAACGAAAGCAAAATTCTCTGAATAATCTGGTAGCACAAGAATTTCTCCTGGCTTTAAGCTTCCCTTCAGGAGCGCATTGATTCAAAATCGCCCCTTGATTGCGATACATATTTCACGTATATATATACCTATATATACTTGTACGTGTATGTTGGAGTATACAACTGACGCGCTTCTTGGTGCGTCGTGGTGCGTGATCTAAATAACCATTGTCCCGTTTGTTATGCGAGCTGTCCATGTGGGTCTGTACACGTGCATTATGTGATTAGACATTATTATTCATTTTTTTTTCTTAAAGAAATTTGTTTGTGTAAATATAGAATATTTTGGTGTCTAATGTACTCGATACTTTTTTGAATTTTGTAATTACTGAGAAAGTTTGCTTAAAACTAAGTATTTTTTTATGTGTATTTAGTCTTTTATTACAGGGGAATTTTACAAGTTATTATTATTATTCTCAATTTTGTTTTAGCACTTCCCAGGCTGTTTTTTTTTCCAGTGACCGTTATGTTTTTGTGGGGTAAAATAAAAATGAATTGAGGCTTAAGTTAACTTTACAATTTTCCTTTAGTTAGGTGTTGGCTGCTTTAACGTATTATCTATGTATATTTTTTATTTTTGCTCTGTTTTTATATATAATATGCAGCATGCGTAGTATGTACACTGGTAGAAATATTAACGTGGCGTCCACATTCGTTATAACGGCCTTTATAGTCAAACTAGATAGTACTAGACTATACAAAACTCGATAAATCCCCACAGATCTACATAGTTTTTTTTTTTTATTTAAACAGATTTAATCTTTATTAAGATTATTATGCTACATACAATTGGTTTGTACAGATTATGTTATATATTACAGAGATAGATTAAAATTTTTGATGTATTTAAATATAGTTTTACATACTTTGGCTGTTGGATTGTGTAGTATAACGCTCGATGACAGAGGTAAATAGAACTTTTGCTGTCTGAGTTCGCTAATGAGATCTATGCGTTGTGAGTTAAATAAGGGGTACTGCCAGAGTATATGTTCGATGTCTTGTTCGTCGTGGCCACATTGGCACTTTGGACTATCGACTATATTGATTCGAGCTAGTGATTTATTAAGGTTGTAGTGTCCTGAGCGGCATCGATTGATTGCCGTTACAATTTCTCTTGGTAATTGTTTTTTGTGAAACCACGGATATTTCTATTCATTGTAATAGTTTTGAAAATAATATGTGCCTTTATAGGTTTTTTCATCTTTGATATATTTGTACGTGTTGACAATAGCATTTTGTTTGGCCTTTGCTCTTAGGTCGATGTAGGAAATTTTAACTAATTCAGAGGGGGGGTCATTCGATGCCTGTTTCGCGTGTTGATCCGCTAGTTCATTGCCTTGAATTCCAGTGTTTGCAGGGATCCAATAAAATTATATTTGATTGTTATTTGTTGTTTTTTTAGAAAATTCTTGTATCTTTTGTTTTAATATGTAAATATAGGAATTTGTTTTAGTATCGTTATTATTACTTTGGAGGCAAGACAACAGGCTTAGCGAATCAGAGAAAATTAAAGTATTTTTATCTATATTATTCAAGGCAATGTCAACGGCATCAATTACAGTGATACATTCACCTGTAAAAATTGACGCTTCGCTTTTTATACTCTTTGATGTTGAATTTCTTAGATCTACGGATACGCTTGCACAACCGACAGAAACAGAATTTACGTATTTGCTTCCGTCGGTGAAAATTTCCAAAGAGTTTTCACTTTTTATCAAGTTTTCAATAATTTTATTTGGATTTTTATTAGTTTGAAACGATTTTCCTAGTCCAAGGTTTATAGAATTGTTTATTTAGAAGTGAATCTATCGTTCCTTTGGAGGTGTAAATAAATCATAAGACTCGATCGATCTCTAGGAACTAACTTCTTTATTAAAACTTTTGCGACGTTTCGGGAGTTTTTTCCACTACCCTCTTCATAGCTATACAATTAATACAATTTACTATATACTAGGAACTAAATTATCTTACACTTCTAATACATTAATTTGTAAATAAAAACTACTCATACCTTAGTTTAATAAAATTCAAATTAGACTTATTAAGATCAACGGCTACAAATCATTTTACACGGGCAATGGAACTCAACTAAAAAATTAAAAAAAACTTAATAAACAACACAATTATGAATTATTATAACAAATTACTTTAAATTTACACTAATTAACAAACTTACTGGAATGCAAATTCACTTCGAATTACAGTGCAGTGCCATCCGGCCCGCAAAATACGGACACCGGCCTATCTTAGACAGGTGTTACATTGTCTCGGTGTAATTCGGCACTGATCGTTATAATAGATCTACCAAGCCTCTCGCGTTCTCCCAAGTCTTTCAAAAAGACCCAGGAGAGGGGATAGTGGCTCTCAACCGGCCGAGCGGACTTGTACAGACCACAGAGCAGCATGAAGCGAGTAGAGATAGCACGCACCCCAGAGCCTCGAGAAGCCATGAACTCACAGATACTCTTTACGGCTCTACACAGCGCAACGCTATCCCCCCACCCCCCACACACTCCTGCTCTCCGGATCCCGCTCCGCCGGCTCGGAGCCTCTCGCGAGAGACTGGCAAGCCCATTATTTTAAATACATAAATAATAAATTAACCTCTTGAGTCCTTATCGTCTCTTATTGTCTCTCAAGAGGTGACTAGTCAAAATATTCGAAAGAAAGATTGGATAAAACGTGCTAATTATTAATAAATTTGTTGTTTATACATAATTAAAATACAATAAAAAATTACAAATTAAAACTTAAAAAGAAAAAATTTTAAAAATTAATTAAAAATTACAAATTAAAACTTAAAAAAATTAAAAATTAAAATTAGTTAAAATGTTTTTTGTTATGTTTAATGAGTGTTTATAAATGTTTTTTAGATAATTAGTGTCCTCTATTTTATATATAGTATGATCATGATAGTAAATGTTAATCATTTCTGAAAACGCACGTTTTGTCCAGCTCTTTTCTCGGTCGAAAATATTAATATTCTTAAAATTGATTGTGTGTTTCTTTGTCTTCGCATGTTTTGCTTCTTGTCACACCATCCAATTTCTCAAAAAATAGCGATGGTATATAATCTAGTCGACAAATGTATATATCTAGCAGACGATTCCTTCCATAATCAAAATATAAAAATAGCAACTAGTACCTATTAAATAACAATTACCCAATTAGCTTTATAAATAAACATGTACAGAAAAGACTAAATTACATTAGTAGTAAAAACAGCAATAATGAGAATATAAACAATGCCAATAAACGATTAATTATGCGTAAGCACAAAATGGTTCTACCATATGTTAAAAATATCACATATAAAATAAATAAAACTCTTAGAAAATACAATGTTATTTCGATTAACAGAGCCATCCATAAATTCAATCATATAATTAGATTAGGAAAAGACAAAGAAACACACAATCAATTTTAAGAATATTAATATTTTCGACCGAGAAAAGACCTGGACAAAACGTGCGTTTTCAGAAATGATTAACATTTACTATCATGATCATACTATATATAAAATAGAGGACACTAATTATCTAAAAAACATTTATAACATTTATAATTTAAACATTTTAACTAATTTTAATTTTTAATTTTTTTAAGTTTTAATTTGTAATTTTTAATTAATTTTTAAAATTTTTTCTTTTTAAGTTTTAATTTGTAATTTTTTATTGTATTTTAATTATGTATAAACAACAAATTTATTAATAATTAGCACGTTTTATCCAATCTTTCTTTCGAATATTTTGACTAGTCACCTCTTGAGAGACAATAAGAGACGATAAGGACTCAAGAGGTTAATTTATTATTTATGTATTTAAAATAATGGGCTTGCCAGTCTCTCGCGAGAGGCTCCGAGCCGGCGAAGCGGGATCCGGAGAGCAGGAGTGTGTGGGGGGTGGGGGGATAGCGTTGCGCTGTGTAGAGCCGTAAAGAGTATCTGTGAGTTCATGGCTTCTCGAGGCTCTGGGGTGCGTGCTACCTCTACTCGCTTCATGCTGCTCTGTGGTCTGTACAAGTCCGCTCGGCCGGCTGGGAGCCCACGGCGCGCTCCAATCAAGTTTAAATAAAAAGATCTTGCACCTCGCGAGTTTTTTTATAAATTATTCCTGGGATATCTTCCGATGATTTTAAGCCTAAAATGAAAATAATCCCTAGAGGGATTTTCAAATATACTCGATATTTGATCATTTTCGTAGGTTATCGTGACTATTTTCTATATTGCATCTTGTATTTAGATTTCTTAGGTTTTAAAAATATATTTCAACATCAGAAATAAGTTTATAAATGCTCAATAGGTATTAAAAATTTTAAATTCATAAAAATTTTCAAAACCGTATTCGAATTTTCAAACTTTGCGATCATTTTATTACATTAAAAAAATATCTTTATTATGTACAATAATTAAAATGAATGTAAACTATTATATTCACATAAAGCACGTTGCAACCTCTCTGCATATTCTGGATGGTTCTTAAAAACTTTATATTTCTCCCACACAGATTTGAAATCAGCATGGACAGATTCCATAGCCTGTTCACTATAAAATCCAAGTCCCGTCTGAACTTCTTCGCAAAAGTCAGGCACATGAAAAAATACTGCATGAATTTTGGGCGTTATTGGTACATTTAAATGTAAATAACTTTGCTTGAAGGCATTAATCTTATCTTTGAAAGATGGGTCAAGATTTTTTCCAAAGCAGGCATGTACGACATTTTTGAAGTGCTCAAAAGTATTTACATATTTCAAACATCCCAAATTGTGATTTCGTGAACGCAGCAAATCAAGTTTGTCTAATAATATCTTGCACGAATTGCCATTAAAACTTGTATTACCCTGACGTATATCACGAGTGACATGGCATGATTGTGCCCATAGAAGAGCGTCTTTCTCGAATTCAGCCAATAAGTGTCTATACAATATATTTACTACACCTAGCATCAAATGAAGTTCAGGTGGAGGTATTATCTGAAGAAATGTTTTGTCTACATCAGTTGATAAAAGAGGCGGATGAATACAATTTTTATGATTCTTCGCATCTTTTTTGACAGATCCGGCTTGATGCCAGTTTATATAATTTTGAAACGTATTATTTATTGTCCTCGGTATTCCGCATCTACTTAAATCATTTTTCGATGCGAAACACCAAGTGCAGGGGTAAAAGCTGCTATGCGACATGATGCCAACCATAGTATTAGCAAGTTTTAAATCTGTCGCAATAGTTCCCTGAAAGTTGTTTATTTTTATTGCAGACCACAGCTGCGATACATTTTCATAATTTTCTTGAGAACTGTTTGCTAATGCTAGTATCAATAATTTGTTAACACCTGAATCTTTAAACCGTTTAGCAGAAATACCATCTTCGAACTTTTGCCGGTGTCTATTTAGCTTTTCATTTTCTGAAGTAGATTGAATGGATAAACATATCTTCAGAAAACCCCCTCCCACGTCAATACCAAACTTCAAGTGAAATTCAGACAATGAGCGTTTTTCTTTAATGTGTTCTATTAAACCATCAAGATTTGTGCAGTAAGCGACTGTTTCGGCAGCAGATGAAACTTTATCAGCCTTGACGTGAACAAAGTCAAAGTTTTTAGTACCAAAATAATCATCAACACAGTGACTTTTAATTGATAGTTTTTTTTTCAAATGCGGTTCCACGACCTTAGCATTTTTCGTAGCTACTCGTAAAGCTGTAGCAATCGCAAGTGTCTTCGTTTGGCTCAAATGTAAATTCGTCTGGATTTTTAAAAAATCGTCTGCAGAAAAAAGCTCAGGTTTGCTTAAAGCTTTGTTATTTTGTGAACCAATAGCAACTTTAAGAGGCTTACCGCGTGTTTGAGAAAGTGATAGAGTTGTAGTATTTTGTGTATTTTCTGTAATCGTTTTGCGTTTAAGCAAAGACGAAATTACTTGATCTGTAGCTCTTGGGCTTGTTTGCATAATGTTTTCAGTCAAATTCTCCAAGCGTACGGTAATGTTACATTTATGAGATTTTCCTTTTCCCAACAAAGAAAAGCAGTAACTACACCGGCTTTCAACGGAAGATGATTTTCTTTCATCTATATTAAAATTGTATTATTATATTGTAGTTATTATAACTAGAAAAAGATATGTTTTAATAGCTTACTTGGAACTTTTATATTTGTCACATCAACAAGTATTCCATGTCGCTGAGGCATAACATTATTCTTTGCAAAGTTTGAAAATTTTCCAGGAGGGGGTTTTCTCGCAAGCTCACAAATATGACAAGCACATAAAACATCGTCGCTTAACATGTATAAACACTCATTAAACATAACAAAAACACATTTTAACTAATTTTAATTTTTAATTTTTTTAAGTTTTAATTTGTAATTTTTAATTAATTTTTAAAATTTTTTCTTTTTAAGTTTTAATTTGTAATTTTTTATTGTATTTTAATTATGTGTAAACAACAAATTTATTAATAACACAGCCCCACAAAAAAAAATTGTAAGTCCCAAAAACTTGACCACGGTACTTATATGTTTTTGGGATCGCTGAATCCGAATCCAGGGTTAGTTTAACCCCATCAGATCTTTCTCAAGGTCAGTTGAAGGTCAAATTATCGAAATACATGAAAAATACACTAAAACCATGGTATCTTTGGGTTTTTGGGGTCGCTGAATCCGAATCCGGGGTCAGTTTAACCCCATCAGAACTTTCTCAAGGTCAGTTGAAGGTCAAATTATCGAAATACATGAAAAATACACTAAAACCATGGTTTCTTGGGGTTTTTGGGGTCGCTGAATCCGAATCCGGGGTCAGATTAAACAATCAGATCTTTCTCAAGGTCAGTTGAAGGTCAAATTATCGAAATACATGAAAAATACACTAAAACCATGGTATCTTGGGTTTTTTTGGGGTGCTGTATCTGAATCCGGGCTTATTACAACCCTATCAGGTCATGGTCAAGGTCAGTTGGAGGTCAAATCAGAAAGATTCATAAAAAGTAGAGTCAAACCATGACATTTAGGGGTTTTTGGGGTCGCTGAATCCGAATCCAGGGTCAGTATAGTCCCATAAGGTTATATTTATGGTCAGTTCAAGGTTAGTTCAAGGTCATGGACGTAAAGAGAGTGAAAAAATTAGTTATAAACTGAAACAGTGCAAAAGGTAATGTAAACCATAAAGCAAAGAACAATGTATATGCAAGTACAATCGTATCCTTTAAAACTATATCATAGTTTGCTGCTCCTTCATTTACTTTAAATTTGTTAGAAGTATATGCAATTCAATAAAATACCCGTAAAAATATTAAGCCCATTACTCTTTTTTATGGTAACGAACTATTTTATTGTCAAATGATCTACGAAGTGGATTACGCTTCCGCTTCTCCGATGTTGATGGTAGATCTCTTTTTAACGACCAACAGTAATCTGCTAACATATTTACGTCCCATCTTCCTTGGTACCTGCGCTCCATTTCCTTGATATCTTGGTGAAATCTCTCTCCCTGCTCTTCGCTGTAATCACCTAGGTTTTCTGGAAATTCATCAACATGCGAATATAAAAAGTGTAATTTTAGATTAATTAGGCAGCCTTGATTTTTGTAACTATTTACTAAATTTAAAACTATTTGTTGGTAATTTGGGCTCTTATGATTTCCAAGAAAGTTTTTAATTACGTCCTTGAAACATAACCATGCTTCTCTCTCTGTATGATTCATTTTCGTAACAAAAATTTCATCATTTATCATCTTACGAATCTGAGGGCCATCGAAAATTCCTTCATTTACTTTAGCATCACTTAATTTGGGAAACTGATTTCGCAGATACTTAAAGCAGCTACCATCTTTGTCTAAAGATTTTACCCATTGTTTCATAAGTCCCAATTTAATGTGCAGAGGTGGTATAAGAATTTTTGATGGATCAACAAGTGGCTTATCTTTTATATTCTTAGAACCCGGTTCGAACTTTTGTCGAAGGGGCCAGACACTCTTTATGTAATGATTCTTTCTATCCCTACTATCCCATTCACACAAATAGCAAGGATATTTTGTGAATCCCGATTGTTGCCCCAGAAGTATTGTTATGATTTTAAGATCCCCACATATTTGCCATTTATGATCAGTACTCTTCATTCAGTATTACCGAATATCCTATGGGAATGGCTGCATAAACATTTGTATTGTGTAACAGAACGGCTTTTAAACTTCTCGTTGACGAATCGATGAACAATCTCCACTCGTTAGGGTTGTAACATCCATGTTTAAAGCAATTCATCAACCCAACTATATCTTTGCAGTAAACTAAGGAAAATTCTTCATCTTTAGCGAAATAATCACGATATTTCTTATCTCTGTCTCGGTAGTAAGAAACTTTAATTTTTCCAGCTTCATTAGTTTTTTTTTGCCATGAAGCCAAGTACTCCGCCCCATCCTTTGGTAGGCCCAAATCGCGTATGAGATCATTCACTTTTTCCTGTGTAAGTGGACCTTTCTCCTTCTTAGTATTGTAGGGGATGTATTCTTCGTCACTTGTATCACTTGTACTAGCAACGTCATTGTCTTCATCAGGCGCTATTTCTTCTTCCGCAATAATATCTCCTTCCTCCATTTCTTCTTCTAAGATTTCATTTTCATCATGTCTTTCTAAATTTTCCTCAAGATCCATACTTCCACTTGCGTACATACCCAGTGGATCTTCTCTTTTATCAATTGACGATTCATATATAGGTTTCGTGACACTTTCAACGTTAGCGTAATTAATTTGCGAGTTGTTTTTACTATTAACTCCATGCAAATTCGTATTACAAAAATAACAGTCTTCTTTTCTTAAAGGTCCCTTCCATATCGTAGGCACTATCATTTTTACTTCAGTTTTACCAGTTTTGTCTTTCTGTAGCATTTTCCTACATATTGCGCATATGATTTTAGGAACCCAATCAAATTCATCAATTTTCATGTCTAAATCAAACATGTTCTTGTACTGCTCTTTAATATTTTGATTGATTTTTTGGGGTCTCATACTTGCTACAAATGTAACAAAAACTATCCCGTTTTGCTATAAGGCATTCTTGCTCACCAGACCTCAAGTGATAAATTCTTGTAGTATTATACTCTTCGAAAGCCAAGTTTCTCACTAACAAAGAGCTGCGGTCGCTTGATAACGACGACTGCGGGCCCGCTTGCTCACCCTGACCAGCCGCTGATACTGGGGTTCCGAATCCCTGCATCGTAATTTTTTGTTGTTTGTCTGCCATGACGGCTCTAAAGCCTTCACCCAGGGGTTTAGCCGACCGAAAAAAAAGAATCGGTCGTTGCCCACCGTCACCACGTGGAGGTACCCTGGGGCAAACAAACAGCATATTCATATCCGTTCGTATCAAGTAGGAAATACGAGTGATACAAGGGAGATGAAGATTACTGTAACATGACTTTGGAAACCTTTTAGGAAATAAGAGCTTAACACAAACCCAAGATAGTCAACATTAATCGTCTTGGGACTTACACCGAGAGAGAAACCCGATAATGAAGACAGCTCTGCTCACGGTTCTTTTGAGCTGTGGTTTTAAACATGGATGTTACAACCCTAACGAGTGGAGATTGTTCATCGATTCGTCAACGAGAAGTTTAAAAACCGTTCTGTTACACAATACAAATGTTTATGCAGCCATTCCCATAGGATATTCGGTAATACTGAATGAAGAGTACTGTAACATGAAAGTAATATTAGACCGAATAAAATACAATGATCATAAATGGCAAATATGTGGGGATCTTAAAATCATAACAATACTTCTGGGGCAACAATCGGGATTCACAAAATATCCTTGCTATTTATGTGAATGGGATAGTAGGGATAGAAAGAATCATTACATAAAGAGTGTCTGGCCCCTTCGACAAAAGTTCGAACCGGGTTCTAAGAATATAAAAGATAAGCCACTTGTTGATCCATCAAAAATTCTTATACCACCTCTGCACATTAAATTGGGACTTATGAAACAATGGGTAAAATCTTTAGACAAAGATGGTAGCTGCTTTAAGTATCTGCGAAATCAGTTTCCCAAATTAAGTGATGCTAAAGTAAATGAAGGAATTTTCGATGGCCCTCAGATTCGTAAGATGATAAATGATGAAATTTTTGTTACGAAAATGAATCATACAGAGAGAGAAGCATGGTTATGTTTCAAGGACGTAATTAAAAACTTTCTTGGAAATCATAAGAGCCCAAATTACCAACAAATAGTTTTAAATTTAGTAAATAGTTACAAAAATCAAGGCTGCCTAATTAATCTAAAATTACACTTTTTATATTCGCATGTTGATGAATTTCCAGAAAACCTAGGTGATTACAGCGAAGAGCAGGGAGAGAGATTTCACCAAGATATCAAGGAAATGGAGCGCAGGTACCAAGGAAGATGGGACGTAAATATGTTAGCAGATTACTGTTGGTCGTTAAAAAGAGATCTACCATCAACATCGGAGAAGCGGAAGCGTAATCCACTTCGTAGATCATTTGACAATAAAATAGTTCGTTACCATAAAAAAGAGTAATGGGCTTAATATTTTTACGGGTATTTTATTGAATTGCATATACTTCTAACAAATTTAAAGTAAATGAAGGAGCAGCAAACTATGATATAGTTTTAAAGGATACGATTGTACTTGCATATACATTGTTCTTTGCTTTATGGTTTACATTACCTTTTGCACTGTTTCAGTTTATAACTAATTTTTTCACTCTCTTTACGTCCATGACCTTGAACTAACCTTGAACTGACCATAAATATAACCTTATGGGACTATACTGACCCTGGATTCGGATTCAGCGACCCCAAAAACCGCTAAATGTCATGGTTTGACTCTACTTTTTATGAATCTTTCTGATTTGACCTCCAACTGACCTTGACCATGACCTGATAGGGTTGTAATAAGCCCGGATTCAGATACAGCGACTCCAAAAACCCCAAGATACCATGGTTTTAGTGTATTTTTCATGTATTTCGATAATTTGACCTTCAATTGACCTTGAGAAAGTTCTGATGGGGTTAAACTGACCCCGGATTCGGATTCAGCGAACCCAAAAACCCCAAGATACCATGGTTTTAGTGTATTTTTCATGTATTTCGATAATTTGACCTTCAACTGACCTTGAGAAAGTTCTGATGGGGTTAAACTGACCCCGGATTCGGATTCAGCGACCCCAAAAACCCCAAGATACCATGGTTTTAGTGTATTTTTCATGTATTTCGATAATTTGACCTTCAACTGACCTTGAGAAAGTTCTGATGGGGTTAAACTGACCCCGGATTCGGATTCAGCGACCCCAAAAACCCCAAGATACCATGGTTTTAGTGTATTTTTCATGTATTTCGATAATTTGACCTTCAACTGACCTTGAGAAAGATCTGATGGGGTTAAACTGACCCTGGATTCGGATTCAGCGATCCCAAAAACATATAAGTACCGTGGTCAAGTTTTTGGGACTTACAATTTTTTTTTTGTGGGGCTGTGTAATTAGCACGTTTTATCCAATCTTTCTTTCGAATATTTTGACTAGTCATCTCTTGAGAGACAATAAGAGACGATAAGGACTCAAGAGGTTAATTTATTATTTTTGTATTTAAAATAATGGGCTTGCCAGTCTCTCGCGAGAGGCTCCGAGCCGACGGAGCGGGATCCGGAGAGCAGGAGTGTGTGGGGGGGATAGCGTTGCGCTGTGTAGAGCCGTAAAGAGTATCTGTGAGTTCATGGCTTCTCGAAGCTCTGGGGTGCGTGCTACCTATACTCGCTTCATGCTGCTCTGTGGTCTGTACAAGTCCGCTCGGCCGGCTGGGAGCCACTATCCCCTCTCCTGGGTCTTTTTGAAAGACTTGGGAGAACGCGAGAGGCTTGGTAGATCTATTATAACGATCAGTGCCGAATTACACCGAGACAATGTAACACCTGCCTAAGATAGGCCGGTGTCCGTTTTTTGCGGGCCGGATGGCACTGCACTGTAATTCGAAGTGAATTTGCATTCCAGTAAGTTTGTTAATTAGTGTAAATTTAAAGTAATTTTTTATAATAATTCATAATTGTGTTGTTTATTAAGTTTTTTTAAATTTTTTAGTGGAGTTCCATTGCCCGTGTAAAATGATTTGTAGCCGTTGATCTTAATAAGTCTAATTTAAATTTTATTAAACTAAGGTATGAGTAGTTTTTATTTACAATTTAATGTATTAGAAGTGTAAGATAATTTAGTTCCTAGTATATAGTAAATTGTGTTAATTGTATAGCTATGAAGAGGGTAGTGGAAAAAAACTCCCGAAACGTCGCAAAAGTTTTAATAAAGAAGTTAGTTCCTAGAGATTGATCGAGTCTTATAATTTATTTATAGAATTGTGTTGAAGTATTGTATCGTAGTCGTATATGTACATAATGTAGTGTCTATTTACCAATATAAAATTAGCGTTTGACATCGACTTTTCAATGCAGTGAATTAATAGTTTTTCGCTTTTTTTATAACTTTTGCTTTTGGACGTGAGTTTTTTTTTGAATGTTGAAAATTTCTTTATATGTAAGCAATTCCGTATTTGAATAAATTTTATTGAGATAGGATAAGCATAAAAATTTTGATCGCTCTATCATAGATGTTATCTTAGGTTCGGATAATAAAATGTTGGTCGGTGTTCTTGCACGATAGCCAAGTGCAAGTCTAATGGCTAAGTACTGTATTTTTCTATACTATTTATCCGCGTTTTTTGCGTGGGGAAGTAAATAAAACAGCCGTAGTGGAGGATAGTGCGAACATAACTCTTGAAGATTATTAAAAGTGTTTCAGGGTCGGGTCCCCACCAAGTGCCTCGCAAGAATTTTATAATTTTGAGTGATCGAGCGCATTTTGCCTGTACGTAATTAATATGATCTTTGAAAGTTAATTTGTAGTCAAACCAGACACCGAGAAACCGTGGTATCATGCTAGATTCTATGGTTTGGCCTTTTATATATATTTCTGAATTTCCGGGTTGGATATTTCGTTTATTGAAGTGAACGTAGACTGCTTTTAGGGGAGAGAGTTCTAACCCAAGTTCATATAGGTTATCATATGTGATATCAATTGCTTTTACTAACAATCGTTTGCTCTTTGTCATTGTAGATCTATTGCAATATAAGGCTATATCATCAGCAAACTGAGAAGCTTTTACACTTTTAGGAATGATTTTGATGGTGTTAGAAACGCAATAACAATATAAAATTGGGCTAAGAACTCCTCCTTGGGGAACACCTTTGAACACTTTTCTAACGGAATTCTCAGTATCGTTTGTGAGAATAGTCCTTTCTGCTGTTAAAAATTTAATAACGCTAACGAAATTAGTCAGACATCCTATACATGCAAGCTTTTCTAGTAAGATTTCTATGATCACATTGTCAAAAGCCCCAATTACGTCTAGAAACGCTGCGTGCAGGTATTTTCTTAAACTAAAAGAATCTTCGTCTGTTAACAGAAGATTCGTTAGATTATCAGTCGTACATTGACTCTTCCTAAAACCAGATTGACCATTAGGTAAAATATTTTCTTTATCCAGCCAATTTTGGATCTTGTTTTTCAATAGCGTTTCGAAAAGCTTGCACACACAGGATGTGAGACAGATTGGTCTTACGGGCTTACCATCTTCCTTAAGAATAAAGTGTACAAAGGATTCATTCCATTCTTTGGGGTATTCGCTTTTTTATACATTTCATTAAAGATGTCTAATAGTATAAGTTTATATTTTATGGGTAATCTTTGTAAGATATCGTAATCGATACCGTTGATTCGACAGGCGGAGTCGGCGTTTTTTCTTTCTAGCGCAACATTACATTCTAAAAAACTGCATGAAGATTCTAAAAATTCATTTTTATTATAATTAGGTACCTTTTCGGGGTCGGTGGCGCACGAAGGGGGGCTTATTTTATCAAAGGCTACTTTTATTATATCTTAATTTTGATGGTTCTTGGAAGTGTGATTAAGTTTCGCATTTACCCATTTGCTTTTTAAGATTCTTAATTTATTCCAAACGTAATTTTCATCTGTGTTAAAATCGATAGTTTGACTAAAATTTTATGGTCATTTTTTCTTTCTGGGGTATTTCTTTTTATAGAGTCGCTTACAATATTTGTGAATTGATTGTATTTTTCAACTGGGCCTGCACAATCGTATGTATCAGTTAAAAATTTATAGAAGTTTTTGTTCAAATCGAGCTCAACTGAGTCCCACTTGGTGCGTACTGACTTAATTTTAAAGCATTTCTTTTTATATATAAATTTTTCCAGGTCTATTTCTATAGCAATCGCAAAGTGAGCTGAGCCCCAACTGTCATTGAGTTGGGGAGTCTGAGTCTCCTTTACTTTGAGTCTGTGAGATAGGTTGGTACTAGAAAAAAATCAGATCTATATTGGACGTATAGTTAGTTAGAGGCTGTATGTATGTGCGAGATTTATCGTTATGTAGTAGTAAGTTAGTTTTAAGTAGGCTTTCATAAAAGTTTTCTCCGTTATTGTCTGTTTTATTACAATTTCAATTAATATGGTGAGCATTCAAATCTCCCATAAATACAGTGTGATTACTTTTATTTATATTATTAATAATTTTATCCCACTGTAATTCGGTTAAAGTGACACTGTAGCAAATAATTAAATCTAGAGCGGGTTTGACATTGGTGATTGTTATACTTGCGATTTCAACGGATATGTGCGGAGTGACAAGATTCTTATTTTCTTTATACGCTAGATTGTTGCGAATGAAAATTTTCATCCGTTTTTTTGATAAACCAAAACTCAACACAAACGAAAATATCCAGGTTGGTCAAAATCTTGGAGAGCTCTTCTTTCTTGTTAGCGATGCATCTTGAATGCCAATACAATATTTTTAGATTTTTTTTGGTTTAGAATGGTCATGTTTAGTTGAGTTTATTCGATTTATTTATTTATTTTTATTTATTAATTTTCTTCTGTACATTGTGAGTGGTTGGATTCTGAATCTGTGAGTTCATTTGAGTTATATATGAGTTTTCTTTTGAATCTTTGAATTCTTGATTTTAAGCTTTGCTCCTTTGTGCGTGTGTAAGTTAGATCGAGTATTGGTGTGATGTTTCGAAAATTGTCTGTAAATTTTTCGGCAATACTTATAATGTCGGATTTTCCGTAACTTTCTTCGAGGAATGTTTGAAGTTGGTCGTAAGTCAGAGTGTATAATATAGGTGATTTGTCAATTTCTACCTTGACTGGTATTAGCGAGTTAATTAGACGTTGCGTTACTTGAGGCGTAATATTTTCTTCAAATTCTGAGGTTTCGCTTCGTTTTTTTTAGCAAGTAGTTTAGAAAAGCTATCATCTTTTCCTTTGGCACTAGAGCGGATAGGTTTGATGCTTTTTAGGTTTATTTGATGTGCAGTGATTTCACTCATCTCTATTTGTATGGAGGAGTTTCGGAAGATGTAGAGGGAGGAATTTGTCTTTTTAGGTTTTTTTGATTGATATCAACAGGTATGGTCTGGATACTCTTTTCAGGTTCGGAAATATTCGCGGTCGCGGAATTTGTATTTAGCAGTTGTGAAGGTATATTATTGATTTGGGAGATATTAGATTCACTTGGGCACAACTTGGCAGTATGAGCATTTTGTTTACAAATATAACAGCGTGTCGAGTCAGTTATGACGGTCTCAGCCATTTTGTGATAAGAAGAAAAGCACGGAAATGATTTGTTTTTCCCGTGAAACGCGGTTCGCTTGCTGACTCGAGAGGAGTGGCAGAAGAACAAGCTTTTTTGCCCACCCAGTAATTCTTCCCTTCCTTTTTTCCCCACTGCGTTCCCGGAGCCGCCTAGTTAGGAGCTCCGTTGTGCAGCGTTCTATTTTGATTGGTTTATCTCGGTCCGGCAAGAGCGCAGTTAGCTCTCTTGCGAGGCGAGTGGGCAAAACCCCGCAGAAGATACTTGTGTATTTTTTGCGGGTAAAACCCCGAAGTGCAAAACACTCGAGTGGCGCGCTGGCCGCTCTAGAGTGCGCCCTTCAAAATAGTACTCATCGGCGCGCAGGCCTCCTCGATAGCTACCAAGGAGGGATCGGCGCTTCCAAGTCGGGAAAGGATGTAGAGAACAAACGTGGACAGATTACATTTAAAGATACGTGTTAGTTTATTGGACTTGGCTTTTATTACATATTTGGATAGGAGCGGGAAAGAGTATTGGTGGAAGCGAGTGAACGTCTGCCTAAGCGCGTTAGCTCCGGCCACGGGCACTCGCACACTTTCTCTTACCCGAGGGAGCGCTAGTCTAGATAGACCCGCGTGCCTGGAGTTTCCGAGAAAGTGATGCCGAGCCCGCGGCTCCCTATATACTCGCGCCGTGCGTCTGTGACGTAGCTCTCCTTCTCCGCTACTCTCTCCCTCTCTGCTCCCCACGAGATTCGCGCGTTTCTGCACGCGTCGCCGGACTTTTCGCATATTCGTGCGTTCCGCGTAATTACACTGCGTTTTTCGCGTTATTCTTTGGTTTTTCAGATTATTTAACATGCACAATTAAACATTTATACTTCTGCCTTTAAATTCTACTATTATAATATCCCTGCCGTCACACAGTACTAAAGTATATCCACGACGAAGTTTCATCATAAACTACTTGTATAGATTCAGGAATAAGATGTATGTCTTCTTGTTTTACATACACCTGTCGGCGAAATGAAATAATGTGTGATCTTCCAGGCTTTAATAAACTTGCTCTAATCTGACTTATTTGCGATACCAATTGAACACCAATTTTTTTTAAATAGTTTTATAAAATTTCGTTGGGAACGTGCGGGTTGGCATTAGATATCACTACTCTTTTGTTTATTTTCCAGAAGTGGACGAATTTTCAGTGTAGTTTCTTTTACCGTGACTGGTTTGTTTGTGACCATTTCAACTAAATCAACGTTTGACACATAAATGCAGACTCTTCGTCCGGATATCTTTGAAATATATCCAATTTGGTAGACATCAATAGAAAAGCCTTCGATGGAGTCAAGAATGATGGCGTGTTCTCTTGTTGGCCAGGTTTGTTTTGCTATGGCATTGGCTGTGGCATAGCTAATGTAATACCTTGCCTATAAATGACGGTGCTTTATTCGGGTTTGTTGGGGGGTTGGGCTATAGCTTCGACGACCATTTGGGCTTTGGTATTGGGTATTGGTATTCCCAGACAGTACTTACTGAAGTTATACTGTACTGTAAGGAAATGCTTATTTACACTTGGTATTGTAGGTAATGGACTGAACGTGTCGATTGAAATTTTGTAAAATGGTTCGGCAGGTGAATCTGTGATTATCATGGGTTCTTTATTTTTAATCCTCGTTAGTTTTTGTTTTTGACAACCGAATCATTTCTGGATATAATCATAAACATTATCCTTCATGCCTACCCAATAATACCGTGAGCGAAGTAACTTATAGGTTTTATTAATATCTTTGTGTCATGCTGTCCTTTGATTAATTCTTGATATTGATTCTCCTGTGGACAAACGGTGGTACCATAGCATATAATTAAAGTGCAGTCGCACTGATTCAAATTTGAATAATTCAAATTTGTCTCCTAGTTTTGAAAGTTTTAAGGTTTTTATATCACAGGTTTTGATTGTATCAGCGAAGTTTTCTATACATGTCTTTACATCGTGTAGTCTAATGTTATCGAGGAGAGAATGGGTGAGAATTGATGACAACACCTTCAATTTTCCCCGAGGAGTAACGGCGATTTGATTTTGTTTCAGTTTAGCTATTTTGAATTCGCCATTGTTTTTTTAGATCGAGATCAAGTAGGAGTTTGTCTATGTTAGTGGAAAACTCGTTATCTGCGAACGTAAAATGCATGATATTGTCTCTTTTACTAGTTATGCTTTCGTTGGAAAAACGGATCGTAAAATTTGAGCGAGGGTTCTTCATTATGTCGGGATAAAATAGTTCTTGTGGTAGAGTGCTAGTTGCCGAAAAATTTTGTAAGTTTCGTGGTGGTTAGATTTCCTCAGTTGATGATTCGTCGGTATCTATATCTTCAAAGGGGTATTCAATTATACGGGGAAGATGTGGATAGGGTTGAATTCCAGAGAGGAGAGTTTCGACATTTGAACTTTCTTCAATTGATTCGGGTAAAGGGGTTGAACGGTGACGGGGAGCCCCGATATACCGAGTGGATTGACCTACGCCATCGTCCCATCAATATTCGTTTTTATCTTGGCTTTGGTTGTCTTTCTCGGTGCTGTGCTCTGATGGCAATTATGATGGTAATTGGTTGGGCTGGAATAACCGATTTATTGTTTAGTTCTCTGTAATCTGTGATCAACCTCCATCTTTTCCGACCTAGAGAACAGTTTTTCTTAGGGACTACCCATAAAGGTGTATTAAAAAGGCTAGTAAAGGGCTCCACTAGTCCATCACGTAACAACTTATCTACTTATTTTCTTAATTTCCTCTCGATGAACCGTTGGATACTGATATTGCTTGACGATGAGTCGGACATCGTCTGTTGTTAGAATACGATGTTGGAGAATATCAGTGGCCGGTAGCAGATCTCCAGGTAGATGGACAAAACCTGAATATTCCTTTACGATGTTTGTGACGTGGTTCTTTCCTTCGTCGTTCAGGTGATCAAGTCTCAAAAGTTTTAAGACTTCCTTGAGTCGACTTACTAAGTGGTTTCCTTCCGTGGCAAAATTATCGTCGATAAAGTCCTCTAACTCATCTATTCTTTTACCTTTACGAGAACCTTCCCTAAAAATATACCTTCAGGGGTCTTGATTCGAGGCAGGTATGCTGATTTGTTTGTAGTAGGATCTACCTTAATTTCCATCATCGTTCGATGTCGCACTTTTAATACGTGTTTAGTAGTATTTTGCATCGGGTCTGACGGATCTCTATTAGGTTCTGAAATATTGTTAGTTAATCCAATAATGGTGTCATTATTCATATTGTTATCTTTGAGTTCTTCGCAATTTTTAAAATGTATGGGTCTGATAGAATTACTATCTAGAACTATAGTGTTATGATGGAAGGATATTTCAGCGGCTTCGTCCTTCAAGAAGGAGATTCCGAGTATACCTTTTATTGGAAGCGAGAGGGGGTCTTGTATTACTTTAAATTTTTCACGTTTCTTGAAAATTGTGAATTTGGTTGAACCTACCGTGTTGTTTATATCGCTTGTAACCCCTGATATGTAATGGCTTCACGTTTCGTAATGATTGCCCTCGGGTATAGAACATTGATGTGTATTAATGATACTTCTGCTCCTATATCTATTAGAAATTCTGTTCGTCTTTTTAATTCTGGTGCTCGCAGGGTGACGGCCGGAGTTGGCCTCTTTTTTCCTATGAGTTTAACAGTTGTTCCACCGATAAAAAACGTACATTATTTACGTTGGCGAGGTTCCGAGAGTTTTCTCTCTGTTCTTGTTTCCTCGTCTTTAAAATGTACTGTTCTTACTGGTTTTCCAATGTTTGGAAATGGGTTTGGGTTTTACTCAGCCAAGTTAATTGATACTTGTCTGTCTGTTACACCTTTCATGTCGTGTTCAATTCGCTGTGATATTTTTACGGCAGCGACCAGAGTCTCTGGTTCCTAAATACAGACTGCATACAGCAGTTCATCCGAAAGTCCGCTCTTGAAAGCTTCTAGTGCCATACCATCTATCATAGTTCCCATATTTTCCACTTGTGCTGCGTTGAAATTCTCTCTAAGGGCGGTTAAAGCTCCTTCCCTTAAACGTTTTATCCGTATGTAGAATTCTAAGACTGTTTCGTTTTTCCTCATTCTGCATCCGTGTAGTCCAGCACAATGAGAAGAGTAAGTCTTTTCTGGTGCGAACTATTGGTTCAAAGCATCTTTTAATGCGTCTATGCTCGTAATTGCTCGGTACGCTACGACGTCCCTTGCGGTGTCTTGTAGTCTTGCAACGACGCATCGGAAAAATGGGTTTCTTAGGCCAGCTGGTATTAAACCCAGTCCGTTTTCCACATCTTGAATACAAAATTTTAATGGTTAGTTCTTTCCGTCCTAGAAGTAAATATATAGTAGTCCCTGATGTAAGGCAATGCTCTCCCCCCATCGAGATTAGTATTGCATCTTGCATTTCTTGGTATCTTGAAACATTTGCTATATCTGCCATTTTGTATATCTATCTTACCAATCTTATAAGGGAAGGAGAGACAAAAAGAGGAAAAAACGTTAACCTGCACAATATTGTGTATCATATACTAGATTAATATAACGATATGAATTATAATTCTTGTAAAGCTTCTAGCAGCGAGTTACGGCCGAAATACGCAACTTGGCTTGGTATCTGTTCGTCAGTGTTGGTGAGTTCTGTGAGGTCTGGGGTTTGGTTTTGGATAGTTCTATTTTCCTTGAGAGATGAGAACTCAAAAAAAATTTTTTTTTCTATGAAGTTAAGGTCAAGTGCGTGTGCCAATTTTTTTGCAAGAATTCTTCCCGCTCATTTTTCTCGTTTTGTAGTTATAAGGGTAAGTTTATTTTAGTAGAAAAAGCAATAATAACAGCAAATTTATTGGGTTTGTGATAAAAAATACTTTTCTCTCTTTCTCTTTTTTCTGTTTTCAATGTATGAATAATCGAATAGAATTAATAGGAAGGTATTGATTTGAATTTTAAATGTAATTCTAGCCAAAGGTTTCCCTAGTTCTGTATTTTCTTAATATTATATTGGCTCATTTATTATTCTTAGTTAATTGGCAATATTGGGTAGCTGTAATGTTGGCAAAATTATAAGTCGTGTTTTTTATTCGTACCAAGACTTCGTATTTTCTGATTGTAAATAAATTTTGTCTCGTGCTAATTCCTGAATCACATTGTGTTTCCTGCAAAACTGTTGTATATAGTTCCCACCCTCGAACCAAATTCAAAGGAAGTCGCAGATCGAATCCGGTGTACATCTCAGCTAGAGTAGCCTCGGCCGGCGCGTGTTTAGAAGACCTGTAAGCTAACAAAAATAATGAAACCCAACGATCCTAGTCTTTTTGATTATCTATACCTGAAGAGGACGCAATAAATAAGACAACCAGCGATGAGACAAATGTAAGAGACAGTGCATCCGAAGAACGTAATCTGAATTTTAGAGATGCTGGAGAATCAAACGAATAAAATGCACGAAAAGAAAATGTCCCTGCATCAAGTAACACGCCAAGAAGGTCACAAAGGAAACCTGCTCCTATTCAAGTCAAATGGCCAGACCGGACATCTCATTTGCAGCATGTGCATTAAGTATGTATAATAATACCTTTACTGAAGATCATTGGAAAGCTACGAAAAGAGTTGGCTATTGAGTACAACAAAAACAGCGACAGTTCCACTATAGGATACTGCAATTATTGGAATAATAATGAGAAGGACCGGAAATCGATTTCAGGATATGTTTTTATATTTAAAGGTGGACCAATATCCTGAAGTTCAAAGAAACAAAGAAAAATTATTGAAAAGCTCACAAAGATATATATGGTGTAAAGATTCGTAATTTGTTATTATTATTCAATTTAAATATTATAACCTTTTATTATAATATTTAATTATTTATCTTTCCCCGAGGTACCTAAATGATAGAAAGTCATAAGGAAATTATAGGATGAGTAAATATGTGTGTATGTATAGGTTTATAAATAAAATAATATATATTATTTATATAAAATATCAAGTTCAGGACTCGCATTTATTTAGCTTCACAGTTCCATACCATCAAAACAATTTGCGCTTACTCATATATTCGCCAATAGTAATAAGTAAACTGACGAATATATAAGTTAACTGTCCAAATCATTTTATAAGAGCAGTCCTGCTTGCTAGGCGGCTGTGCGCTGACTTACCATCCTCTGATCGGCAGCCAGCTCAATCCTTTCGGTTGCTCGGCCTCGTGACTTTCTTCGGCGGCTCGGCCTCGCACCGCTAACGCCGCCTAGCGACCAGGCTCCCACTTTTCTTACCCTTTCCATCAATCGTATCTCACATGGATGTAGGCATACATCCTTATTCTACGCGATTCCTCTTTGTGCGGATATTCGCTTCGCGACGATCATCCTAACGCACAAACGCGATTTTTAATTCATTTACTCATCTTCACTTAATTTATTCTTATCATTCATTCTTTGCATATATCAAGAAAATATTAGTATATAACAGTATTTTAATAAATAAATAATTTAAATATACCCATATTCATACCATACCAATATGGACCGTTACAGTGGATAATCAGGCTGCTATAAAATTGGCTAGCACTACTGGATACATGCCTCGCACAAAATATATTGATATTAAATATCACTTTATAAAGGATCAAATTCAGAAGAAAGAAGTTGAGATATGCTACGCCAAGTCAGAGGATATGATTGCAGACTCGTTAACAAAATCTCTTTTCAGTCCCAAACACAGATTGTGTACCGAAGAAATGGATCTGATGACTGATGTAAGAATAAGCAACGAAGAGTGATACGCAAGACTAATTTTTAATTTAAAGGGAATGTTAGATATAAATTGAAAATTACTCTTACATAGACATCTAATGTATAATACCACTACTATGTAAATATCCTAACCCTACTTTGTATGTTATATACACTTAAGACAATGTATAGATATTGATAGCATAACACGTGATAAGCCAGAGTATATTATTTATAATCCTTGTCCATCAATAGCATAACATTTTTCAGAATGATTGCTTTTAAATATAAAACGTTTTCTGGATCAGGCTCTTTAACCCAGGCTAGCCCCTTAAGGTAGAACTATGGTTAAAAGACAAACTTTTTTATGGTTCAGTCTTACATGATAAACTTTTAAAGGCTTATGTAGGATGATATTAATAGGTTATATATCAATTTTTAACGAAATAGTGTTTCGCTTTTTTTGTAATACATGTCAAAAGGAGTCGAATAACCGTCGAAAAAAATATTTTCGTACATCATGTCACCTGCAATCGTGTGAGGAACACACCAACTTAAATAAATATGGTACTGCAAATAGTGATTTATTGTGACGTGTAAGATCAAGGTTTTAAGGTTTTACAATGGTAAAATTTAAGATATTACTAAATATTTATAGCATAAAAATTTTCAGAATTATAGCTTTTAAACATAAAAAGGGCTCTGTGCACAGTGCAGATGTATGGTATTAAGGGAGTAATTAATATATATATATATATATATATATATATCTACCCACCAATATCCCTGTTATAATATGTTAAGTAATTTTATTTTTTGAATATTTTTATTAAAACCGAAATATGTACTCGTTACATTAAATGATAAAAAATATATTTTAATCAGTTTTTTAAATTAATATAACTTTTATTTTGAGTTTATAGAAAGTTTTTTCATTTTATTTTAGTAAACTACTTATACCGTGTTCATATTATATTTTGAAAGTTTTTGTTTTACAGTACTGGCGGTGCAAAGACTTTTAGGTAAAAGTCATTTTCAGCTCAACGTGAAACAGTCGAAGAAAATAAACAGGGTTACAGAAATTTTAATTAGCCAACTGTCAATCAAAAATTAAACGTTAATTTTGAATTACGAGTTATTTCAATTTTTAATTAGAAAGTTTTCAATTTAAGAGTTAAATTTTAATTTTTAATCAGAAAATTTCAAATTATTTATATCTATCTTTTACAATAAAAAGTACCAAAAAATTTCGGTTTCTTTTTAACATTTAAAAAATGTGATTATTTTATCAAAAAACGTCTTAAATATTATCTATTTAGCTCTACATTTCTATTAGATCTAGAAAATTTCAAATTAAAAATTAAATTTAAGTTTTTAAGGGGACATGTCTAGGTTAAACCTAATAAATTACTTTTTCTTTACGAGTCAAGAAAACTTTTTATGTTTAAAAGCAATCATTCTGAAATGTTGTATGCTATCAATACACAATAATATCTTAAAATTTACCGCTGTAAAACCTGAAAATCTTGATCCTACACGTCACAATAAATCTTTGTTCCTCACACAATTCTAGGTGACATAAAGAACGAAAACATTTTTATGTACGGTTATTCGACTACTTTGGCATGTGGTACTATAAAAGGCAAAGCACTTTTTCGTTAACAATTTTTTTTCGGAGATCCAATCGTTTTTTTGAAAAAAAAGTTTTTAATATATTTTAAAAAATTGATTGGATTTGCGAGAAAGAATAATAAAAATAAATATAACGAAAAAGTGCGGCGCTCATTTGTAATACATGTTAGAAAAAGTCGAATAATCGTCGAAAAAATGTGTCTACTAGTGTCTAACCCCAAAAATGAGGTGGATTTTCCGGGATTTTTAAAAAGAAAACTATAGAGCCAAATGTATTGAAATTTTAGGGATATATTTAGTATCATTTCATACAGTTATACACGTTTTTTGACGTAGAAATATTGACATAGTCGTGATAGGAGTCATTTCTCGGAGGTCCATACAAAAAAGTAGCCCCACTGCCTCAGCTGTAAGTGACGCCAGAGTGCCTGATATAGAAAAAACATAATAGACGATAAACTCGATAATAATTCCTGCATCATGAAGCAGAATTTTTAAAAAATATTAAAAATGTACAAAATGGCGGTGCTTTGAAAGAAGGTGTTCAAATTTGGCAAAAAAACATGCCCGTTTTTGGCACTGCAAATTGGCATTTGTTAACGGATTAAAAACATCCGGGCTCAAGGTATGACAAAACATGTATTGAGTATGCCCTAAAAATGTGAAGTCTATTAATTAATTTGTTCGCGAGTTATCACTGAGGCAAATTTAAAAGATGCAGTTTCGAGAAAAATGCGTTTAAAGATTTTACTATAGATTTTTGCGTTATCAAATAAAATTTATCATACAGCTATTTTGCAATTCCAAGCCCATACATTTCGCCTTCCTCTTGCTAAAAAAAGACTTTCTGAACCGCTACAGCTGCCCTACGAGCTGTCTGAGCCTCTTTTGAGGCGTCCTGGTGCCATTTATCTGCTTGCTGAATTCGCTTCATATCACGCGTTTCGGCATAATCTTTTGCACAGGGTCCAATAATTACTCCCATCGTTTTAAATATTTTTAATATTAATTAGAAACCTTCATTATTTAAAGATTCCAACAGCAACCAAAATTGGCCAGTTCAATTGTCTTCAAGCCACTGTAGAGGTGCATCGGAGTAAAGTGCTACAACAAGCCATTATAACTTTCGTTATTATTTTGAGTATTATAACTTTACAAGTTTGTTTTTGAACATTATAACTTTCGAAATTATTGAGTACTACCCTTGCACCTGTCTAATAATTCGTGCTTACTCAAATCAGTATAAATTGGTTATAAAGCTTTTAGTACTTGTGGGTCCAGAGTGCGATAATCATGCTTAAAGTAACTTTTTAATAAATGTGAGGTAAGGATGCAATACGTAATATATCAGAATTTTAGTCCTGTTTTTGTAAAAGCTAAATTTTTCTCAGCTTCAAGTTTTACTGTACGCTAAAGTTGATTTGCGTCAACATATTCAGTGAATGATTTTGAATCATTTTTTCAAATATTGATTCATGTATTCCGAACAAAAGTTAAAATTCTTTAATATATTATTATTGAATTTCTAATAGTATATAATAATATTAGTCTTTAACAAAATCATGAAAATATGACACTTATTTATGGTTTCAGTAGAGTATATTTCTAAAAGTAAATCAAGATACTTAAAAGTATAATAAATGCTAACTGTTCTTTCTTTTAATGTCTTGAATGATGATAAATTTACCTGAATCCGTTCTATGAATATCTTGACGCCAACCAATTTTACAAAATCTACCTTATTCTCGCCTAAAAAAATGAATAATGTGTGCATATTTTGGAATCTAGGAGGGTAAAAAATCTGAAAATTCTGGAAAACATACTTTTATATTATGAATATTAGGTAATTTTTTCAGATTTTTGTCGTGGACTAAACAAAAACTTTGGAAAATCACCAGAAAGCACCTTAAGGAGGTTCGAGCGGCATGGTTTGATAAAGAATAACTTTTGATTTATTAGTAAGAAAAAAAATCAATTTTTGTAAAAATAGAGAGAAAATTTTTTTCTATATAAAGAAATGTTTCTTAAGCTCACTGTAAAAATTTCAAATAAGCTAGGAAGATTTTCGTAAAGATATGGCAGTATAAAGAAAAATAAATGTATTTTTATGCGCAAAACTAAAAAATTGTAATCATTTTTTCGAAAAGATATGGTAGTTATCAGAAAATTCATAGATTCATATAAACCAGCGGTGCTTCAGATATCTGGGTTACGGGCATCAAGCGCCCGATTATCGTGGCCTAGACAGAAGCAAGGCCTGCTACTAATGCGGAAGGTCACAAAGGAGCAGCCTGCAAGGCTACCGAGGTGAAGTGCGTCTTGTGCACTGACCTGAAAGTAGACCAAGTACAGCTGGGCCACACGCCGGACTCAGGGCAGTATAAAGAGTTTCGCGAAACGCTTAGGCAGACCAAAGTCAAACGTTAATGATGGACCTTATAACGGTCCTTCAAGCGAACCTCCATAGAGCCGAATTAGCCAACAGCCTTCTGACTTAGAGTATATCCGAGACGAAGGCTGATGTGCTGCTAATTAGCGAGCAGTACTGTGACTGAAACGTACCTACGTGGTACAAAGACACACTTGGCACAGCAGCAATCTACGTGGGCCTACGAACCATCTGAGTGGACGAACACGGGAACGGAAGCGGTTTTGTGTGGGTGAGAAGCAGAGACGTAACTTACGTGAGCTGCTAGTTTACCCCGAACGTCCGTATTGAGCAATTCAGGCGAACTCAATGCGCGAGCATTGGAGTGGGGCATGCCAGTGCCGGATAGCAGAGGAAAGTCCATCATGGAGATGGCATCTAGACTCGACCTGATAGTTCTCAATGTTGGGAACACGGCGACATTCAGAAGGGTAGGACATATTGAGACGATTCCGGACGTGTCTTGCGCATCCGAAAATCTAACGCGTAGAGCCTCGGATTGGAGGGAAATAGAGGATTACAACGGAAGCGACCACCAATACATCAGCTTTCAGCTGCGCGATGAATCCCAATCGCAAAGAGTCGCAGCAAAGCCACCCTGATAGAATCTGGCCAGGCTGAACACCGAAAAGCTAGTCGAGGTACTACTCGAAGGACAGAGAAATTTACCGACGACGAACGCCACCGAAGACAGGGATGGAGCGAAGGCCCTCTTGACGGAGACTATGAGTCTCATTCACCGAGCCTGCGATGCATCCATACCGCGCAAGGGATCGCGACATAGAGAACGCCATGCTTACTGGTGGTCGGACAAAATCGCGCAACTGAAAGCGGAAGCGAAACGCCTTAGAAGAAGAGCGCAAAGAACGAGAGACGAAACAGAGGCAGCACTGTTGTCGGCGCAGCATAAAGCAGCGCGCAAGCGGCTCCGACGCGAGATCAACCGGAGGAAGGCACTGTGCTGGAAGAACCTGACGGAGGAAGTCAATAAAGACGCGTGGGGCTTGGGCTACAAGATCGTGACCAAGAAACTCTGCGCGCTCCCAAATCACCCTTTCGACGAGAACACCATGGCTCTAATCGTGGACACTCTGTTCCCAACACATCCAGCAAGGCAAAACCAGGAGAAAGCCGCTGAAGTAGATGAGATTCCCCTAGTCTCCACAGAGGAGTTATATATATAGAGTATATATCTATGATATATTTTATTAACATATAACACAGATATGTATTTTAGTATAAAGAGGTATAATATGTTTTACATAATTTTCTGGAATTTCTCAGATTTCCTGATTTTCTCAAAGTCGATTGAGAATTTGATTACAATTTTTCCGTAATCTAGAGATCAATACCTATAAGCTCGTCAAAGATTTATGAAAAAAGACCGTTTCTATGAAGATATATCATTTTTTAAACATAATTTTCAGGCTTTTCTGGGGTTTCCTGATTTTTTGTAGGTCAAGTAAATCGACTGAACATTTACTTATAATATTTCCTGGAATCTAGAGATAAAAACCTATAAGCTCGCAAAATTTTTATGAAGACGGGCCGTTTTTATTAAAAGATATAATTTTTCTTTTTTAAACAGAATGTTTTGTAACGATGATTTTTTTAAGCTCTGAGATTACAATGTATTTCGATGTTTTTTATGTCGCTCAATCGAAATACATAGGCTTTAAAAAATGTCTGTCTGTATGTATGTATGTGTGTATGTGTGCGAACTTTTGAAGATCACCGTATTTCGGGCTGAAATTGTACAGGTATATCAGATATGACCCAACATAGAACTGATTAAATTTTGAAACCAAATTGCCGAGGCGTATTGCATATTAAAAAAAATAAGAGTTTGAAAAGGTTTTTAAAAGTGAAAAAGGCTTTTTTTTTGTTTTAAGAGCTTGATATGTCAAAAATATGTATTTATTCGTTAAATAGATATGATTTCCTTTAGCTTGGTGTATCTCAGAAGTACTTTAATTTCTTTATTGTTAAAGAAATTCGATTTTGAACATTTGAAGATTTGTAAAAATTGAAAAATTATTTCTGTTAGTATTTCTGTTAGTATAGTTAGTATGCTATATATGTCAATTTAATGAAAACTTTAATAAAGATGACTTAATTCCCATTTAAGTGATGTATCTTACATATACTTTAACGTTCTCTTTGTTGAAGGAAAACAATTTTAAATTTTGTAAATTTGTGAAAATTGAAAAAAAATTCTTTCTTTTTATGCGTTAGGTGTGTCAAAATAATACATACATTCGTAAATCTGCCTTAATTTTGTTTTGATTTGTGTAATTTACATATACTTAAAAGTTATTTTTGTTAAAGAAATGCAGGTTTAAATTTTGAAAAATCGTAAAATTGAAAGAAATTTTTTCTCCATTTTATACGCTGTAAGTGACCCGGACTACGCAAGAAATGGTCGTATAGATGTACTTCTTGGTACTGACTTTCATGCGATTATTATGGAAAGTAGCATAATCAAAGGTAAACCAGGCGAACCAATAGCCTCGCTTTCCGTACTCGGTTGGTTGGTTTCTGGTGGAGTATCTGGAGTTGATTTAGCTGCCATGTCGTTCAAGGTCGCTCATCATTGCGCCCAAGACATACAGTTAAATTAAACGTTACAGGATTTTTGCAGCAAGAAGAGATGCCAGCAAAAATACTGTATACTTCAGAGGAACAAATGTGCGAGGATCACTTTATTGCCACACATTATAGAGATTCTTCTGGTAGATACGTTGTTAGATTACCATTTTAAAATCCTGTTGAGACAAATATCAAATTAGGTGAGTCATATACTCCAGCTCTTAGTACTTTGAAGCGCATGGAGTCAAAATTTGAAAAGGACGAAAGGCTCAAGTTAGCTTATCAAGCCTTCATGGCAGAGTATGAGCAATCAGGTCATATGATTCCAGCTTCCAGCTCTTCAATCTCGACAGACTTTAGTGACTCATTCTTTCTGCCGCACCATGGAGTCTGGAAAGAAGCTAGTACTACCACTAAGCTTCGAATAGTTTTTAACGGTTCAAGTCGTACAAAATCAGGTGTATCTTTAAACAGTCTACTACATTCTGGTCCAAATCTGCTCCCAGCTCTCGTAGATCTGATCTGTTGTTGGCGTTTATACCACTACGCATTCGTAGCTGATGTCAAACAGATGTTCAGACAAATTCGCATTGATACAGGTGATTATCACTATCAGTGTATACTATAGAGATCCGATTTATCGGAAGAAATTAAGGTATGGTTACTAACCACGGTTACTTATGGTTTATCTCCATCCTCGTTTTTAGCTTCAAGAGTGATCAAGCAGTTAGCGACTGATCATGTCGGTGAGCATCCAATAGCAGCAAAAGTTTTAGAGAAGGCTATATATATGGATGATGTGCTGTCAGGCGCACACTCCGTACAGGAGGCTCTAAATAAACAAGCAGACACCATTGAACTCTTCAAGGTGGGCGGTTTTCCGCTACATAAGTGGTCCTCTAACGCATCGCAACTCCTCGACTGGCTATATCCAGAACTACTTGCAACCACTCCATTTTCCTTCACTGAAGCAAACCTAACCGTCTCAGTGTTAGGTCTGGCATGCTGCCTAAGGAGGATGTGTTTATGCTTCAAGTCGATTCATCTCCAATTTCAGACCCGATCACAAAGCGCACCGTACTCTCAAAAATAGCTAGGTTGTTTGAACCTATGGGTTGGTTAGTACCAGTTCTGATCTCTGTGAAAATTCTAATGCAGTCGTTATGGTTACTTAAAGTAGATTGAGATGATCATCTAACAGGTGATGTTGTAACACGTTGGAGATCGTTCGAGCAGGAGTTATCGTGTCTGAAAAATTTAAGAATACCACGTTGGTCTCAGTTCTCTCCATCCGTGAGTTTTGTAGAGTTGCATGGGTTTGCCGACGCTTCAAAATATGCATATGGCGCTGTTATCTATTTACGAATAGTCTCGGGTTCTAGGGTAACAACCTCTCTGAAATTAGCAAAAACGCGAGTTGCACCCATAAAAACCATTAGCATACCTTGATTAGAGCTCTGTGCAGCCCACTTACTTGCTTGCTTAGTAAATCATTTTAGCTTAACAGTACCTTTAACTATAGATGGTATTCACCTTTGGTCTGGCAGATTTTTCAGACCATCCTTCGAGGTGGGATGCATTCACAGCTAACCGTTCGTCTGGTATACAAACTCTAGTGCCTAAAGCACAGTGGCATCATGTCCGACCAAGTGACAAACCAGCTGATGTAGCCTCTCGTGGGATACTGCCCTCGCTGCTTGAACAGTTTCAACTGTGGTGGGAAGACCCCCGTTTCTTGAGGGAGCATGCAACACCATGGCATAAAGTAAAGTCAGACCAAAGTCCTCTTGTAAATAGTTATTTAATAAGTTTTACCCCTAGGCTTAGTAAGGAAAATTCGAATCAAACAAGGCAACCTCTCAATAGCAAGAAAAATTCTACAGCATTGTGGGATTTATTTGATAAGTATTTTTCAGTAAATAAGTTGGTTCGAGTAACCGCCTATTGTTTGAAATTCTTGATTAATCTAGGCTATAGTTGGCAACATCGAAAATTCACTGATTTATTTATTGAAAACCAGAAAGAGATACAGTTTATATACAAACTGCAAAACCCTGCAGAGGTAAACTTAGTTACCTATACGCAGGTCTGGTATTAAGACATAAAAAACAAAAAAAAAAAAATTATACAAAATATTAAATAAAAAATATATATATATATATATACTTAATACTAACTTAATACTAAAAGTGACTTAAAAACTAAGCATATAAAATTTTCGTTTCTTAACAATTTTCTTATTTTTGTATAAAGCGATAAATTATATACAAAACAGTAATTTTGTATCACTGCGCTTCTTAATTAGATCTTATACAATCTTTTAGCAACTTTTTATGAGAATTTTTAGTTATATTTAAAGTTTTAAACTCATTTTGTAAATTGTTAAAAGTTATAATTGCTTTTTTAAAACTATTTTTGTCGCTAACCCTTTTGCTATTTTTAGGTATAGTTAAGTTTTTTCTCCTAGTTATACTAGTTGATGCAAGATATTGGCTTTTTAGGTCTGTATAATGATATTTTAACGCCTCAAAAGTAAATAGTTGTTCCAAGTTCATAGGATTATCTTCAACAAAATTGTTCTTATTAATAACTTTCAAAATTTTATTCTGTAATTTTTGCAATAAATCTCTATTATTTCTATAAGCTCCACCCCAAGCTAATATTCCATAACTTATTATACTATGAAAAAATGCATAATATATCATTCTTAAAATTTCTGTTGGCATTGATTTGGCAATTTTATAGAAAATATAGACTAGATATTTCGTTTTTTGTATTATATATTGAACGTGTTTATCCCACTTCAGATTGTAGTCAAATACTATTCCCAAATATTTGCACTTTTCTACTCTAGTTATATTTCTATCCTTAATCTTAATATCTATTTGAGTTGGAACACTATCAATGTAGTTACCATAGGTCATAACAACAGTCTTCTCAACATTTAAAGATAATTTGTTTACTGCTAACCACTTATCAATTTTTATTAAATACTTATTCATAGTTGTTTGCGCTTCACTCCAAGTATTACCATTTGCTATTATTGCAGTGTCATCAGCATATGACAATATTGTCTCTAGCGGGATCACTTTCAGGATATCATTAATGTATAGTATAAAAAGTAGAGGTCCTAATATTGTGCCTTGTGGAACACCCGTATTTATTAACATTCTATCACTTTCATTAACATTTATTTTAATTACTTGATATCTATCATTAAGATAACTTGAAAGTAGATCCAACGCCTTTCCTTTTATTCCTAAACAATAAAGTTTATCTAATAATATTTTATGATCTACAGTATCAAAAGCTTTTGCTAAGTCTAGAAACGTTATAAGTATCGGTTTACTTTGATCCAAGTTATTGTATAGTGTATTTGTTATGTAATTGAGAGCATTCTTTGTACCTATTTTTTTCATAAAACCAAATTGGTGTTCAGATATTATATTACTTTTTTTAATAAAATCATAAATTCTGTTATATAACATTCTTTCAAGAATTTTAGCTACATTTGATATTAATGAAATAGGTCTATAATTTGATATATTATGCTTCTCTTCAGACTTGTATATAGGAACAATTTCCGCTTTTTTTAGTGCATCAGGCCATACAGCGTTTTCAATACAAGAATTAATTAAATGCGCTAAAGGTTCAGCAATATTGTTGCAAAGTATTTTTAAAGTTTTGGCATTTATTTTGTCAACTCCTCCATTTTTTAATTTCAAATTATTAATAATACTTGCAACCTCATGCGCACTAGTTGGTTTTAAGAAGATGGAGCTTGCATTCATATCTGGTAATTTTAAATTAGCATCCGAATATTTATCAATTTTCTCACTCAATTTTTTACCTATTTCACAAAAATACTTGTTCATATTATTAGCTATTAAACGTTTATCTGTTATATTCTCACTATCAACTTTAATATAATTAATAGTATCATTAGATTTAATTTTTTTCCATATTTTTGTGTTTATAATTTCCCACAGTTTTTTGGGATTATTTGTATTATTTTGGATCAGACTTTTATCGTATTTGACTTTTGCATCTGTAATTACCTTATCTAATATTTTGGCATATCTTTTGTACTGTACTTTAAGTTGATCATTCTCACGATCCATCTGCCATAAATTATACAAAAATTCTTTAGTATCACACGATTTTATTATAGCATCTGTAATCCAGTTCTTCCTTTGTTTCTTATTATCTTTCCTCAATTTTATTTTTGCTAATTCAATGCATTTTTTTATTTCGCTTAACAGTGTATCAGTAGCAATATTAGGATCATGTATTGACATAGTTCCATTCCAATTTATTGTCTTGGCAACGTTTCTTAATTTTTTATAGTCTATTATTTTAGTGGGTGCTTTACTTTTAGTCTTCATCTTGTTTATAGCAATAAAAATAGGGTAATGGTCTGTTAAAGAATGTTTTAATTTATATGTAACTGTACTTAGGCTATTAGTTTTAATGAAGATATTATCAATACAAGATCCTTTACAGTTTCCTATATCCTTGTAATTCCCACGAAACCAGGAAAATATCCATTTTGTAAGAAGTTACAGAGGAATTCTTGACTAATATTATCAGATTCTAGTAAATCAATATTAAAATCACCTATAACTAAATGATTTTTAGTATTTCTCTTATTATTCAAGAACTTGTTTAAATCTAGAATGAATTCTGCTTTAGGTATGTGATGAGATCTGTATACAGCGGAAAATTCCATACTACTGTTATCATTTAATGTGATATGAGTATTTATTATTTTAATCTTTCCATACTTAATAATTTTAGTTTTGTGTACAATATTCTTATCAACAAAAACCATGACACCATCATTCTGATTTAAGTTACTTTCATTATAATAACTATTATATCCGTCTAAATCGTGTATTTTATAATTTACTTGTACAAAAGTTTCAGTGCATATAACAATACATGGTCTACTAGTTAGACTTTGTAATAGAATTTTTAACTTCTCAAAATTTGCAGACATACTTCTTATATTTACATGCATTATAATATCATTTTTATTGTTAATGATTTTATTTAGACAATTGATATTGTCACATATTTTTTCCTTTTGAATAGAGTCTTTTTGTATTTTATCAAGAAATTCAAAATCCATATTTAATTATTTAAAATTTAAGTCTTTGTATTTTTTCTTGTGCTATTTCTTGTTACTATTTGTTGTTTTTGCTGCTGTTGAACATTTTGTTGTTGTTCTTGTTGCTGTTCTTGCTGCTGTTGTTGCTGTTGTTGAGAAAATTTTTCACTTTGCATATTGTTTGCATTCTCTTTTTGTTGGTTAGTTATCTTCAGTTGATAATGCTTCGGTATTGTATACACTGTTGGTAATGTAGGTATCACAGGTATCAGTGTTTCCAATTAATTTTTTAATCTTGTTTTTTATTATTTCGCATAAATTTATATCTGCTGCATTATGACACGTATTAAAAACTGTATTAAATTTATTATTGCTGTAACTGCAGTTTATACATACTAATACTTCATTATCACATTCAATAGTTTTGTGATTTTTTGCACACTTTAGGCATGTTATTTTATTATTGCACTTTGTACCATTGTGTCCCAACCTACCACAGTTGAAACATGGTTTTATATTTATCAGGTCAAAAACTCTACAGCTTTGACATCCAATAAAGATTCTGTTCTTGTTATCTCTGATGTTTTTATAAATTTCAGCTGTCACTTCCACTAAAACGCTACTGAGTTTTGTCGTCTTGTTTGTATACAAGTGTAACACCTGAGCCTTAGTATTAAAATTTGCGATATTCCTTATGTTTATATCTTCTTCAATTTCATTCTCATCCATGTTCATATTGTTATCAATTCCAACTATTTTAATTTTTGGATTATTTAATTGTTCTATTTTCACTTCACAATCTCCATCTAGGCAGTTCTTTAATAAACTTTCAGCATTTTCAACACAGTCATTATTCATACATTTAATAACAATCTCATCTTTATTTTTGCTGTATATTTCTTTTGTTTGAATGCTTTTCTCATCTATTAAACATTTTACTATACTTTTTTTGACATCTGTTTGTCTTGCATTATTTAAGGTTTTAACTATAAGTTTTGGAACTCGTTTTTGTAGAGGTTTCACAGCACTTGTTATTTCAGCAAAAGATTTATTGCTTCTTTGGTAACTTTTTTGTTTTCCTATAATTTCTTTCAGTAGATCATTTTTTTCAAAAAGTTCTCTGTTAAGTTGTTTTAATAGTTCATTTTCTTTTTGCATGATTTCAAGATCAGCTGCACTATCTCTCACTGTTGAGTTCAGTAGGTCTTGAGCTTTACATTCTAATTCCTTCAGTATTTCTTTCCTTATTTCTTCTGATTGCCTCGATTTTATTTGTGCAATCATTGCCTTTGTTGATTCACTCAAAACCTCTTCATCAATTTTTGAGGTTATGTTTTTATGTTCATGGCATATTATTAGCCTTTCACTAATAAAAATTAGACTTTTTCGTTTTGCACAACTTTGGTGGTACGCATTATCACATATAATACAAATAACTGTTGTTACTTCATTCTGTGAGTGACATTTCAGAAACTTTTTACTGGTCTTATCCGGAGGATCTTTCCCTCGCGCCGCCATGTTGGCCAATTTGAGAAGCCAGTGCTTAACTTATTATCTCTAGAATTTATAAACATGAGCAACTCTAATTCTAGCTCAGAACTTTCACTCTCAGAATTAGAAAGTGCCAGGTTATTTTTAGTTCACATCGTGGAAATAGAATTCTTTTCAAAAGAAATTAATAGTATTACGGTTGGCAAGGCCATAGACAGTAAGAATTATCTACTCAAGTTAAATCCATTTCTTCAACACGGTTTACTCCGAGTCGGAGGAAGACTGTCCCATGCTCCGTTCGACAATGAGTTTAAACACCCGTTAATTCTGCCCAGCAATGTCTCTTTATCCGTTTTGTTGATAAGAGACACACACCTCAATGTTCTTCATGGTGGTGTCCAGCTTACACTGGGAACTCTGTGAAGTCAATATTGGATGGTCAAGGGTCGACAGGCAGTCAAGGCAGTCATCAGTAAATGTGTTGTATGCAAACGCTACTCTAAATCGTTGAACAATCAGCTGATGGGTGATCTTCTGAAGAGACCCTCTGTAAGATTATCCTATTACTTCCCGTTGATTCTTAATCCTTTACTTGTTTTTACATCCCGTTCTACCAATCGCCAAACCAACCCTGTATGTTTCAGATATCATTCTAATTCGCCGTGCCGGCGAAGGTGGGCGGAATGTTCGGAAATACGTCATTTCCGAGTTCTCTGTCGCCGACGCAGAGCAAACCGCGCTTTAGTTAATTGGGCCAATCAGGTGTCGTGTCTCTGCCTGCTCTCAAGGCGCTCGGGGCTGAAGACGCTTCAGCCCGCACCAAAGGAGCAGTTGCGCTCTGTCTGTCGTCGCGCCTACACGCTAACCAAATGTTTTTATTCTGGTGGATATATATTTTTCGTTGCGTACAGATGTACGAGGCTGTCAGCAGCAGCAGAGAGGCGTGCAGTAGCACGCAGAGCAGCAGCGCAGCAGCCTTGAGTGCCTGCACTGAGTGTACAGGGATTGAGCTTTCTCGTTGCGTACAGTTGTACGTAGCTGTCAGCAGCAGCAGACAGGCAGTAGCACGCAGAGCAGCAGCGCAGCAGCCTTGAGTGACTGCACTGAGTGTACAGGGCTTGAGCTTCCTCGTTGCGTACAGTTGTACGAGGCTGGCAGCAGCAGCAGAGAGGCGTGTAGTAGCACGGAGAACAGCAGCGCAGCAGCCTTGACAGAACGATAAGAGTGGCGGTCGCGTGTACCTACGCGCCACCGTTGAGATTGGGTGTACAATGGCAGCGACAGCAGCAGTGGCAGTTCGCAACAGCTCGCAGCGGTGTAGTCGATGACGGCGGCCGCGCGAACCTGTGCCGCTGTGTTGCCGGTAAGGCAGAGCCCTCCCTAGCTCTGTCTCTCTCGCTCATGCGTGTGCTGCTTGGACGTCGTTGTCAGGGCTGACAAGGGTCCGCGCTGCAACTATGTCTTGGTGCAGGGCTCCTGGCTTCGCTTCAGCTTCGATGGGTTGAGCGTGAGCGTCGGCGGCATCGGCTGCTTGTGCAGTAACGTCGGCGCGGCTTATGCGATAATGGGAGAATGACAGAGCTTGATCGCTCTGTCTCTTTCGCTTCTCGAAAGACCGCTGCACGTCGTCTTCGGGACTCACCTGGTCCTGAGTAATTGATGTAGACAGCAGCAACGTAGACGCAACGACAGACAGAGCGCAACTGCTCCTTTGGTGCCGGCTGAAGCGTCTTCAGCTCCGAGCGCCTTGAGAGCAAGCAGAGACACGACACCTGATTGGCCCAATTAACTAAAGCGCGGTTTGCTCTGCGTCGGCGACAGAGAACTCGGAAATGACGTATTTCCGAACAATAACTCTCTAACATAAAGGCTCTATTGTGTGTTCAAGGAACTGCAGGGCTCACGTTCATACCTCTAAAGTCGGTTTAGAATGGCGTCAGAACCTAAGAACTAACGCAGCTGCCCGAGGCCCCGCTCCACTGGCGAGGATCGAGTACCTGGATACCCAGCAGCTTCGATTCAGCAGCCTGTCATTTAAAAAATATTTCACATCCGACTCTAATGCTTGGGATATTATTCTATGAATGGTAACCTATCGAAAAGTGTAAAAAATCGATTTTTTGAAAGTGAGAAACTAACCTAGCCCCTTAACGTTCAGTATATTTTATGACGATTGTTTTCAAGATTCATAATTATAATGAATATATCAGAATATTTCCAATTTCGATTTATATTCTGTTATTATCTATGATAGGAATAAATCCATTCATAGCTAGTTTTAGCGTATCTGAGTTAATATTTATAGTCATAAATAAGCAACAAATTTTCATTACCTATACTATATGTCATGATTCAATTTTTACGGTTACTATTAGGATGCCTTTCCTTCGCTTAATTCCCATATTAACTATTAGTGGAGTCAATTAGGTAAAAATTTTCGAAAAGTGGCATAAAAGAGGGAATTTAATTCTTGGTATTATAGTTAGGTATTAACGTTGCGCAACAGAGAGCATTCAAGTCTATTTTAATAAAATTTGTTGAGTGTAAGTAAACATGAGGCATTATCCATATGATCTACAAAATCTAGTGTCTTTTAGTATGTAATTCGATGCGTTTTCACCTGATAAATTATCGTTACTTTGAGATTTTTGGTGAAATTAAAAAAACTTGACATAAATAAGGTTTTGATTCATATTTATAAATTTAAAAGTTTAAAATGATCTAGTATAATAAAATAGTTTCAGTGAATTATAAGGCCTTTAAAACACTTTTTCCCAGATTAAATTTTTTTTTGTTTTATAATAACCCAAATCCTAATAAAAAATTCGATTAAATTTACTGAGTGGCAAATACTTGAATTTCTAAGGTTTTTTGAAGTTTTGTGCATTTACAATAATGATATAATGAGAGATTTATAGAAGAAAAAGAAAAAATAAGTACCGGTTAAGATTATTACTTCTAAGTTTGATATGCATAAATAAAAAGTCTGTTGTTTGACAATATTATAAGAGTAGGCTACGCTTCTAGATCTAGTTCAAAAACATGTGCCAACCTTTCTGATGAAGATAAATTATTCTTTGAGTAAGACTGTTAAGTAGTATTACAAACTTCCATTACTAAAGTTTTAGAAATGTCACCTGTCAAGATTTAAGTGGCGGTACTACTGAAAATTGGTGTTTTAGCAGCTTTTCTTTTTTATCTTTGGATCTGCATTATAAATTATGTAAAACATATGTAAGAAAAGTTTTAACCAAAAATATTAAGAACAGCAGTTAGATTTTTAAAGAACGTTTTAATTACAAAAAACTGATACGCTAGAAATGTATCATTTCCTATAATTCTTATTATTTTTGGTTAAAACTTTTTTTATATGTTTCTGAGATAATTCTAAACAATTTATCGCATGGGTAAAGAAGAAAAACCGCTAAAATACCAATTTTCAGTAGTGCCTCCTCTTAAGTATTTTATTGTAAGAGCTGTTACTTTTTGATCATGATACAAATAGCTATATTAAAGAAAGATGGTAATAAATACAAAGAATTAGAAAGTGTGCTTCAAGTAACTTTGTTATATTTCACGGAAATGTATCAGCAAAGCAAAGTTTAGTACTTTATTTCTATTCGTGAGAATTTGGGGTTGACCGGCAGCCCCTTCCGGGGACGTGTCAATCCAGTACTCAGGCAATGCCCATTGCGCTCATACGCCTTGTGTTTAGGCTCCAGTCTCTAGTCTACCATTGACAGTGCCGATGAAGCTGCAGATTGTTGAGAGATTCATTGTCCGCAGGTCTTCCGGTTCGACGAAGGGAAGCTCGAGCCACTTCAAGTTAGTTCTCGCCCATGTCGGGCAATAACAGAGCAGGTGGGCGGAGGTTTCTTTCTCTTGACCACACCATCTGCACAGATCCACTCGTGTCAGCCTCATTTTTATCAGTCAAGACGGTGTCCCACTCTGAAATATCCCGAAAATTATCCTACCACGTCCCTTATGGAGCTTATGGATCGGATAATTAGTTATCTGCTTCAGTTTCGCGGTGAGGAGCTTACGATCAGAAATTTGGCTTGTGTTAAACCTGATGATTCCCATCAGATCTTGTCAGATTTTTTCTGAGTCTATACTCTTAGAATACTCTTGATTGCGCTCTCTGGTACTACTACACTGCAGTAGCATGGTTCAAAATAACCAAACATTTTTTATGTAGAATACATCTTATGGGTGGGGTGTGAAAAAAATGAGGGGAAGAATATCTAACAAAATGAGTGGAAAAGCTGAGGAGAAATATATAACAAGATAAGGGGCAGGCAACACTCTTTCATTTCTCTCCCACTCCGTCTACTCGGCCATGAAAATAGCGCACGTCTTACGGCTCGAGCTCCCTACAGCTTGCAGCACACTCTCCCTCCACTGCTTTGACGTTGCAAATACGGCTCGCTCCTCGAAATATATAGATATACTGCAGCTCTGCGCACAGACACCGCACACGTATACAGCTCCGCGCAGAGGCACAGCCACACAGCGTATCGTTGCTCTCCCTCCATGCTTGCCGCCGTTGTGTATACATAGATACACTGCTCGCTCTCCGCCCAGGCTTGTCGACGTTGTGTATACATTCATCGGAGCACGATGCTGTCACTTTTCTTACTACCATGCTCACTGCGTTAAATACAATCGATTCGTTTTCATTTCAGCACACAGATTGTTTCTTTTAAGGTGGCTCCTGCATAAATATGTACCTTTAGTATAAAAATTTATATAAAAATTGGTTCTCCTATTATAACCTAAGAAATTATATAATATAAAAGAAGAATAATACAAGTAATGAAAAAAAATGTGTTGAACATAATTCCCATATTTCAAAAGTAATGATCGTCAACCAGAGAAATATTCTACAAAACGCTACAGACCCTTTCATTTTTTTATTGAAGATGAATGATCGCTACGAGTCAATATTTATTGAGTTAAACCCAACGTTTCGGATGTGTTTTAACATCCCATCTCAAGGGATACAAAAAAGAACAAAAATACAGATAATTTTAATACAAACAACACAATATATAACACCCACTCACCTTAATTATAAAAATTAATGTCGCTTATCGTAGCGATCACATTGTGATAGAGTTGAAAAAATTACAAAATTAACTGTATCTTGAAAAGAATTTTCAAAATTAATACACCGGTTAGAGAAATTATTATAACAATAACATAAGAATAATCTTGATAAAAAGTAAAACTCAAGAGACTTATAACGAACTCCCCAATATATACTTAGTCTCCGAAGGCCATGTGCACGCGAAAAAGATATTAATTTCACGATCTGCTCTTTCGGACTCCAGGGATAGACTGTCAGAGGGAGGCCAAGACAAATTGATGTGCAAAAGCAAGAGGTGGGAAATAGAGAGAAAAAGAGGGGAGTGTGAGTGCAACGGAAAGGCAGAGTAGACCGTACACGACATCAGGGGATTGACAGGGGGGATAATTTTGAAGGTCTCATTTCGTTCCTTGAACGATTTTAGGGGGACTTACCGATATGAAAATTGAAAAAAATCGATAAATTTTTAATATTACACCAAATTTCACATATTATAATACTACATACAAATAAGTATAACAATATGCCCCTCAAATAACCCAATAAATTTTTTTTCGAATTATACGACATTTTTAAGGATTTACAGAATTGTGTTGAAAATCGATATTGTTGAATCCTTATTTCCACCAGAGAGCAATATAGTCATTCAACCTATTCAAAACAAGATGCCCAAATGGGAAGAACATAAAAAGGTTAAATAACAGTTATAAAAATTCAGTAAATCTAAATTGAACTGCAAAAAAATTGGAACCTGTAAATATAATTTTTTACTCCTGTTTAAGGGGTAACACCAGTCGAAAATTTTCAAAAAATCGATTTTTTTCGGCATAAATGATACTTTGAACCCTTAAAAATCATATCCAATTGGTTTTATACAGAAATAAAATTTGTAAGAGGTCCAATTCTCGATTTTGCCGCAGCGCCTCGGAACGCGCCGTGACGGCTGAATCAGCCACCACGGCGCGCTCTGATTTATCGACTATGTAGTGCTCCTACCTGTCCAAATTCTATTGCTTATGGTCATTGTGGTACCTCAGAAGTCCGCCAGAGTGTACTAACACGGAATAGAAGTGTGTGTGTGTGTGTGAACTAGTACAGCTGTCAAGCGACGCCGTGCAGACGCTTTATTTTCTTTCCGTACATTTTCGTTCAAATATTAATAATGTGTTTTGTTATTGTAAAAGCTGTTTGTAAGCTCAGTATGAAAACTGCAGCTAAAAAAGAACGAGAAAAAACTGACGATCCAAATGGCATTACTGTATCTGGTGATGGTTCGTGGAGGAAGCGTGGTTTTTCATCTCTTTACGGGTTTGCTTCACTTATCAGCTGGTATACTGACAAAGTATGTCTTTAAAATCAGTCAGAATGGAAGAGGAGGAGTCAGACATTAATAGAGATGGCCAAATGTGTGGTGAAGGCATCGCAGATTAGAGGTATACAAAAATTTCAAGGATTTAAATACTCCGAAAACTTTAAACGCGTTTTTCTCGAAACGGGTTTTTTCAAACTGGGCGCACTCATAGCTTCAACACTATTGCATGGATCGACTTGCAATTTTTACAGTAGCTTCACAAATATATTCTCCTTCGAAGTACGTAGCCGTTTTTTGATATTTTGAAAATTACTTGTTTTATTAACAATTTACTACTCTTTTTTAGTCGATAATTCATACGTTTTGTTCAGAAGTGCACAGTTTCTACAAAATTTGGAATAAAAAAAAAATCCTACGTACTTTGATACCTATTAGTATGTAGCTTCAGAAAATTTTTGTTTTTTTGTTCCAGCTCTCACGGTTTTCGAGGAATTGGTGCGCCCGCGGAGCACCTTCAAAACAATCTTTTTCCGCAGATCTGCTGTAGCGCCGCCATTTTGTACAAAAATCATAATAAAAAATTTTTTTTTCGTACATCAATATGTGTTAAATGAACCATCTAAATATGAATACTATTCCTTTTCCCATAATCCCAGAATAAATTGTCAAAATGAGGCCTTTTTTCGGCCTCTAGAGTGGTGTTATCCCTTAATAAAACCTTGATTATTTCAGAATTAAGAATTCGAGTATTTTTTAGATTCAAAATGGGATTGGCGATGAAGCTTTTGACGGATCTACTGGAAATTATGTATAGTGTTTATGTATTGTGTAAGCAAGAAAAGTGAGCTTTTTATACATTACAAAATTTTTTAAGGCCAATCCTACAATTATTAAAAAGAGAGCACTAATAGATTGATTTTCCATGGTCCTCTTTGATCTAACAGGTGAAGTTTTGCATCCTTACAGAGAAAGCTTTTTTATTTTGAGTTTAAAAAAAATCCGTACGTATTTTTCTTCATTTTGTACCTTCGAACATATGTATGGGACTTTTCACCAAAATCATTATTTCATCGCCAATTACATTTTTAAAAAGGATAATTATTAAGTCATTTTTAAGCAATTTTTGGATTTTCTCAAACAAATAGCTGTATGTTTAGCCCCATAACGTCAATTTTTACTACATTCTACGTACGTCATCCAATAAAAAGAAAATTGAAGGTAAGTCGGTATAATAAAGAAAGTAGATTTCCGGGTAAACGGCACCTTTAAAAGAGTTGAAATCCGTGAGTTCAGCCGAATTTTTAATCACGTTCTTTGAAAGTTAATAACTTTGGTCCAGATTAATATTTTTATACGAAGCAAAGCTACAATTAAAGCTTTTTTAGTCTATTTTTAGTTACGTTTGGGTATTTTTTCTAGTATAAAAACTTGCAGAGCTATGCTCAGAAGTAGAGGCACTATTGTTTACTAAAATAGCGCACAATTGAGATCAATTAGTTTATATCTCGAGAATAAGGATCCATTTGAAAAAACTACAGGTGCTGCACTTCAGTTTTAATTGTCAGAAAACACCTCTCAAAGTTTCAGCAAATATCCTTTTCCAAACCTCCGACACTCTCCTTGTAAGTTTGAATAAAACTGAATAGCTTGCAATTTTTAATTGACATAAAGAAAATATATTTTCTTCTGCTATTACTGTTAGGAAAGATCAATAACACCGGCACACAAAAAAAAGTGGTCTGTACTTTTGACCAGAGCCATTTATCTACATGTATTTATTCGCGCTGAATCCGAATCTGGAGTCTGTTTAAGCCCTACACCTCGAGATTTTGAGTAAATTGCAAAAAGCAGCTAAGAATTGCGAAAAATCGTGAAAAATCGCTTTAAAAAATACAAGAAAATTCGGAAAAAATTTTGACCCGGATTAAGGGTGTTTCTTGTGTATTTCTTCGCCCTGAATCCAAATCTGGAGTCCATTTAAGCCCTGCACTTCGAGAATTTGAATAAATTGCAAAAAACAGCGAAAATCGTGAAAAATCGCGAAAAATCGCTTTAAAAAGTACAAGAAAACTCGGAAAATTTTTTGACCCGGATAAAGAATGTTTCTTGTGTATTTTTTTGCGCTGAATCCGAATCTACAGCTTTTTTTAACCGTACACCTTGAGATTTTGATTAAATTTCAAAAAACAGCTAAAATTTACGAAAAATCGCGAAAAGTGGCGAAAAATCACTTTAACAAGTACGAGAAAATTTGGAGAAAAAAAATTCTGACCCGGATTAAAGGTGTTTCTTATGTATTTTGATACGCTGAACTCATTTCTGAAATTTCTTAAAGTCTATTACTTACCGATATTGCCAAAACCGTGGAAAATAGGTAAAAATAGCGAAAAATTGAGAAAATTTGAAAAATTTGGGAATCAAAAAACTAGAAATCATGAATAGCACAAAATCTTGAACTAAGTTTGCTTTTATACTTGTTTTCTCTAAAAGCGAACTCTTTTCTCTTCAAATGACCTATGCAACGGGTTTCTTTTCTCTTTTTTGTAGTTTGATTCGTTTCTCTCTTGAGCGCCCAACAGAAATCTGCCATCATGTTAACATCCCATTTCCTTGGTATCGTTTTTCTATTTCACTTATGTCTTGATGGAATCGATCTCCTTGTTCTTCGCTAAAGTCTCCGAGGTTTCCAGGAAAGTAGTCAAGATGAGAGTGCAGCAAGTGCAGTTTAGGATTCATCAAGCAGCCTAAATCTTTAAAATTTTTCAACATGTCTTCAACCAAATTCTGGTAGTCAGCACTCTTCTCATTTCCTAAGAACTTCTGAGAGATTTTTGAAACTTTACCATGCCGCTTTTTCGGTGTCATTCATGTGGTTCACGAAATTTTTGTCTTGAAAAAGAGTGCGAATTTGTGGTCCATCGAAAATACCTTCTTTCAATTTTGCATCACTTATTGCTGGAAACTTCTCTCCTAAATATTCAAAACAATCACCATCTTTGTTCAGAGCTTTCACAAATTGCTTCATAAGACCAAGCTTGATATGAAGTGGTGGTAGCAGAATCTTTGAAGGATCAACCAACGGGCTGTAGATGATGTTCCTCGTCCCTGGATGAAACTCTGTTCTCTTTGACCATTATTTCTGTTCGTAATGATTTTTTCTGTCTCTGCTATCCCACAGACATAAGAAGCAGGGATTTTTTGTAAAACCTGATTGCTGGCCTAGTTCAGGGTTGAATCTTTTAGATCACCGCAAATTTCCCATTGATGTTTCCGATAGTTTATTTTCTCTAAAACATTCTGCACATTCTTGTTAGTCTCTTTGAGTTTCGTTGAGTGAGCTATCGAAATAGGTGCATATGTGTTCCCGTTATGAAGCAGCACAGCTTTGAGACTTTGTTTCTAAGAATCAATGAAAAGTCTCCACTCTTCGTCCTTATAAGTGTTCGGTTTTAATCCATCAACCAACCCTTTTATATCCGAACAAAAAACTAATGAATCTCTTTTTCTCTATCACGATAAACGTAAGCTTTAGTTCCTTTTGACAACAAATTTTTCTTCTTTAGTGCAGCTGCTAGATATTCAGTTCCATCTTTGGATAGTTTCAAATCTCGTATGAGATCGTTTAACTCCTGCTGAAAGTTTGAGGAGCTTTTTCCTTCACTGCTGCGTTTTCTTCGTTTTTATTTTCGCTTTCTTCCTTGGATAGCTCAACCTACATTTCTTCTTCCCGAGAATGATCTACATCCATAGGTTTAGAAGCGATTACATTATCCTTAACTACTACTTTTTCTGGTTTCACGACTGAAGATACGTTGGCGTAAGAAAAAATAGCTTTGATAGCATTTCTTGGTATGACTGTGCAGACCATATCATCGGCTTCATAAGTTTCAGCTGCTTAGGCTTTTTATTCCTATTCCATCGGATTAACAATGTATAATACAAGCTACAAATGATATTGTAGCATCTACTCAACATCTTGGTTGCAAACCTACAAGCCAAAGCAATCACGGTAAAAAGATTTAATCTTTTTAGTTAAAGTTTTCCGATATTTTGAAACTCCAAATTCACCATAAACAAAACAAAACGAATCACAGCTTTTATCCCACTCGTGTGAGTTATTTCTTGTAATACCGGGCCCTCTTTCTCTCCCTGACAAGCCGCCGAAAGTGAGATTTCGAGCCCCTGCATTGTAAAGCACTTATGGCTTGTGCTTGTAACCAGAGCACCTGCACGTGGTGACGGTGGGCAACAGATCCGTCTGGCAGAGTTTCTGGGTTAACGGCGTTTTTGTCGTCATGGCAGGCACAAACCAGTGCTTTACGATGCAGAGACTCAGAACTCCAGTATCGGCGGCTGGTCAGGGTGAGAAAGCGGGCCCGCAGGCGTCATCAAGTGACCGCAGCTCTACATTGGTGGGTGACTTGGCCTTTGTATAATATAATACTACAAGAAATAACTCACACGAGTGCAATAAAAGTTCTGATTCGTTCTGTTTTGTTTGTGGTGAATTTGAAATTTCTAGATATCGTAGATCTATATCTACTAAAGTTAGATCTCTTTACAGTAAGTGCTTTGGTTTATAAGTTCCCAACCAGGATGTTAATTGAATTCCACACATAATTTGTGGCTCGTGTTACACGATGTTAATGCGATCGGATAAGACTAAAACAACCGAGCAGCTGAGATTTACGAAACCGATGGTCTGAACCATCGCCTAGAAAACTGCTATTTTTGTATGACAGTCATAGAAGGTTTTAATTTAACTAACAAAGCTAACATTTCTTACGCCAATGTAACTTCCGTCGCAAAACCGGAAAAAAAGCAGTCGTGAATTAAATAATCGCTACTGAACATATGGATGTAGACCATTCTCGAAGGGAAGAAGAAATGCAAGTTAACGAGATCTCCGAGGAGGAATGTGAAAATGATAGCGAGGACGACGAATATTTACCAGCAGGTGCGGCGAAAGTTCCTCAAACTTTCAACCAGCAGGAGTTAAACGATCTCATACGAAATTTGGGACTGCCCAAAGATGGAGCTGAATATCTAGCAGATGCACTAAACAAGAAAAATATATTGGCAAAAAGAACCAAAGCATACGTTTATCGTGATATAGAAAAAGAGTTTCGCAAATTTTTCACGAAAGATGAGGAGAATTTATTAGTTTTTTGTTCGGATGTAAAAGGGTTGGTTGATGAATTAAAACCGAACACTTATAAGGACGAAGAGTGGAGACTTTTTATTGATTCTTCAAAACAAAGTCTCAAAGCAGTGCTGCTTCATAACGGGAACACATATGCACCTATTCCGATAGTTTACTCAACGAAACTCAAAGAGACTAACAAGAATTTGCAGATTGTTTTAGAGAAAATAAACTACCGTAAACATTAATGGGAAATTTTCGGTGATTTAAAAGTTTCAACCGTAATACTAGGCCAGCAATCAGATTTTACAAAAAATCCCTGCTGCTTATGTCGGTGGGGTAGCAGAGACAGAAACAATCACTACGAACACAAAGAATGGCCAAAGAGGACAGAGTTTCATCCAGAGACGAGGAACATCCACAGCTTGTTGGTTGATCCTTCAAAGATTCTGCTACCAGTATTTCATATCAAGCTTGGTCTTATGAAGCAATTTGTCAAAGTTCTGAACAAAGATGGTGATTGTTTTGAATATTTAGGAGAGAAGTTTCCAGCGATAAGTGATGCAAAATTGAAAGAAGATATTTTCGATGGACCACAAATTCGCACTCTTTTTCAAGACAAAAATTTCGCGAACCACATGAATGACACCGAAAAAGCGGCATGGCAAAGTTTAAAAACGTCTCTCAGAAGTTCTTAGAAAATGAGAAGAGTGATGACTACCAGAATTTGGTTGAAGACTTGTTGAAAAATTTTAAATAGTTAGGCTGCTTGATGAATCTTAAACTGCACTTTCTGCACTCTCATCTTGACTACTTTCCTGAAAACCTCGGAGACTTTAGCGAAGAACAAGGAGAACGATTCCAACAAGACATAAGTGAAATGGAAAAACTATACCAAGGAAAATGGGATATTAACATGATGGCAGATTTCTGTTGGACGCTCAAGAGAGCAACGAAGCAGAATACAAATAAGAGAAAAAGAAACCCGTTGCATAGATCTTTTGAAGAGAAAAAAGTTCGCTACCAGAGAAAAAAAGTATAAGAGTAAACTGAGTTCAAGATTATGTGCTATTCATGATTTCTAGTTTTTTGATTCCCGAATTTTTCAAATTTTCTCAATTTTTCGCTATTTTTACCAATTTTTCACGATTTTGGCAATATCGGTAAGTTATAGACTTTAAAAAATTTGAGAAATTCGTTCAGCGCATCAAAATACATAAGAAATACCTTTAATCCGGGTCAGAAATTTTTTTTCCAATTTTTCTCGTACTTGCCAAAGTGATTTTTCTCAATTTTTAGCTGTTGTTTGCAATTTACTCAAAATCTCGAGGTGTAGGTCTTAAACGGACTCCAGATTCGGTTTCAGCGCGAAAAATACATGTAGATAGGTGGGTCTGGTCAAAAGTACAGACCATTTTTTTTTGTGTGCCGGTGTAATCATTCGTATGGATTTAAACGAAATGCTTTTAATATCGTATCTATATACCTTCTTTAGTTTCTATTTATTTAACTTATATGTCACTATAATTTAGGATTTTTGGAAATATAAGAAAAGGACATTTGTAAAAATTGTTTGTGAAACCAAATTTGTCAAAAAAGGGTGATAACTATATAAAAACCGCTGCCAAATCATTGGCACTTAGCTACCTGAAAATAAATTAATTGTTCCAATATGAAATTCTTTGTTGTAATAAATTAATTTTAAATTGCTTTATCTCTTTCTAAATAAGCTCAAGAAGGATGTACTTTTTTATCATTGATGGTTTGACAAAATATAATTTTTTACTAAAATAACAGAATGATAGCAGAGTATCTGGCGCACCTGGAAAATTTGGAAAACCTGGAAATCTCAGAGAATTTTTTAAGATTTCTGTAATTCTCATACAATTTTAGAATTTACCAAATTTACAATTATAATTCTGCTAATTAATAGAGTTACAGCTCTTTGAATACTCGTAACGCCAGAAACACATATATGTTCGTGACGTCATATAATATTGCAATATATATATATATATATATATATATATATATATATATATATATATATATATATATGTGTGTGTGTGTAAAGTTTATAGATTTTCGATATATATATATCGAAAATCTATAAACTTTAAACGACTGTAACTCTTTTAATTTGCATTCTATTTAAAAAAAGAAATATACGTCTTCTTTATTTTTTTATATTCTACATTACAAACCTAATAGATTTTTTCATGCAAAGTCCTATTTTTACAAATTTCTAAAATTTGTCCCCAATTCTGTGCAGTAACAAAAAATTAGGGACGGATTCTAAGTACACAGTTACGGTCTCCTTCCGTTAATGCCTAAATGACATACGCCTTTCTAGAAAACGTAAAAAGCTTCGACAGATCTTTACAAAACTTGTTATTCTATCGTTTTTGAGCCTGCTCTATTCAAATCCGCCAGTCGTTTTTTCTTTTATCAAAGTATTCTTCCAATATGGCAGGTTAAATAAAATAAATCAAGTAAATATCAAAAAAATTTGATATTTTTGCTATTATAATTTGCGAGGGTCAATTATGAAGTAAAAATTAATAAAAAGTCGTGGGATATGATGTTAAAATTATTGTTTCAATGATATATTGAGTTTTAAAATTGATTAGTTGAGTTTTAATTGAATAAGTTTTGTTTGATGATGTAACTTTTAAAGTACATGCTATTAACTGTGATATACGAATATTTTGAAGATAGGATCCAATAGTATTCGATTTTTAATTGTATTATAATTCGACTTTACCTACTACTACAAAATCGATAATATTTTAATGTTGTCAGAAAAAAAACGAGTAATCGTTCGAATTCGGTTTTGTACGGGGAAAAGAATAATTTTCAAATTATTACCAACATTTTAGATCCGCCATATTGAATTTTGAAATTTTTGCTGTGGCATCTGACAGTACAATTCTGTATACCACCAAATCCACAGTTGTGACCCAATTAGATAACGTATTCATTTAAATTAATGTGAAAAATTGTTTGTTTAATTTTATTTAAACCGCCATATTGGCAAAATACTTCGATATAAAAAGAAACGACCAACGGATTCAAAATGAGCAGGCTCAAAAACTATAAAGTATAACGTTTCGTAATAATTTCTTGAAGCTTTTTACGCTTTCTATATAGGTAAAAGTAATAAATAGAATTACTAGAAAGGTAAAAGTAATAAATAGAATTATACCATTACATTCATATGAGTTAACGAGCATTTTAAAAATTTAATTTTTTTTAAAAACAGTAAAGATTAAACTTGATTGTTTATGAAACAATATCATCGTATACAATTAGAAAAATTTATTAGACTTTGTCAAAAGCATTATGATTCTTTAATACGGTAATAATGCGTTTGAAACATATTCTTAAGTGTAAAATAATACCTACTTAAAAATCAAAAAGAATAATCTTTAATTAATTTATTAATAATCAAAATAAATAAATTTATGACATTTATGACAGATAAAATTGTTTCAAGCAATAAAAATTGAATAATCAATAATGTGAAAACCTGGAAAACTCGGGGAATCTTTTTCAAGGTTGACGCTAGATACTCTGTATAGGTAATAATCCTTCTCGCGCTATACCTCTCGCTTTCTAATGTATGTATATATATACATACATTAGAAAGCGAGAGGTATAGCGCGAGAAGGATTATATATATATATATATACATTAGAAGGTGAGATATTGAAGTGGATCGATTTCAATAGCATGAGCGCGAAAATTCAGTAAAGCCGAGAGAGCGTTGGCGCGCGCTATACCACCACCGCACTCTCGTGCGCCGGCGATGGTTTTCCGATTTATCCGATAGACATAAACTTTAGGCGAAATGAAGCGCCTTATCAAGATCTTTTTTACTATATCAAAAGGTTTCTTAATCCATCGTAAAAAATGGCGCAACAAATACCCGTAAAAAAGCGAAATACATGAATTGATTAAATGGGCTAGTGGTTCAGCAATATGGTTACAGATTATTTTCAATGTTTCGGCATTAATTTTGTCAATACCTCCATTTTTTAATTTCAGCTTATTTATTACATTTGTTACCTCATGAGAACTCGTTGGATTTATAAAAATGGAATTTTCGTTCATATTTGGCATCGATAACTCAGTTTCAGTTGTTTCACTGATTTTTTCACTTAGTTTCTGACCTATTTCACAAAAGTAGTTATTCATAACTTAATTTATGGTATCGCTCGCTTTGGCTCTTTTCCCTACTTTTGTGTTTATAATTTCCCATAACTTTTTAGGATTATTTAGGTTATCTTGGACTAGATTATTATCGTACTTCATTTTGCATCTAGTATGACCTTGTCTAGAATTTTGGCATAATTTTTGTACTGAGTTTTTAAGTGGTCATTAGCATGATCCATTTTCTATACATTATATAAGAAATCCTTGGTTTCATAAGATTTATAATAGCATCTGAGATCCAATTATTCGTATGTATATTTTTGTCTTTCTTGTTTTTTGTTTTTGCTAGCTCTACACATAGCTTTATTTGATTTATTAATTGGTCTGCGGCCATGTTAGTATCCTGTGTTGATATAGTTGCACTCCAATTTGTTGTTTTAGCAATATTTCTCAATTTGTTATAATCTAGTGTTACAGTTGAAATCTTATTTTCAGTTTTTATTGTATTAATAGCAATAAATAAAGGGCAGTGGTCTATTATATAATGTTTTAATTTATGTTTCTGTTCTTAAAAAGCTTGTTTTTGGAAAAATGTTGTCAGTACAAGATCCTTTACAATTACTAATTGGAGGTCTGGTTGCACCTGAAAAACCAGCAGTATATCCCTCATATAGAAAATTACAAAGAAATTCTTGACTCATTTTATCTCGCTGAAGTAAATCAATATTAAAATCTCCTATCACTAAATGGTTCTTCACATTTCTTTTTATATTTAGGAATTTATGTAAATCTAGTATAAATTCAGTCTTAGGTATATCATGAGATCTATAGATAGGACAAACTTCCATACTACTGCCATTATTTAAAGTAATATTCGTATTAAGTATTTTAATCCTTCCAGATTCAACAATTCTAGTTGTAAGAAGTATATTCTTATTATATTTACATGTAGTAATAAATCATTTTTATTATTTATAACTTTATTAAGAGTATCAATACTACCAGAAGTTTTTTCTTTTTGCACTGAATCTTTTTGTATAGTTTCTAGATATTCAAAATTATATACCATTTTATTGTTTTTTTTTATGTCTAATCTAATTTCTGTTAGTTTTTGTTGTTTTTGTTGTTTTTGTTGTTGTTGTTACTGATTGTTGTTTTTTGTTGTGCTTTGCTTTAGTTGTTCCTGTTGATGTACATTGACTTGTTCCTGGTTGTTGGATTCCTCTTTTTGTGTACCAGAAACATTTGGAGACTCTGGTAGTTGCAGTATATTACCAACCTTACGTTATTATGTTATATTTGGGCTTATATTTTTGATTACAGTATATACAGTTGGCACATTTGATAGTATTGTCTCTATCACAGTCATATGATTTGTGCGATCCATTGTATTTCAAGCAAATGGTACTGTTTTCGCAATTTTTAGCACTATGATCAAATCTTCCACAGTTGTAACATGGCTTTACATTTATCATATCAAAAACTCTGCAGCTCTGAAATCCGACGAAAACTCTGCTATTATTATCACGCTTTGTGTTTTGGTCTAGCTGTTTGTATATATATGTAGCCCCTCACACTTTATATCATTATTTATGAAATTTCTAGTATTTATATCTTATACTATACCATTTAAATCCATGTTTAAATAGTTATCTATTCCAGCTACTTTCACCTTTGGCTTCATAGCTTGTTCCTTTTCAATTTTATATTGATTAGTAGAAAGTTTGTTGATTATGATTGTTTCGGCTTAATTTGCACTTTCCTCATTCATAGAGTTGATAATAACTTCATCATCGTTTTTTATATGAATTGTTTTTGTTTGTATACACTTTCCTCCACTTAGATAATATGTGACATATTGCTTGATGTTCTCTTTAATATTTTTGTCTGTTTTTTTCACAATTATTCTACGAGCTCGTTTCTATTGAGGCTTGATACGAGGGTAGTTCAATAAGTCTTTAGAATAAAGTATAAAAACAATTTTTTTTGGGTAAATTTTTTTTATTTTTCAACATAATCTCCTTGGAGCTCTATACACTTGGTCAATAGCTTTTTAAGTTTTTTAATCCTTCAGAAAAGTGCGTTTTCGGAAGTTCCTCAAAATAAGCACTTACAGAGGCAATGACGTCTGTCCTTCGTTGTCCGTAAATCTCTGTCCACCGAGCCATTTTTTCAAGTTTGGAAATAAGAAAAAGTCACTGGGGGCTAAATCTGGTGAATACGGTGGGTGTTCGACCAATTCGAATTTTAGTTCTTCAATTTTAGCCATTGAAACGAAGCATGTGTGAACTCGGGCGTTGTCGTGATGAAAGAGAATTTTTTTTCTCGCCAAATGTGGTCGTTTTTTTTTTAATTTCTTCTTTCAGCTGCTCTAATAATGATGCATAATACTCACCAGTAATTGTTTTACCCTTTTCCAAGTAGTCAATAAGTATAATTCCACGTGCATCCCAAAAAACTGTAGCCATAACCTTACCAGCTGACTTTACGGTCTTTGCCTTCTTTGGAGCTGGTTCGCCTGTGGAAATCCACTGTTTGGATTGTTCCTTTGTCTCAGGAGTGTAGTGGTGTATCCATGTTTCATCCACAGTCACAAATCGACGAAAAAATTCCTCAGGATTCCGACTTATGCGCGCCAAAAGAGCCTCAGAGACGACCACTCTATTGCGTTTATTTTCAGCTGAGAGCAAACGCGGCACCCATCTTGCCGATAGCTTTTTCATGCCTAATTTTTCATGTAGAATTGAAACAACTGCACCTATAGATATCCTTGTGGCCTCAGCTAACTCACGCACTTTTAATCTTCTATCCTTCAACACCATATCGTGGATTTTATTGATGATTTCGGGAGTAGTTGCTTCTACGGGCCTTCCTGAACGTGGTTCGTCACTTATTGATGTACGACCACGCTTAAATTCATTTACCCAGTTATAAACCGTTGCTAAGGCAGGGGCAGATGTGCCATGAACTGAGTCCAATTCATTTTTTTATCTCATATGGAGTTAAACCCTTTAAATGAAAATGTTTAATTACCGCTCTGAACTCGTTTTTTTCCATTTTTCTTAACAAGCAATTTTTTTTTTCAATTGGTTATAAAAACACGTAAACTCAGAAGATGTAGACTGTGACTGCACCATATATCTAGTCGGGAGTGGTGCTGACTGAAAACAGATGATTTGGAGCGATTCGCGCGCCATCTGTTGGTCATTCTAAAGACTTATTGAACTACCCTCGTAATATTGGAGATTATATCAGCAAAAATATTTTTAGTGACATTGACATTTTCCTTCTTTTCTTTATCTAGCAGTTCTTTTAATAGTGCATTATTGTCTTGTAATTCGGTGCTGAGCTGTCGTAACAATATATTTTCGATTTTTAAATTTTCACAGTGATTATTCTCTTCTAATAATGTAACGTCGTGATGTATTTCAGTTTCGTTGGCGGTCTCACTTAAGAGGAGTCCGTATCTACTGTCCTTGTCTAATCACGTTTTTGCTATTTATTCAAATTGTAATTTGTTAATTGAAAAACTAAAAGTTGGCCCCAATTGGTATTAAAATAAGGAGTTTTTCAATTAACAAACTGCAGTTTGAATAAATAGCAAAAACGTGATTAGACAAGGACAGTAGATACGGACTCCTCTTAAGATTTCACGTCTTATTTAATCTTTTTTCATCGATTTAATCTGTGAAACTATTGTTTTTGCAGCTTCGTTTAGGCTATTTTCATTGGTTTTTGAGGTTAGATTGATGTGACCATGGTCAGGACAAATTACTAAAATACTACTAATATATTTTGACTCACTTAATTCTTTGAAGTCATTAGTACTGTGTACCTTTTCACAAAAAATACACACCACTATGGATACTTTTCTTTTAGACAAACACTTATTATTTTTCTTGCTAGTCTTTTCGAACACCTCATCCACGTTCGACGCCATCGCGCCACCCTTACTGAGCTTTAAATATAATTTTGACGTAGACGTCGGATTTGTACTGAAGGAGGCGAGGGAGGCATGTGAATGTCCACTCGAAAGGTGCAGAGCAGTGCTCGTCGAATCGCCTCAACTAGCGCTGCCTACAGCTGAGCGATCGTGATCGGCATGTGGGATTATAGGCATTATAGACATTATTCAAATAATGAGACAAGATAATTAAGGTCATAGGGAGGCAGTGGTCCAAACAGGCATTACAAGCTAGCATACGACGACGTTAATTGTATATCGTTATATTGTCTAATTGAGACGGCTGGGAAGAAAGGAAAAAAGGGGGAGGGAAAGCGAGGGATTATTTTCTGAGCGGCTTTCGATCATTCATAGCGAATCGTGCAGAACGATCGGCGAGCGTACCAAACAAGAGAGAAAGGGGTAGAGTGTGTGATAACGTCGATCTCATCGAGAAACCAGCAGACAGATCGACGATGCTCCAATGAGAACGAAAGCGTCGAGTCCTCGCATTAAGATTGTAGGTGGTCGGCGACGTTCCATAGGACGGCTTTCGAACTGCACTGGGGTTTCAGTAACGCACAGTAAGACTGCTGCGTTGTCGATGAGATCTCTCGAGGAAGGTGTTAAGTGAGAGCGTCGATTTCTCACATTGAAGCCTGCACAGCAAACCGGCGACGTCTCTTGAGGAAGATTTTTTTACTTTTTCGGGCGGGTATCGGGTGCTCGCAGTAACACTGCAGAGTGAATCGTCGGTATCTCTCGAGGAAGGAGCCTGGAGTAGACTAAGTGCGCGGAACTGTTGGCTCTTTTCCTTTATACAATACAAATTGCGCTGCTGAGATCGAAACGTAGAGGGTGATTTACAGATGACACGACGCGTCACCGGGGACGTTCGTGTATTGGCCAGCTGCCTCATACTTTTCCCCCAGACTGTGTTTGTCCGTCAGCGAAATGGTGGGCCCGGGAAAGTCCTGAACCGTGGCTGCTAGTCAGCTCAAGGATCTTTATGACCTGGCCATGTGCGCGGAGCATGGACATGCGGTGCTCGCTCGACGTCGCTCGGCTACACTTTTTATACGTCCCACAGAGCGTGCGCTTCCGACCCACCGCGGGCCGGCTTGACGTCCGTGTCTTCGTTGTCTTCCTGCTTGGCTTGTGTGCACCGCAAAAGGCGATAGATATAGAGGAAGAGAAATAGTCGCGGACGGCCAGCGGACATCAACTTCCCCCTCCCCTTTCCTTGACTTTTGCAGCGCCTCCCTATGCCCTTCTGAACCGGCTGCCTTTTATTATTATTGAAACTTATTATTCTAATACATTTGTTGGTACGTATTTGTGCGTGTATATGATTTGATAAAGAAGAAATTATTTGAAAGAAATATGAGATTATGGTCGCACTTGTGCGCCTGCGGGTGTATATGTCTGTATGCATGCGTATGGACATTTCTTCGTTGGTCGTGGCTGGTCAGTCATCCTTCACGAAGTCGTTGATGTTCCGCACGACCTCCATAGTAGAGTTTTCCTCATCAATATGGCTGATCGAAAGATTAGACATTATATCCATGTCGAGCGCCTTCGGCGTTGATGCTCTCCAGTTGGAGTGCTGTGCGTCGGATGATTGGGCTTCTCTAATATTATCGATGACTGCAGCCTCCGTGGTTGGCACTGGCGCGAGATCCGCCATGTGGCCCAGTTTTTCTACGTCCGCAGTCATGGCATCAGGTGTAATTATTATAGGCTGTGGATGTTTTAACCCTCCGATGGTGTCATCTAGTGTTATCACGGTCGGCACAGGCCGTCAGCTCCTTGGGCGCGGGGTCTTAGTCTTTTTCACCATCTTCACCATCTTCACCCGCAGCACTCGTGAAACAAGCCATCCTGGAGACGGTGGCGATATCCCTTATCGCTTGAGATAGTCATCGATTATTTGTCTAACAAAGAAACCCCCCCCAACCCGACCTCACCGATTTTAATAATTTTTCTATATGTTCTAGTACATGACAAAAAAAGACACACGTGTTTTTATGTGCCAACATCCACTTTTAAGGGGTGTAAACCACCCCTAAAGTTTACCCTCATAAATCACTTTTTTCTTATATCCCGGCATATAATGGATGTTATTTAATGAAACAAATTGGAAAATATTTCTCATAAGAAGGCCGAGATATTAGGTGTATCTATAAAAAAAAACTACATTTCTTATCAATATTTTTATTATAAAATGAGGGTATGAACTGACAAATATAGAGAAAAGTATTTTCGTTTCAACAATATCGAATATTTAAGTTGACGTGTTTCAGGAGTTTTCAAATAACCACCCCAAAGTACTCTTAATTATTTCTTGAAGTGATGGGCTACATGTAAAATGTAACACATGTCTTTCTTTCTTAAAAAATATTCTACGTTTAAGCAGAAAGTTATTTATAACAATTTAAAATATGAAACTGTTTTGCCGTAAAATTAATGTTAAAGGGGAGAGGAAATTTACCAGAAATTAAATAATATGAAAAAAAATTTTATAACAAGCTACCTTTATTTACATAAAGCTCATGCAAATACAAAATCTTATTGACATGTATTGAAATTTTTTTGAAACCATCCCTACATCAAGCATATTTTTCTTTTAGTTACATAATGAGTTAATAAAATATAATATATTTATAATAGCATATTAGAATTACTATTATAATTACAATCACTACTGCTATCATTTGTATTATTATTATTATTATTATTGTTATTATTATTATTATTATTATTATTATTATTATTATTATTATTTTCGTTATTATTTTGATTTTTTTAAATATTTATCTCATTATTATTATTATTATTATTATTTCGACAAACTTATAAATATTGAAACGCAATTGAAGCTAGATGTTATTTTTGTACACTTATCTTATTTATATCTCGCCGAAGAGATATATGTTATCGTAAATACACTAATCTTATCCAAGACTCGCAGAAATTTCACCCAACTTGTTATTATTGACAATAGTTTCAGAGAATTGAAGCATTTAGAAAGTCACTTATAGCACTGACTACTAAAAATATAAAATCTTTTAGTTTCCTTGAATACGTATACATAGTTATTAAATACATAAATATAATAAATAAAAGTTGTATATATGTGCTCACAAATAATCAGCTAATTTCTTTTATTAATCATGTGAGTATTTTATTAACTGTCATTTATCATATATAATTTTATTTCAATATTTAATTTACGTTAACTCTAAAGTTTTTTATGAATAGTAAAAAGATATTAAATATAAATGTTAAATATTATTTTTCTTTTACTAATTTCAAAATAGTGTGTTTGACGCTTTTAGGCTTCTTTCAATTAAACGTTCTTATTCGCAATAAATAATTATTTCAACGTTTTTATTTTAGATTCAAAGATGATGATTAATCCTTTAAACGTAGTGAATTTATTATTAGCGTATTTTCAAACCTTACAAATGCCAGATAGGATGACGAATTATAAAGAAATTCAGTTATCAGAATAATTTAAACAGATATTAATAGATGCTACAAATGACTTTAATGATGTAGACATGATTATTGAAGAGTCGTTGGATTTTCATAAAGAATATAAACACTATGATGCTAAGATTGTCGAGGATGAAATACAACATCACTTCCCTGATCCTGTCGTAGCACCAACAAATCAGTGTAAGAAGATAATGAAGAAATTAATTTCGAATACAAACAAAAAGCCGTAGAATTTTGGAAAAGCGGCAAAAGAAAAACTTGAGTATTGAAAGTGTACAAAAAAGATTCAGAAATGTCTGATCTATCAGTCAGTAAAAACGTTGACCTCATACGATTAATAAAGGTGGAATATATAGAGAAAAAATTGCACGAATTTGTCAATATACATTAGATAATTTTAAAGCTGCTGTTGAAAGTGGTTTAATAATTCAAGATCGCGATATACGTAGATGGGTGTTACAAGCTCAAAAAAAACTGGCTCTGAAGATTTAAGATTCAAAGCTTCTAAAAATTGATTATTAAAGTTTAAAAAGGCTCATAGAATAGTATCTAGAAAAGTAAATAAGTTTATTACTGGGAAAACATTGGCAAGTAGTTCAGATCTTCAAACCAATGCAGATGCATTTGTGGTTGATGTTAAGTCGTGTATACCAACAATTGAAATGCAGAATTTGTACAATTCAGATCAGAGTGGATTCCAATTAGAAATGCATTCTGGAAGAACATTAGCAGTTAAAGTACAAAAACAAGTGCAACGCCTGATACAGTCAGTTTCATCGACAACGCACAGTTACACCATACAACCACTTATAGCAGCTACTGGACAACTACTATCACCACTTTTTATAATGTTAAAGGAGCAAAGTGGTCAATTTGGTCCTATTGTAGAATATTTAGAATTATTTAGACTAGAAAACGTGTATGTGGAAGCATCCAAATCTGGAAAACTAACTACAAGTGAGTACATTTTTGTTTATTTCTATGCAATAATATATAAAATGAGTTGATGTATAAATTTTTTAATTACAGATCTCTTTAAAGTTCGGGTAGAAAAAATATTTTATCCAAATGTAAGTCGTCAGTCTGAACTATTACTCGATTCTTGGAGTGGACACTGTGATAAAGTTATAGATGAAACAATGCCAGAAAATAAAATTGTTAACATAAAAAAATCCCAACAGGAACAACAGGAAAAATTCAACCACTTGATGTATATGAATTTCGCGTGTGGAAAAACTTCATTCGACAATTCTCAGATCAAGTGATTTTAATGGATTATGATTTAAATTTACATTTAAGAAATAACATCATAAAAATTCAATCTCTAGTCCACAACCAGCTTTCTTCGCCCAGATATACGAATATTTTTAAATATTCCTGGTACAAAAGTGGTTACATAGATGAAAACCCAGATAAAATTGAAAATCCTGTTCATTTTAGTTTTGGAGATTCTTGCAATATACGGTGCGAAGTAGAAGGATTATGTTTCAAACATTTTTACGAAAATTATCATTACTGTCTACACTGTGTAGAATAATATACTGTAACTTAAACATGGAAAGTATAGACAAATTTTGTAATTAAATAACTGAAAAATTGCAATCGAAAAATTCTCTTTTAGAGTCTAAAAAGAACGTCATGTATTATACATAAAACGAGTAATATTTTATTACATTTAAATTTGTACTATTGTTATTGGTATCAACATTTACATACAATTTTGAAATATATTCCTATGGAGAGATAGTAAATGTTTGCTAACTCGAAAACGAAAATTAATTTTAATAAGAATATCAATACAGTCGAGTCGCGGGGACTGGGAACTCGGGGACTGAAATTACGTGAGAACTGTAATGCTCTTCATGATAAAAATATTGATAAGAAATGTAGTTTTTCTTATACATGGGGATGCCTCGGAGACTGAAAGGCTCCTATACTAAATACACATTGCAGTCCTTGACAATTTCGGTCCCAAGCTTTTCAGTCCCCGCGACTCGACTGTAATATACAAATAAAGGTATAATAAACACTAACATTGCTCACGTAGCATAACTTTTGAAAACAATGAAGTACATAATTAACGTATTTTTCAACTTAATATAGTCATTGTTTTGTATGATATATATTTTCCATTTTTTAATTCGATAAACCATTTCTGGGGGTGACTTTTCTTACCCCATTAATACTACTATTGCGGAAAAAATTGTAATATATTTGCATTTGTTATAAAGCATATTCTGATTACAGGTAGAATACTTTTTAAGAGAAAAAGATATGTTTTACTTATTACATGTGGTTCATCGCTTTAAGGGATAGTTAACGGAACTTGGGGGTAGTTGTTTGAAAAATCCTGAAACACATCAACTTATATATTCGATATAGTTAACGAAAATGCTTTTCTTAATTTTCTTGAGTTCATACCCTGACTTTCATGATAAAAATATTGATAATAAATGTAGTTTTTCTTAAGTATAAAATAAGGGTTGCAACCCCTTGGGTCATAATATCTGGAGTTTCTTATAAGAAATATTTTCCATTTTGTTTCATTGAAAAATATTAATTGGAACACAAGATAAATTGCATAATGCATTTCTAGGGGTGACTTTTTCTCACCCCTTCAATATGAGTATTGCAGAAAATTTGAAATATATTTGCATTTGTTATAAATCCCATTCTGTTTACACGTGGAATATATTTTAAGAAAGAAATATATGTATCACTATTTATATGTGGCCCATCGCTTTAAGGGGTAGTTAACAGTACTTATGGGTGGTTATTTGGAAAATCCTGAAATATGTCAACTTAAATATTCGATATTGTTGAAAAAATGCATTTTTTAATTTTTTTGAGTTCATACCCTAATTTTCAAAATAAAAATATTGATAAGAAATGTAGTTTTTTTTTAAATATAAAATAAAGATTGCAATCCCTTGGGTCATAGGTACACCTAATATCTCGACCTTCTTATGAGAAATATTTTCCAATTTGTTTCATTAAATAACATCCATTATATACCGCTATATAAGAAAAAAGTGATTTTTTTGGGTAAACTTTAGGGGTGGATTTCACCCATTAAAAGTGGATGTTGGCACATAAAATAAACACGTGTGCCTTATTTTGTCATGACTACAACGTATCCAAAAATTATCAAAATCGGTGAGGTCGGTTTGGGGGGAGGGGGGGGGGGGGGAGTTCCTTGTAAGTGCTGCGTTTGCTGCCCAGATATCGTTCGCGTTTTCCTTTTCGTTTGACTGAGATCGCCGATTACTCTCTTCACAGCGTCTTTCACTCCTCCACGCGTCATTTCGATTCGACGTGTAAGTGCTGACTGAGCTGCTCGTCGAGAGCTGGTTTCTATCCACCGGCAATGCATACTCATAGACACTTGTACGTACTCAATACTTTATGCATTTATGAAAATGACCGCAGCCTTTTCGATCTTACCTCGATTTCTTCGAAGGTATTTAATGACCTTCCTAGATCACCGCTCGGACTTCCTGATAGTCCGAAAAGGGAATATCGACCTTTTCCCGGTCGTAGCTGATAGCGCGCAGGTATATCGCATACCACGCGCCGACAAGCAGCTCAGCGTGCTGCTTCGAGTTTCGTCGGTCAGCAGCGTCGTCGAGGCAAGGGGGCCTCGCTAGCAGCAGGTGCAGGTTGGTAATGTCGCTGCGGAAATGATGCCTCTGCTACGATTTTTACCTACTGTCTCGGCAGGGGGGGGGGGGGGCAAGGATATGACATTTATCGACTGCTCGTATCTACTCGGCAGGGGGGCCATAGTAGCGACGACAGCTCGTTCTGGAACAAGCAACTTCTCAATTTACGTGAACCCGTGGGATTGCAGGGCGGCAGTACGGGCGCTCTCGCGGTTGCGACCATTGTTTATCTCGTATTCTGGCGCGACGTTGCAGATATCTTCAGCGCTGGTTCTGAGCATCTCAAGGACGGCTCCTCTTGAGCCGGTGTGATCTCACACTGCTGCGCGCTTGAGTTTCGAAACATGAATCTTGATTGGTCCGACTCCGGGCCTGTCAATCTTATAGATAAACTCACCTAGTCTCTCTTCGATACCGAAGGGTCCTGTCCTACTACTAAAAAAGTTCACATTCGCGTTTATTATTAAAGATCGGAGCTGTGTTATACAGCTGGAAGCTTCTGATTAGGATCGATTCTCCGGGCTACAGAGGGTCATTCTCGCGGGGTGGCGTCGTTGCTGTGTAACGAAGTTGCTGCTCTCGCGCTTTGTCAATACGCTGTTGACCCTGGGGTCCAAACTTGGCGTCGCGCTCTCCTGAATGCGTGAGCGTGCATCCCAGGATGAGAAAGATGGGGATTGGTGTCCGGTAGCTACATTTTCTCTTCGCCTGCCGGCAAAGAGGACTTCGGGCAGGATCATGTCCCACTGTGTTTGTGATTTGCCGACAAGGCGCAGCCTTAATCGCTTCCCCATTCTTGACATGCTTTGCTCCACTGTGGGCTGGAGAACTGTAGAGCGTTAACAGTGAGGAGCGGGAGCGGATACCCGAAGCGCATGAACACTCTCTGCTTAAGTATAAGCGCGACCGTTCTTATCTCGGAGTTTGGGATGGCGAAGGCCTCGACCCAGCGAGAGAACAAATCCCTGAATCCCCCACACACGCCAAAGAAACTCCACAGGTCCTTCCTGTTCCCGTGGGGCGGAGTTTCTAATAAAGCCTTTACGTGCTCGGGCTTGGCCTCGTTAGGGCACTCGGCGATGACGTGACAAGGAATTCAAGTGATGTTTTACCGAAAAAATATTTTTTGGAAGAGCACGTTACACCGCACATTCTCAGTCTCTCGAAAATCAGGGCGAGGTGCACGAGGTGCTCCTCCCAGCTGTTGGAATACATTATTACGTCATCCTGGTACGCCATGCATATGAAGTTTATGTAACTGGACTCGATCATCGATGTACCTAGACTTTATGAAACTATGAGAGCTCGTGCCTCCTGACCGTTTACCTCTACCGAGAAAGAATCGACACGAGCTGCTTTTAGTTGCATGGAAGCTACCGAGGTTACGTTGTAGTAGAGGCATAGGCTGCAGCCGGCGAACATAAAACGGCTTCAAAGAAACAGACTTCAGAGTCTTCATTGCAAACAAGTGCGGGAAGTTCATCATCTGAACACTGTTGCAACAAAAATCCTGATGCATTTTGCTACATATGTCCCAAGTATCACCTTGCAGTTGATCGAAGACTAATATCAGACAAATGCAAAATATATAATAACATGATATGATTCCGAAAAAAAATCTACAGATTTGAAGTTTGTAAAACCTGCATGTTAGCAAGAACCATCATGCGCAGAAGATTGCTATATATGTATGACAAAAGTGACAGGAATTAACAGAAAAAATATTCAGAAACTCCAATATCCTGAAGTCCCGTCGTTAGTAAAACCAGTTGAGAAAAATATTGACTTTGACGATGACCTTGGCAGTTCAATAGCTTCTATGGAAAGCATGTCAATCAATGATGATTGCAATATTAATAACGCTAAAGATGAAAAAGAAAAGAAGAGGAAGAAGAGGAAGAAGCTTCAGATGATGGAAGTACGAGTACAAGTAGTGAATACTATGTTCGCAGTGATCAAGACAAGGCTCCCAAAACCATAAATCAAGAAATAATGAATGATCTTCTAAGAGACTTGGATTTACCTAAGGATAAAGCAGAATTTTTAGCTTAATTCCTGAAACAGAACAACTGGCTCTCAAGAGGCACGAGAGTATCATTTTACCGAAACCGGGAGGAAAACTTCAGAAAATATTATACGATGGAAGAGGAACCTTTATAAGTGTATTGCAATAATGTGGAAGGATTAATGGATAAGCTGCACCGGAGAATCTATAAGGACAATGAATGGAGACTATTTATAGATTCCTCCAAACAAAGTCTAAAGGCAGTATTACTTCATAACAGTAATGTATTTGCTCCAATTCTCATAGCTCATTCAACCGTACTAATGGAAGAATATAATTACGATGAAATTCGTATTGGAAACAATAAAATATTCTCAGCATAATTGGTTAATTTACGGGGATTTGAAGATTTTAACGATACTGTTAGGACAACAATCTGGATATACGAAATATCCTTATTTCTTGTGCTTATGGGACAGTAGAGACGGTGTCGATCATTATTTAAAAAAAATAAGGCCGGATAGAACTTATCTTGAGGCAAGTTCGGCAAACATTTTAGACGAACCACTGGTTGATCGCAGTAAGGTATTGCTTCCACCTCTTCACATCAAACTCGTCTTAATGAAGAAATATGTTAAAGCTTTAGATAAGTAAGGAGAGTGCTTTAAACAGCTGAGAAAAAGAACTCAAGGTGTCTTCGATGGACCTCAAATACACAAAATGTTAAGAGATAATGAGCTTATTTCTACAATGACTGATAAAGAAAGAGCAACGTGGATCAGCTTTAAAGAAGTTTTGCATTTTCTTGGGAATCATAAAAATGAAGAGTACGAAGAAATTGTGGCTCGAGTGGTGGAGAACTATAAACAACTGGGTTATTTAATGAATTTTAAGTTACACTATTTGCACTCACATATAGATTACTACCCAAAGAATCTAGGGGATTTCAGTGAGGAGCAGGGGGAGAGGTTCCATCAAGATATAAAGACAATCGAAATAAGATATCAGAGTCGATGAGATGTTAACATGATGGCTGATTACTGCTGGCCATTAAAGAGAGAAAGTAATGAAAGAGGAGTCAAGCGTAAAAGAAAACCGCTTGTAAGATCCTTTGAGAATAAAAAAGTTACGTACCATCAGAAACAATAAATTTAGGAAGATTCTCGATATTCACTGTGAAAACTCAAAAGTTTATACAAAATTTTAACGAGTGTTACATTGGACAGTCTTTTTAATCCATGTATCAATCAAAATATAAACTGAAAATTTTCTTTTTAACATCCTGTACCGAAAATAAAAGTTCTCATTACAAACATGTCAAGTAACATTGAAATGGCTTTGACCCGGATTCGTACTCAGCGACCCCAATAACATAAAGTTGTGATTGTTTTTTCTGCTTTCATGGATTTTTCTCATTTTGACCTTAAAATGACCTTGAAATGACCTTGAAATGACCTTGAAATGATCTTGAAATGGCCTGATGGGATCAAACGGACCTCGGATTTGTACTCAGAGAACCGAAAAACTTAAAGTTATGATGATTTTTTCTGCTTTAATGGAATTTTCTCATTTTGACCTTGAAATAACCTTGAAATTACCCGATGGGGTCAAACGGACCCTGGATTCGGATTCAGCGACCTCAAAAACGTATAGGTATCGTGGCCTCGTTTCGTGCACAGAAATTTTTTCTTTGTGGGGCTGTGTAATCATACGATTTACTATAAGACGTATGAAAAAATAGTAATATGATTCCGTACTCGATTTAAATAAGATTCAGCACACGATTTAGCACATGATATGGCATGTGACTTATTATATAGTTTGTAATCTGATTCGTCATATGATTTGTCATTAGATTAATCATATTATTATTTTTTTAAATATTACAAATATTACAAATATTTTTAAAAATAATAATATGAATAATTACATGACAAATCATATGACGAATCATACTACAAATTATATAATATGTCATATGCCGTATCATATGTTAAATCGTATGCTAAATCTTATGCTGCATTTTTCAAAATATTGATATTGGACATCATTTTTAAAATATGCATAAAAACTGCAATTTTGATAAAAGAGCAAAAGTAAAAAATATGTATCTAATTATTTTTGGAGTAAAAAACATTAAATTTGGAAGTGATTTATTGACATAGTGATGTAGTGACAATACAGTCGGCCTGCATGATTTGAAATAGAATTGGTTATATACAGAAAAAGCGCAATACCAAATTTAATTCAGATTCATACATACTAAAGTCCGCTAAAATATTTTTTGTTTTAAAATTGGACAAAAACAAGCTAATTTTAAAAACTTACACTAAGATTCCATTTTAACCGTTTTGAAAGATTGGAAAAATTATTGTTTAGTCTTTCAGTCAACTTTTAGAGAAAAATGTATGCGGTACATAAGTGATACAAGGCTTGTATTGCTACTCTCGCGTGGGTATGTTCATTTTTCCAATTTTAAGGATATTACTATTACATTTGAAAGTTCGCCATATTTACAGAACAAAAGATAACTAATTTTAAGACCCAGCATCTTTCTCTTCTCAAAAAACCTTAAAGTCTTTTTTTGAAACATTGAAAAAGGTTAAATCTGACCAGCGAAAAAGCCGTTTGAAGTTATTGCTTCAAAATTTTAAGTAATAATATTAATTATTTTAAATCATTATATATGTACGTTTCCTGTAGGAACTCTCTTTTATAAGGAAGTTGATTTGGGGGAACCGGATTATATTTTCCAGTGGCAAAAGACTTAAAATTTTTCCTCAGACCCGAGGCAATCAAGAATTTTGATCGTTTCTGGTCGCCACAATCCCACTGTGAGATGAACACTCTGTATCACATGTAAATCTCCTCATGGTCGCCCGCGAGCCTCATTTTAACCTCGCTCGTTCGAAATTCCCAGCTCCGACACGACCCTGAGGTGCTCGCTAGCAACAGCCGAAATAGTCCGAAAATAATCGAGTCTTAATTAGTCAAATCCTGAATTTGAAGGGATCTCAAATTTGATCAAGCCTAATAAACCAATATTTGATATATCATTTAAAATTTTAAAATTTACGCGATTTTTATTAAAAGCCACGCTAAAAATTTGATTTAAATAATTTATTGAAATTACTCAAAAATCGTTGAATTCATAAAGGTATTTCTTATAGTTAGGCATCCTATAATTTATCTCTTTCTTATTAAATGACTCTGACATATAAAATGGCAATGGATCAATGGACAAACAGTCAATCGAAAGATGGTCAATAGGCATACCGTCAATGGACAGAGGGCTAATGGATAGAGGGTTAAAGGCAACTTGGAAACGGAACACAGTGTTAACGGACAGAGGATCAATGGACAGAGATTCAATGGACAGAGGGTCAATGAACAGAGGAGTAATCGAAAGACTGACAATGGACTGATGTCAATGGACAGAGGGGTAATGGTCAGATGGTTAATAGCTAATTGGACATGGGTCAAAGTGTCAATGGAAAGAGAGCCAATGAACAGAGGGTCAATCGACCTAGGGTCAATGGACGGAGGGTTGATGGACAGAGGGTCATTGGACCAGTACTCAATAGACAGAGAGTCAATGGACAGAGGGTTAATGGACAGAGCTCTTATGCCCTGAAGCAGCTGAATAGGACGCGCAGCTGCCATCCCATAAAGCCTCGCATAGGTGGGAGCTGGCTGGTCTCGTCTGGGGTGCGCTGAGCATGTCCTGGCGTCTCCTCTCCTTACTCCTGTCCCTTCGAACCAACCTAAGGAAACACACAAGAGATTAGAAACTGAGAATATAAGTAAAATGGTATTAGAATGATACCCACCTGATTTTATGCTTTGAAAGGCATGAATAGATCCACCTTGGGCGGAGCGGCTGCTTCTCTAGACATGAAGGAGGCCTGCAGCATACACCCTACAAAACATAAAGAAGAGTTAATCTACAGCAGACATGCACATCAAATTGGAACTCTCTTACCTGGTCTGGAGGGTTTGCAGAGGCAGGGTAGTCCCTCAGGTACAGCAATGTAGCTCAACTCGTGGCCCGCTCCCCCATAACAGCAGCAGCAACAGCCTCCGAAGTACTCGCCAGACACCTAGAAACAACACAGCATTAGTAAGGGAAGATTACAGTGGTAAACTAAACATTAATCTCACCTGATATATAGTGGCAGTGGATGAATGCAGTAGAAAGCTGTATGTAAACATAACCTCTTCGAGATTAACCGTGCCCACTGCTCCTGCTGCAAGTACGCCATCCTGGGCCCTGCAGCTCTCGTCTTCGTGCTCCTTCGTCGGCACCGTTGCCCAGATACCGCTCCTGCTACATCCCTCGTCGCACTTCCTCGTCCTGACCACTCGTCCTTCCTCGTCCTCTCCAACACCGTCTGCAAGCCGTCGACTGCATGCCACATAGCGTGACGTCACCGCGAGCAGACGCTTCCTTATCCTCCTTCTCACTTCTTTCTCTCCCTCGCCAAAGCATGCGCTGCGCTTTCAGGCGGACTCGGTCCGCACTACCGAAACCCGAGGGTAGCGCCGCGGGAACGAAGGGACAACGAGTCCCCTTCGTACTGAGCCACGTACACAGACGCTTCGTTTTTCGGTATCAGCTCCGTGCGAATACAAAAATCGCTCGTTCCGCTCGCGAATATAGCTATATATATATATATATATATATATATATATATATATATATATATATATATATATATAAACCGTTTACCGTGTGTGCCGACCAACCTGTATCGTCGAAGGAGGCCACACCAGATTCAAATGAAAGAGTAAGTTGCACAGATTACTATTGTGCTTAGTGCATACCCACAAATACATATATATATTTATATAGGTAATATTTTGTAAAGCTTGCGCCGCGTGCGTGTCGAGCATCGCGTCGCCGCCTTTCCACGTGTATTTCGTCGCCGGATATTACTTGAATTCGCATCCCTGAGAAGTAGCTTCTTCCCCTCTCGACCATTTACCGTTTCCCACCGTACCGCGTGCTCACCATAGTTAGATTATTGTATAAGTAATTTTATGTGTCGGTAGAATACTTGTAAAATCGTGCTGCGAATTCACGCAGTGGCGCTCAACTCTTCTATTTAGATTGAATAAAACCACAAGTGTTCATAGTATTACCCTAAATTCCCATGTACAATTTATTTCAATCCTCGAATAAAACTATGTTGAAGCCTGCATGTGCGGTGCAATAATTATGGCTGAATTAGCTAAAATTATTGTCATAAAGTGTCAATGGAAAGAGGGATAATGGACAGAGGGTCATTGGGCGGAGGCCCAATCGACAGAGGATCAACAGACAGAGAGTCAATGGAAAGAGGGCAATAGATAGAGGGTCTATGGACAGAGGGTCAATGGACACGGGGTTAATGGTCAGAGGGACGATGGACAGATGGTCAATGGGCAGACCGTCAATGGACAGAGGGTCAATGGTAAGAGGGTCAATGCACAGGAAACAATGGTCAGAGTGTCAATGGACAGATGCACAATGTACAAAGGGTCAATGAATAGAGGGTCAATGGACAGTGGGACAATGGATAGATTGTTAATGGACAGCGGGTCAATGGACGTATGGTCACCGGACAGGGGTCAATGGTTAGAGAGGCAATGGACAGAGGGTCAATGGACAGAGCGTCCATGGACAGAGGGTCAATAGGCAGAGGATCAATAGAAAAAGGGCCATTGGACAGAGAATCAATGTAAAGAGTGTCAAGGGTCAGAGGGTCAATGGACAGAGGGGCAATGGACAGAGGATCAATGGAAAGAAAGTCAATGGAAAGAGGGTCAATAGCCAAAGGGGCAATGGACAGAGGCACAATTTACAGAGAGTCAATGAATAGAGGGTCACTTGACAGATGGTTAATGAACAGAGGGTTAATAGAGAGAGGGTCAATGGGCAGAGGGTCTATGGACAGAGGGTTAATGGACAGTGGGACGATGGACATATTGTTAATGGATAAAGGGTGAATGGACAGGTGGGCAATGGACAGAAGGCCAATGGACAGATGGTCAACGAACAGAGGGATAATGGACAGAGTTAATGGAAATATTATCAATGGACAGAGGGTGAATGGACAGAGGGTTAATTGACAGAAGGTTCTTTGCTAATTGGACATGGGACAGAGGGTCAATGGACTGAGAGTCAATTGACAGAGATTCAATGGACAGAGGGTCAATGGACTGAGAGTCAATGTGCAGAGGATCAATGGACAGATGGTCAATGGATAGAGAGGCAATGGACAGAGGGTCAGTGGACAGAGGGACAATGGACAGATTGGCAATGGACAGCGTGTTAATGGAAAATAGAACATGGGACAGATGGTCAATGGACAGACGTACGATGGATAGAGGGTCAATGGACAGAGGATCAGTGAACGAAAAAATTATGCCATCTTTATGAAAACGTATATATTTTTTACAAGTTTGACGTATCAATTAACAAAAAAATATTTTCGATTTATACAATTTTTTGAACTATTTTGTTTATTATTTTATAAAAATAACTTCAAAGTTACTGTTATATACATCACTCGAAATAAAATAACGTCGACTTTATAACAATGTATCTATAAGCATATAAAAATTTGAATAAATGTTTGTATCTTATTATATACGTTTAATCGTCTGAGTCAGTCGCTTGAAGAGCGGTTAAGTTGACCTAAGATTTGCACAAAATATGACTAATTTTATATGAATAATAATATGATGATGAAATAAATTCATCGGCTACTTACTACCACAAGAAAGTCATAATATATGCTGCATTTCGACTTTTTTTTGAGTTGTGGATAAATCGATAAATTGTTTCAATTGAATTAAATTATATTCTTTGTGCAAGAATCAAATCGACCTAAGCCATTCTTCATACACACAGTTTATATATCTTTTGAATGTAAAATAAATTAATATAATGGATTTCTTTTGCCCTTTTAAGTATACATTTATATGATTACTCTTTTATTTGTATACCAATTAGAACAAATTTAAGCAGAACATGTTAAAATTTAAATTGCTAAATATATCTGAATATACACAAATGAGATATATAGATTTATTTTGAATTTTAAATAGTTCTTTACAGACTCTTTTTATTGCGTATACCTACCGGAACTAGGTAGGAGGCAGAAGGGCAATATCTTTTGTAAAATATTAAGTTAGATATCTGGTCGAATACTTCAATAAAAGTTATGTGACAGAATTGCCACAGACATAATTATCTAAGTTAAATATTCCATATTAACTGGCATCGAAAGTACTTTCAACATGAATTTAACAGAAATCGAACAAGATGTTAATGAAAGAAATTTCAAAAACTACAACACAAAACGTCAAGCAGTGCATATGTATACAAATAAAAAAGAAAATTTAAATAGTGTTATTCTTGAAGTACCAGCTGTTATTTATAAGTAAATAATGGAAAATAGCAAAAGTATTTTCGTAGGTTATCAAAAAATGTAGAGTTTTTGACATTATAAATACCATGTGTTCGTGCGAGAACAGCTCCAGTGACTCTAGTGATGATCTGTCAACCGCCATCAAGCTTCGAGACGAACTTATTCTGATGCTACAAGCCGGAGGTTTTCCTCTTCGCAAATGGGTTTCGAACGAGCCGACAATCATCGAGGGATTGCCAGAGGAGAGTCGGCTTCATTCGACGTGGAAGGACTTTTCTACGAAGGGACCCGTTCAAGCACTGGGAATCTCATAGGACCCAGTACAGGATGAAATGCACTTCACCGTTCCTGAGACCGCTCGTACTGGGTCGACGAAAAAGCGACAGGTTCTCTCCACCATTGCACGACTTTTTGATCCAATCGGTTGGCTCAGCCCCCTACTAATTACGCCAAAGATGTTAATGTAAGATCTCTGGAAGCAATCGGTGCAAAGAGATGAGCATCTACCAACTGAGCTCCTGTCGCGTTGGAACAGGTTCCGCGCGGACCTTCCAAACGTCTCCGCCGTACGAATCCCCCGCTGGCTCGGAACGAGGTTGACTGACACCTTACATGTACACGGGTTCGCTGATGCCAGCCAGCGCGCTTACGCTGCAGTCATCTACATGCGTGTGACCTCAGCGAAGGGGTCAGTGCACTCTCGACTACTGGCTTCAAAGACTCGAGTGGTTCCAGTAAAAACGATAACAATACCACGCTTGGAACTTTGCGATGCCGTGCTTCTTATCCGTCTGGTTCGAAAAGTCATCGGTGGTCTCAATCGAAAGGTCGAGTCCATCCACGCATGGTCGGACTCCCGCACAGTATTAGCCTGGCTTGCGTCTGAGCCATCCAAATGGACACCGTTTGTAAGTCATCGAGTTGCAGAGATTCAAGCGGGATCCCAAAATGTTATCTGGAGACACACTCCCTCATCCGAGAATCCAGTCGACCTTGCATCTCGGGGGACGAACCTCTCTACTCTGAGCAAGAGTCAAATCTGGTGGCAAAGATCCCAGTGGTTCGTCGGACCCTCTTCTGAATGGCCCTCTTCGGATGATCTGACGTCCGCCTCCGAGATCCAGATTCCGGAGACTAACGAGGAACTGCCCTGTCTTCAGCTGCAACTTGAAGATCATGTATGCACCCGGTTCTCCTCACTGACCCGACTCACGAGAGTGACTGCTCGGTGCCTACGTTTTATCAAATCACTTCAAGATGGAAGGCCATCGGAGGACTCTTCTTTGACACCCTCTGAACTTGACGAGGCGTTTAATCGATGTGCACGCTTCTCGCAACAATCAGAATTTGCTGTTGAGATCTCGCTGCTGAAAAAGGGAGAGCCTTTAAACAAAAAAACCGTCTGGCAAGCCTTGCGCCTTTCCTTGACGGTGAAGGCACCCTCAAAGTGTGAGAGAGATTGCGAGAGGCCCCTCTGCCGTTCGCTGAACCTCACCCTCTAATCTTGCCTCGCGATTGCCACCTTTCAACACTGATACTTGAACGGGCTCACAGAACCGCTCTCCACGGCGGCGTAACACTGAGCTACTCCTACGCGATTCGACGTGCCTGGATCCTTGGAGGGCGTCGGAGGATCCGATCAGTGATCCAAAAATGCATCACCTGCGCTCGGAATCGGGGATTGCGGTATTCGTGTGCTTGAGCACGAATGTCGTCCATTTGGAAGTTGTCGGTGATTTGACCACGAGCAGTTTCCTTGACGCCCTCCGACGCTTCTCCAGCAGGCGAGGATCACCAGCCGAGCTCTGGAGCGACAATGCCACCACCTTCCGAGGCGCCGACCTCGAATTGCGAGCGCTACTGCGGAGTGCTGAGATCGAATGGGACGTCGTCACCGAGACACTTGCCAACGATGGGATCACCTGGCTGTTTATCCCCCCTGCCGCCCCCCATTTTGGGGGATTGTGGGAGGCCGCCGTCAAATCGGCGAAATCTCATCTCAAACGGATCCTCGGGGATAAGCTCTTGACGTACGAGGAGCAGAGTACCTTCCTGACTCAGGTCGAATTCTGTATGAATTCTCGACCTCTGACCCCGATCTCTGGAGACCCCGACGATCTGCAGGTTATAACACCGTGGCAGTTAATAATTGGGTTCCATCCACAGGTGCTTCCTGAACCATACAATCCACAGGTGAATCTGGGCCATCTCAGTCACTGGCGCCTCCTACAAGGCATGAGAGATCACTTCTGGAGTAGATGGGCTGCTGAGTATGTTAATACCCTCCAACAACGCAGCAAGTGGTTGAGACCTACCCGGAACATCCAGGTGAACGATCTTGTCTTAATCGTGGATCCATCTCTTCTACGATGCGGAAGGTGGCCGATGGACGCGTGATCCAAGCCCACCCGGGCCATGATAACCGAGTCAGGGTCGCAACGAGCAGCACTGCCATGGGGACCTACACTCGTCCCATCACAAAACTCTGCCAACTGCCAACTAATCAGGGGGACTGAATTCAGAGCCCCTCCCTTGACTTCTCCAGGGCGGGCGGAACAGGAATCTCGCTTGAGAAGCGAGAGCGGGCGGAATGTTCGTGCGAGAAGCGCCTTTGTGCGCCGACTCCGAAAGGGCGGAGTCTCTTCCGACGGTCGCCAGATGGCGCGCGCCACCGCGCGGGCCGCAAGGCACCGGCTACAGCTCAGCGAGGAGTCAGTATCCATCCGCGCTCCGAGCTATGCGGAGCTCGCTGCACATCGCGGTGATTGTTCGTCCGAGTTCTGTTTTGTGCTTTATGACCAGTGTTAAATAAACTAGTTTCGTTAATTAAATAAGGAGTGAATTTAATTCTGCCCTGCCCTTCCCTGAGATCGGTCCCCCCTCCTTCCTTTTTCCACTATCAATCGGATTACAATATCCCAAGATCGCGGCATCGCGAACACCATGCTATGTGAAAAATGTGCTGGTTTCTGTCATAAAAGCAAAAAGTGCAGGAATGAAACTACCTGCTTAATATATGCTGGTGAGCATGATACAGTGCAATGTTATAGTGGGGATAACCTCAAATGTGCAAACTGTGTATTCAATAATTTTAAATTGAAAACAAAATATAATTGTAACCATTCGACAACAGATGGTGAGAACTGTGATATTTTTAAAAATAAAATAAAAAAATATATAGCACGTGTTGATTATTTAATAAAACCAAAAATTGATACATATATAAATAGAATCGGTAAAGAGAATAACAATAATGATCAGAAGATAATTGATGTAAACACAAGTATCGATAAAGAAGATCACAATGATCATCAAAAGATAATTGATGATAACATGCACCAGCAACACGTGGTAAAATGACAATGTAACCTGTCTACAAATTCTGCGAAAACAGTAAACACAAGAACTGTAACTACACCAACAAACATGCCTCAACAAGTTAACCCTAAAACAAATGCGTCTATAGTAAAAAATCAGAACAAATCTAAAAGTAAATAATGACCTGTAATATTGATTTTTTAGAAACAATAGAAAAAGATACAATTAGGCGTGAAAAAACTTTCACAAGTATTGAAACTCTAAACAAAACTATCAGTAATAAATAAGATTTAATACTTTTGGTAAGTATTAGAAGTATGAACAAAAATTTTGATTAATTAAAAATAATAATACAAAGTATAACGACTAAACCATCTATAATAATTTGTACTGAAATTTTTATCCAAGTAAATTATAAAGAGTATGATCTAAATGGCTATGACAGCTACTATAATGAGAGTAGAATAAACAGAAATGATGGAGTAATTGTTTTTGTAAATAAAAATATTGTCCTAATAACCAAAACTATTGAATCTGGTAGGTTTAAAATAATAAATACACAAGTTACATTAAACAATGCAAATAGATTAGATATATGTTCGATATATAGAACACACGGAATACGAAAGACTGAATTTATTTTAGATTGAAATAAATTCCTAAACAAAAAAAGAAATATTAAAAACCATTTAGTGTTAGGATATTTCAATGTAGATCTACTTGAACTAGATTTTCTGAGTCAGGAATTTTTATATTATCTCTTAGATAAAGGATATGTTCCAGATTTTCCAGGCATTACAAGGCCTTTCATTGGCAATTGCAAAGGTTCTTGTAATGATAATGTCTTTATTAAAACTAATGATCAAAAACAGCAACCTACAAACTAAAAAATTCGTTAACAGATCACTATCCATTGTTTATTGACATAAATAAAATTAAAACTGACAGTAAAGATCCACTAATAACATTAAATTACTACAAATTCAAGAATACGGTTGCCACTACAAATTGGAATGCAATTATGTCAATACAAGATCCAAATGTAGCAACAGACCAATTAATAAATAAAATAAAACAGTGCATAGAAATGGCCAAAACAATAAATAAAGATAAGAATAAAGGTGGAAAAAGCTGGATTACTAAGGCTATTACTCGTATGAAATCATGTGAAACGAAAGAATTTTTAAAGTGAGTACAAAAATTATGCGAAAATCTTAGACAAGGTAATTTTAGATGCAAAAGTTAAAATCGAACAAAATCTAGTCCAAAATAACTTAAACAATCCAAAAAAATTATGAGAAATTATAAACTTAAAAGTAGGAAAAAAAGTAATATCAAATAATACCATAGATTATATAAAGGTTGATAATGTTAAGATTCCAAATAAAGTGAATATAGCTAATACTATGAATAAATATTTTTGTGTAATTGGTCAAAAACTTAGTGAAAAGATAGACAAACCAATAGAAACAGAATTATCACTATCAAAAATGACAAGTATAATAAATTCTCTAAAATTGAAAGACGGAGGTGTTGATAAAATAAATGCTAAAACACTCAAAGCAATTTGTAAACATATTGCTGAACCATTGAGCCGATATAGTACATGTATACAAATCCGGTGATAAACAAAATGCCACTAACTACAGACCGATTTCGTTAATATCTAACATAGCAAAAGTTTTTGAGAGAATAATTTATAATAGAATATACGAATTTATAATAAAACTCAATATAATTACAGACCAACAATTTGGTTTTATGAAAAAGATAAGTACTAAAGACGCATTAAATTATGTAACTAATGCTTTATATAATAATCTAGATCACAGTATACCTACTATAATAACTTTTTTGGATTTAGCGAAAGCATTTGATACTGTTGATCATGAAATATTATTAGATAAACTTTATTGTATAGGAATTAGAGGTCAGGCGTTGGATTTACTAGCAAGTTATCTTAATGATAGATATCAAAGAGTCAAAATTAATGATAATGAATGAAATTACATGAAAATAAACACTGATCTTCCACAAGGAACTATCTTAGGACCATTAATTTTTATTATCTACATTAATTAAGATCAAAGATAAAAAATAAGCATATACAATATATCATCAAGAAAACTAGATATTTGATATATATTTTTTATAAAAAAGACAGTGTCAACCGAAACATTCAGGATGATATACTATGCTTATTTCCACAGTATCATAAGTTATGGTATAATAGCGTGGGGTGGAGCGTACAATAACAATTTAAATCTACTGCGAACGTTACAATAAAGAATTTTAAGAATTGTTCATAAAAATAATTTTATAAGTCAGGATTATCCCACGAACCTAGAACAATTATTTATTTATGAAGCCCTAAGATATCATTACACAAACCTCAAAAATTTAATTCATTAAATCTAGCAGTATTACACGAAAAAAACATTTAATAATACCTAGATATACGAAAAGAATTAGCACTAAAAATAGTTATATAAAAGACTTAGCAACATACAGCAAGCTACCGAGTGATCAAAAAACATTAGATATGAATAAATATTCACATAAGAATAAGCTAAAAAATTGGATAAAAACAGATATATAATATCAATTATTATAATATGAATAAGTCAGTTAAATATTGATATAAACACTGTTAAGAAATAAAAAAAAAATTATTACGATAATAATCTTTAATATTAAGTTAGTTAATTTCAGTATTTTAGTATTTGTTTTATTTTATATTTTAATGTTGTATATGCCGGATCGCGTACAGATGCCTAGTGCATCTCTGCGATATACAGAATGTAATTTATACATTAATGTATTTTTTTTACTTACTATTTTTACTATTATTTTATTGTAAACTTATGTAAGGTAAACTGGTTTGGAATAAATAAAATAAATACGTGGTTGTGAAGGGCTTCTGACGAAGATTACCACAGTTTAATTTACTAATAATCGAATGAATAAACATAACAACTATATATAAATTTATCATGTCACAAAATTATATTTATTTGTTGTAAAGTGTTACATATGATTATTAGTAATTTAAAAAGAAAATCAATGCACCCATCTATTTACCTTGTGGGTGGTGTGGAAAAATAGAAAAATTAATTATATATATTTTGTTATTTTTGTATAAAGAATATTTTTTGTTAATTGATTTAAAATAAGAATGATTTCAAATATACATTTGAACACTTATAATGGAAAATAAAAGAAATAAGGTATAAGAAATAGTTCGTTCTCATTTGTTATAAGCAAAAGGATATAAATGCAAATAATTAAATATTTAAATATTTAGAATTCTTTAAATAAAGTTTTATTATTTGGAAAAAAGGTACTTTAGTCTGAATGATCAAAAAAATATTATTTGTATAGTATAGTATGATATAATTTGGGTTGGCGAGCGAAGCGAACAGGGGGAAACCCTCCTAGTATATATACGTTTATATATATATATATATATATATATATATATATATATATATATATATATATATATATATATATATATATATATATGTTTTAAATTGTTGCAATCGCAGGTTTCTCCAATCAATGGTATGCTCGTTCCGAAGGAGGTGGAGACTGAAAGGTGCAGTAATAATGAATTCAAGTATTACAATGTTGATTCTAGTTTATTAATGTAAGACAATAGCAATTAGACAGTGAAATGAGTAATAATTATATTGAAAATATGATACAAATACGGATTGTCGGTGTAGCCACTCTCGATCACGTCCTCACACCATGAAATCCGGAGCTACTCTGCCCGAAGCTGCCGTTCTCTCCGGTGGCGCCGGCGAAGCGCGGAGCTACTGGCGCCATCTGTCGGCCTCTCTCGCAAACCAGCGCGCGCATTTCAAACCAACAATCCGCCCGCCTCGTTCCTTGAACGAACATCCGATGCCGCCCGCCGTGACCGATTTGTCCGATCGTTGAGCAGCGGTGATGAATCTATTGAGGCTGTCTCAGTCACGGGCAATCGTGACAGCTTGGTGATAGGATGAGTGTACACCCCGCCCGCCGTTCTCACAGTCGCCGCCCTGACGAGACCATCAGGGCCGGGGTGGACGTCGGTGACACGGCCCAGTCGCCACTTGCCATTAGAGCGAAGGAGGGTGGCGTCCAGGACAGCCACAAAATCGCCGATTTGGAGGTTTGGACGTTGTTGAGTCCATTTGTGTCGTTGCTGGAGGATATTGAGATACTCTCGGCCCCAGCGATGCCAAAACTGGGATCGCAAGTCAGCTAAGAGCTTCCAGCGGGCAAGATGGTCCACATGAGATGGCTCAGTAATCAGATCGGGAACGGCAGTAAGCAAGCTGCCCACCAGGAAATGTCCGGGGGTGAGCACATCCAAATCCTCGGGATCACCCGTGAGTGCAGTGAGTGGCCGGCAGTTTAATATCGCCTCGATACTGACCAGTAGAGTGGTGAACTCTTCGAAGGTTAGATGACGAGGTCCGACAGTACGTCTCAGATGAGTCTTGAAGGACTTAACGCCGGCCTCCCAAAGTCCGCCGAAATGTGGAGCAGTCGGGGGGATGAATCTCCAGGAGATTCCGTCTTCAGCAAGTGTCTCAGAAACTCGAGGCCAGTCAAGGTTGGCCTCAGTCAGCGTTTTCCGGAGGTCTAGGTCAGCGCGATGAAAGTGAATTGCGTTGTCGCTCCAGATCTCTGCAGGACGGCCTCGTCGTCCGCAGAAACGGGTCAGCGCTCCCATGAGGCTGTCAGTAGCGAGATCTCCGACCAACTCCAGGTGTATTGCTTTCGTGATAAAGCAAACAAATACTGCGACATAGGCCTTTGTTGTACGGACCCCTCGTCCTTTGGTAGCCAACACGTGGAATGGCCCTGCGTAGTCCAATCCTATACGCGTGAAAGCACGTGTCGGTACCACTCGCTCTGGGGGCAGCGATGCCATTTTCTGCTCCATCGGTCGAGCGCGGATCCGTGCGCAGATGACACATTTGTGAATGTGTGCGCGGATGCGGCGCTTGCCGCCGATTAGCCAGACCCTTCGAACTGCGAAGACATACGTGGACCGGAATCCACCATGCAGCGACCGTTGGTGGGCCCAATTGATGACGAGATTGGCCAGAGCTGAGGCTCCGTCCACGATCGGTGGGTGTCGCAAGTTGAACGGAAGGGTAGAGTGACGGAGTGGACCGCCAACTCTCAAGAGGCCGTCGGGGCCGATGAAGACGTCGAGGCCATGCAGTGGGCCGCGTACGGGCAGCGGTGAGTTCTTTTGTAGCAACTCTATTTCCCTAGCAAAGGACCGTCTCTGACTCACTTGGACACACGCAGTAAAGGCGTCGTCTAGTTCTTGAGCGGTGATGGGGCTCACGACGTTGATCGTTGGGATCCGAGCCAGATGCCGGCGGACCCACCGACGAAGTCGAACCATAAATCGCAGCATGACGTTGAGATTCGAGAATGCAGTTGTGGGATCAGTGGGGGCGCTTCGGGTCAAGCAAGTAAGGGCGCCGGGTATGGCCGGACTAAACTCACCAGGCGATGGGTGGGGATGGTCTTGAGGCCAGGTTGCGGGCGGGTCGGCCAGCCATGGCGGTCCATCAAACCACGCTCGAGAGCGATGAAGCTGGGCAGGGTCAGACCCACGACTGGCTACGTCTGCTGGATTGGCTTGAGTGGGAACGTAATGCCAGACACTGGACGGAAGTAGCTCCTGAATGTGACACACGTAGTTATCCACGAGGGAGTTTCCCACAGGCTCGGAGGATCGGAGCCAGCTCAAGACTATCTGCGAGTCCCCCCAGCCAAAGCATCTATCCAATGGCACTCCTAGCTCCTCTGACAGGGATCGAAGCAACCGAGCAGCGATCAGGGCGGCTCGCAGCTCCAGGCGGGGGATGGTCATCCGCGGATTGGGTAGTGTGGCAGGTTTCAAGCTCCGGATCGGTGCAAGCTTGGTCTTGGCCACTAGGAGGTTGACGGTAACCGACGAAACACAGCTGGATACTCTAATGTAAACGACAGCTGCCATGGCTCGACGACTTGCATCTGAGAAAGCGTGGAGTTGAGTATCCCTATTCGGCCCCGTTTGCACCCAGCGCGGGAGCTTGATGTCGGGGAGCACCTGGAAACCGTCCTTGATTCCTTCCCAGCGACGCGCAAATGAGGGGGGCAGGTCCTCATCCCATTCGAGCCGGGCTCTCCAAAGATCCTGCATCAGGAGTTTAGCTAATAATACAGCTGGGGCGAACCATCCACAGGGGTCAAACAGCGAAGCTACGGCCGCAAGAATCTCTCGTTTGGTTTGCTGTCGGCCTTGAATTGAAGGAGAGTCGAGGCGAAAGCTGTCATCCGAAGGGTTCCAGCGGATTCCAAGTTCAGTGACGGGGCCATTGGTTCCCAGCTGTCGTCCTTCAGGACGGAGACAGTCCTCGCTCGGAAGGTCCTTTAAGAGCTCCTGTGAATTGGCAACCTATTTTCCAAGTGGGAAACCACCCGCCTTCAGCAGCCTAATCACCTGATCTCTCAGTCGAAGTGCTGACTCTACATCATCTACGCCTGTGAGTATGTCATCCACGTACCGATCCTTGAGCATAGTCTCGACAGCTTCGGGGTAAGGGCCACCTTCGTCGTGACACAGTTGCTTAATCACACGTAAAGCCAGATAAGGAGCGCATGATTCTCCGTATGTTACGGTGAGCAGTTGCAAGTGCAAGGGGGGGTCTTATTCTTCAGGGGCCCATAGGATGCGTTGGAGATCAACGTCCCGTTCATCGATCCAAATTTGACGATACATCATCTTCATGTCAGCACAAAATGCCACTCGATGTCTTCGCCAGCGAGTAATCACGCACCAGACCGAGGTTTGGAGCTTTCGCCCGGTGTAAAGGGTGTCATTGAGGCTGCGTCCGGTGCGGGTGGGCCTGGAGCCGTCGAAGACGCCTCTCACCTTGGGATTCTGATCACCACGTTGCCAGATTGCATGATGAGCGATGTAGTGTACTTGTGACCCTGGTAACAGCTGTTTGTCATGGGGCACCACTCTCATGTGACCAAGGCTCAGGTAGTCGCTCATAAACCGTCGATATTCTGATGCCAGAATGGGGTCCTGGGCCATGCGACGATGCATGAATCGATAAGCAGCTTGAGCGCCTGACAAGCCGTCGCCGAGGAGTGCTAAAGCAGCAGGCTTGACAGGTAGTCGCAGAATGTATCTACCGTCTTGGTCTCGTCTATGAGCGTGGAAGATGCGCTCACACGCCTCCTCGTCCGGGGCTATCCGCACCGAGCGGGGTATGTCTTCCAATTCCCAGAATCGCTGCACAGCCTGCAGCAACTGTGCATGCCAGTGTGGGTTCGTCTCGCTTTGTGCCGCCAGACACGAAAAGTTGGCCGACCTGGGATTGCGCAGCGGGGCACGTCCTGAGATTGTCCATCCAACAGCCGTGCAATGTGCCACGAGGCCGGCGCGTTGGAGAAAACCTGGTCTCATGATGTCGGGGAGAACATTCGCACCCAGGAGCAGCTCAACCTCCCCCGGAATGCCGAACTGAGAGTCTGCCAGTCTGAGCCCCTGCCATGCTCCTTTTGACTCTTCGTCCAGCTGCGACGCGGGTGTGGAAATTATGAGATGCCGGAGGCAGTGAGCTTCAAACTCGACCAGGGGTGTTAGGCCAGATGATTCCAGAGTGTAGATCACAAGGCGAGCTTTCAGGCGAGCTCGCTCAGACGTCAATCCCCCAACGCCGGATATATTTACTGCACTCCGCTCCGGGTCAATGTTGAGACGATTAGTGAGCCTGAGAGAATCGAGCGAGATTTCTGAGCAGGCATCTAGTAAGGCACGGGCGATGATTGTCCGTCCGCGGCCGCTGCCAATGCGGAGGGACGCCGTAGGCAATATGGCCAGTCAGAACGTCAGTGGATCAGGTGAATCGGAGGTCACAAGGTCGACATTGGAGGCCGTCGGTTTTGCCTTCTTTGAGGGTGTGGGTGAGGCGCCAACCGACGCAGTGCGTTTTCGATCACTGTTATGTAACAGGGTGTGGTGCAAAGCTTGGCACACTTGACAAACAGACTTGGAGAGACAAGCTCGCGCTGAATGACCTGACCGAAGGCAGTTGAAGCAGAGACGCGCCTGTAGCACCGTGTCTCGTCTCACATCCGGTGACATGCCCAGGAAGCGTTCGCAATGCCCAATGTAGTGAGCCCCCTGGCAGGTGGAGCACGAAGTAGCCACTGCCCTGGTGGCGAGGCTGCGGAAATTGCGGCTGGAAGATGGACCGCTGCCGTGAGCACCGAGGGATCGCCCTGGGGCGGAACGGGAACACCCTGAGCTCTCCACTGAGCTCATCATGTGGCACCTGCGCTGGAGAAGCTCGGCTAGAGTGGAGAAAGTGGCCAGGGTATCATCCGCCTGAGTGGATTCGGCTGCCGGACGTGTCACATCGAATGGACTAGGGCTCATCTTCTCCAAGTCATTCTCCCAGGCTCGGCGGGTCAAGGGGTCCATGCATGAAGCGGCGATGGAAATGAACCAATCGTCCCACTGGTTGACTGGGCGATTGAGGGCCTGCAGCTGATCACGGTGTCGGTTGAGTGTGTCATGGAGATTCTGAAGGCCGGTCTACGTCTCATCTCGCAAGGGTCGAATACTGCGAAGGGCCGTCAGGTGATCTTGGACAAGCAGCCGGTTTCGTGAGGATATGACGAGCACTGTTCGATGCGAGATAACAGCACGCCGCGCTAGATCCGAGCGGCCACACGACGACGCGCCACAGCACACAAGATGGACGCTGGCGCAGTTCCGTCGCGACCCGTCACGTGGCGACGCACGATAGAGCAATGAATGGCTGCCGCGCGTGTTAGAAATGTTCACTTCGCGAAATTTCATTACACTGCACTATGCACACTGGACTAACCTGTGTTCAGCGTTCTTCGTAGATTAGCAGGCACCGTGATGAATCCGGCTCCGCAAGGACCAAATGTTTTAAATTGTTGCAATCGCAGGTTTCTCCAATCAATGGTATGCTCGTTCCGAAGGAGGTGGAGACTGAAAGGTGCAGTCATAATGAAATCAAGTGTTACAATGTTGATTCTAGTTTATTAATGTAAGACAATAGCAATTAGACAGTGAAATGAGTAATAATTATATTGAAAATATGATACAAATACGGATTGTCGGTGTAGCCACTCTCGATCACGTCCTCACACCATGAAGTCCGGAGCTACTCTGCCCGAAGCTGCCGTTCTCTCCGGTGGCGCCGGCGAAGCGCGGAGCTACTGGCGCCATCTGTCGGCCTCTCTCGCAAACCAGCGCGCGCATTTCAAACCAACAATATATATATATAAGTAGGAAAGATAATAATTATGGATTTGAGGATTGGGATGATCATAATATATTAGTCGATCGCCTCCGAGTAATCATGGCAGTAGTACTAAGGTCACCATGGCGAGGCGCCAGTATTGATTTTCCCCCTCCCCTCCTTGACCTATATTGGGGGAGGCCCGACATGTGGGTCCTGTGTCAAGGTCGCGGCTGAGCGTTATACTCTAACAGGTGATAATGACCAGGGAGGGATATATATATATATATATATATATATATATATATATATATATATATATATAAATAAATGAATAAATAATAAATATAAAAAATGACGTATAAATATATATATATATATATATATATATATATATATATATATATATAAATGAATAAATAATAAATATAAAAAATGACGTATATATATATATATATATATATATATATATATATACTGAAAAAGCACATTATTTATGTTTTATATTTGTTTATTTTTTATACTTATTATTTATTTAATTATTCATTTATTTATATATGGTTACAAACATAAAACATAAATAATGTGCTTTTTCAGCAGCCTCCGGGTTATCTGGAATAAAAAACAATATATAATTCGAAAATATAAAAAGACCAATTATGGTTTAATATAAAATTTATTCAAAATATATACAAAGCTTTCATTTTTACTTTATGCCGGGAAAAATATGTTTCTTATCAAGAAGTTCAAGAATTTGAACACTCGTAAATGCGTCAAATATTTCACTCGGTTGAAAAGAGTTTAAAAAATCTTTTTCGCCGAACGGCACACTATATAGCTGATGGTCAGCCTCGGGTGTATCGACCCCCTTCTGATTTCAGTACAGCCTTCATGCGCCAAGCGCCGTGCAGAAGATTTTTATTCAACGCAGTTTGATAGAGCGTTGGTAAAAATTTTTTTAAACTGTAAAAAAATAATTAATTTTACTTTTTTACAGTAAAGACCGGTTTAAAAGAATAGCAAAAAATTTTCTTTGCTCACTATTCGGTGCAGAAGGCTTGTAGTACTATTAGACTATGCATGCATTTGATAACTGTGGTCCTTTTCAAACGCTGTACTATAACTGGTTCCTTTTTCGGTAATTGAACAGCTTCAAAAAATTCTTCTTGATCCAACTGCAACAAGGGTTTCTGCATGATACGCTCATTAGCGCGCAGTATTACCATAGTCCTCAAAGCGTGGGCGCTACCAGCCTTACTGACGAACCCATTGCCTTATGCGATTCCTGTCTCGAGGTGTGTCATACAAGCTGCTATTTCGAGTGCCAACGTGTGCACTTTTCCAATTTGCTCGTAGGGTCTTAAAAAATTTGTAATAGGCGTTTGAAAGACCGTGGCCCTCCTCTTCTGCTTTATAGCTGACAGATGGAAGGCGCACGATCTCTTCGTGCTCCTGGATTTATTTGCCGACGGTAATGAGGCTGCCGGCTTATCGGCTATTATTATGAGGTCCTCGAGGTTCTCTGATGTACGATCGTGCGGAAGATTGAACGCCGAACCCGGCATAGAGGCTATCGATAGGTCCCCGCCTTGCCGCTGCTCTTCTGCGGCCCCCATTCCGCGCAATATTTGCGGATCTCGAGATAGTGTCGAATGCACCGATGCGACCGATTTCTCTAAATCGGTTGCTAGAGCGTTCCGCGTCGATATATCCGCCGCCGACAACGACGACGGCGACAGCTGGTTTATTAAATCATCCAGTCATTCATACTTGTTCTCGGTAAGCGATGCAGAAAACGGCAGCGGTGACGACGACGGCGGCGACGGCTGAATTATTAAATCGTCCAGCCAATCATACTGGTCCTCGGAAAGTGGCACGATGTAGTCGCCTTCTCCGCACTGTGCAAATAACTCATCCATTGCGCAGTCGGTGTTAAACGCCATTTTTTTTAAATGTAAATGAGCACTAGATTTTTTTTTACACTGACCACTTGCACTGCACGTCAAACTTTTATAAAAAATTCACTATATCGTCGACACTATACACGCGTCTATTTCGTAGCACTTTTACAAAGTTTTTCTTACGAAAAGTTCTAAAGGCGCGAGCGGTCCGGTGCGTACGACGTAAAAATCGATACTGAAAAGTGCAGTGAAAACTTTTCAAGATCTGGGCGACCGTCGGAAAAAGTGATAACAGAGAAAAAGCATCTATGCATCTTGTCATATTCGTTTTTGGGCTGATATAACGTAGAAAAAGTATCTTAAGGCCAAAAACATCTGTTATCTATTTACAAGTAAAACGCTGTTATTTAGTAGTAGTAGTAGAGACGGGTATTATGCGTAAAGACGGAGCGATGGGTGCTAGAATTGTGCATTCTCTACGGGTGCTTCCAAAACTTAGTCCCTCTGTATCTCTGTAGGCTAAAGATAGGCATATTACCTATGTACTCCCTTATCAGAGGGGGGCTGTTTTACCGCGCAGGGCCGGGTATTACACGACGTGTGCGCGTAAAGACCAGGCGGGTGGTATGCAGATGCGTAATCGGTATAACCATCGAGAGCTTCAAAACACCATTGAATAGCGATTAGCATGTTTTCTAGCACCTGGACGTTGCTACAAATTGTCGAACGAGTATTCTATAAGCATGTGCTGTACAAATCGGTGCACCCCCTTTTGCTACTCATTGTCTATATCTCCGATTTTTGGTAATAAAATGAAACGTCCGTCTAGCAGCGAGATTAGAACTTACGAGGACTCCGTCGCGAGAAATGGAATATATACACATCATGTCGAATAAAGTGCTTCGTTCGTTCAGCATGATGCGGAATATCAGTGAAGACAAGTTTCGCACAGTTATTTTTCGTATTGTAAAAATGCTACGATATAAAAACACGTACGAGGTTATATGGTGGCGTTGTGATTTTGCGTGGCGAATGCGCGAGAAATGGTATGGTATGCGTGCAACTAAAAAGTGAGTTCAAGTTTATACTTGCATGCTGCTCGCTCCGTGAGATCGCCCGGCTTCATCGTTTGATATTTCGAGGAAATGAATTGGCTGTGCTAACGGCTGGAGAATTCATAACGCACCGGAATATGCAGGACATTCACACTCTGAACAATTTGATGAATGAATATATCGGTGAGTACTATTATCATTCAGTATATAAGTTTAAAATAAAATGTTAATATAATAATAAAACATACGTTTTGATTAACGTTATAAATTGCACTATAAAAGGGTTTTAAAACTTTTTATGTATAGTGTATATTATAAAAAGCGGCGTTTGTCTAATATTTGAATATACTGTATTTTTTAACAAAAAATCTAGTAATAACAGTGAAAAAAAAGTTGTAAAGCAGGCGTGAAATAGTCAATTAAAAACTAGCAAAATAGAAATATACATATACATGGTTATATATAAGTTTTATCTCTATATATCTATGAATGATTATATACGGTAATATAGAATTAAAAACCTGTATATATACATATATACATATATATATATATATATATATATAATTCTATACAACTGTATATAATTCTGAATGATTTTATATATAATTATTTATATAATTATACATAACAACATACGATTTTTTAGGCTTTATATCCAGAAAATTCGTGAAATGCGTTACATTTTTTAATTAACCTTTAACTGTTTGATGCTATACTTACTTCTGTTTTTTGATCAACGCTTTAAAAAATATATAAAATGTTGAAAATTCGCTTTTTTAAGATAGTATACTTTATAATAGTACGCAGCAAATAACTCTGGCATTCTATTTAAAACATTTCATTAATATTTAAATTTTACAACTCCTATTTTTCACAATACAATGCTACTTAAAAACACTATATAACTATGAAAGTGACTTCGCTGAAAGATTCGCTGGTGATGATGATGAAAGCGCAGCGAACGATTCTCAGAGCGTACCGGACGATCTGGGGGATTGTGAGGCTGATGAATCGGAGCGCGAGTGCGAATTGATTTGTACTAGCCCCGAGTGTACTTGTAGCTCTTGTAATGCAAGTCTTTGCGTAGAAGTGGGGGATTCACAACAGCCGTATTTAGACAGTGAAGACGAGAGTGTCATAATTTTGAATGACCACGACGAAACCAGTCCTCGACAACGACACTCGCCGCAAGCAAATATACTAAATCGACGCATACACGAGCAAGATATCTGGATGGAGGAGAGTTACGAATCGGGAAATGAATCGTATGTATCGGAGAGCAGTGAGGATGAGGACGTACCATCAAGCGTGGTCAAGCGACCTACAGGACGCTTGGCGCAGTCGCTTATCGCAAAACACACCGCGGCAGTAAATCAGGTGGATCGTGTTCTGAGATTCGAGAGCGAAGACGACGACGACGTTGATGAGATGCAGGTATCGGAAGCAAGTCCCTCGCTCTCTGCAAACAGTGAGACGCCGAGATCCTCCATGCTACAGCAATTCTATAGACATCGTCGTAGAGAGTGCGAGCGTATGACTGTTGAAAGCGAAAACGAGGGTAAGTGTCCACTTTTTTTTGCTATCCTAATACCACCACAGAAAGAACTAGTTTTGAAATTTATTTATTTTTGTCAAAGTGATTCCACGGAAGATGAATAGTGATGATGACCCCGCTCGTTTAAATGCAAAGATGTTAAATGTCTACCATGGTGCGCATACATTATATGTTCAGAGAACGCAAGATTTGACCGGTTTTAACAAATTAGCTGAAGGGTCTGGGTCGTCTCTGTACTCTGATCCTGATCTCGTGGATTAACTTGTCTAGCTGTATGAAACTTTCAGTCTGCGGGTCTAGGAATAAATAAATAAAAAATCCTGTTAGTTTCAATTATAAATATATATATATATATATATATATATATATATATATATATATATATATATATATATATATAAAATTGAAACTAACAGTATTTTTTAACTATATATAAGCTTAATATACAACTATATATAATTGTATAAAATTGTAGAAAAATCGTACATACTTATATTGATAATTACATAAATAAAATTGTTTTTATTCGATATGGTTTAAAGTTTTTAATTAAAAAACTTTGTATATTGTAGACGTAAAAATAAATAAAATAAACAAATGAAACTTTCCAATAAAAAAAAAAGATATATACTATCCTACATTTTAAATCCTTTATAGGCATATATCACGCACCATTGGGGTGAAATGAAAACATCTCGGCGTCGCCGTCTTTTGAGAGAGGGGGAAACGATGCGAGTAACGCTGATACTCCGGTAGCCGAAAGAGACAGTCACTTATCGCAGGTAGGCGGTGGTGGCGGCGGCGGCGCGTCTGCTGCCGAAGGTAGCAGCAGCACCAGTACCAGCGGCAGCAGAAGTAGCAGTAGCGGCAGCAGCAGCGACGATGAAGAGAGCGAAGAGGTCGTTGAACTATCGGTTGAGCTGCCTGGTACGAGATTTACGATAGTCGAAGCGCGAAACCAGTACGTTCATATATTTCGTATTAATGCTGTACGTTTGACTTTACGTATACTTGAGCCATCCCCTGCAGATTTTAATCCAATATTATGTCTCGAGTTGGTTATGCGCGATATTCATGCACACTTGATTTCATTAAGAGACAGCAATGATTTAATAGGCGTCACAATTAATAGTGAACATTTTTCTCACGGTACTGCGGGATTGTCGCTGCGTTCAATTGTAAATTTCGTGTAAGATGATTTGTAGTTAGTAGTGTAACGCAAAGTAATGAGAATTTTGAAATAGACGAAAGTTTTCTTTTAGAAGCGACTTATGTAAACATGCCGACTGGAGCGGGGCGTAGCAGAATACAATTGAACGTGGATACTATCGGGAAGCGGTCTTTGGGCTCTATTATACGTAATAAAGATAATTTATGTTTACCGCGTGCTCTAGTCGTAGGGCAGGCGTTTATAGACTTGAAAAAAATGCTACCGCGGATGTAAAAAAATATGGAAAAATCTTTCCGACGGTAGACGTCTTTTGCGAAAACAATGCGCTCTAGAGTTGGTAGCAGGGGCCGGGGTAGTTGTAGCCGAGGAAGGTTGTGGATTTCGCAAATTTGAGCAATTTCAAGCTCATTACGCATGGCATCGGATTGCCATTGTAGTTTACGATGTTGAGTCATTCGGTAATGAGGAGCCACCGTTTTTTGACGTCCGCCCTCTGCTACGAGATGTATATGGACTAGATTCCCCGGATGTTATATATCTTTGTCACGATGCCCGCGAGCGTCATTTTGATACAATTTTAAATTTACTGGGTGCTCTGGGAAGTCGTTTTTTCTGCACACATTGTAATAAGCGTTATCAATATGTGGATCAGCACGTATGCTCGACTATATGTTCTAGTTGTTTTGTAACGCCTGCGTGTAAACAGAATGATTGTGAAATTTCGAAATGTATTGAGTGTTTGCGAAGTTTTTTTGGGAATGCATGCTTTACAAATCATAAGACACCCGGGACGTACAAAGTAAAGAATAAAGAACTTTGTAGTCTCGTAAAAATTTGCCAGACTTGTCAGAAACACGTTCACGTGTACCGTGGTAAACACGAGTGCGGTATCCATCACTGCAAAGTATGTCGAGCGAGTCACTCGCTGAATGCATTATGCTTTATGCAGCCTGTGCGTAATTTAAAAAAAAAGGAAACGCCGATAAAAATAAAAAATATCTATACGTTTATTACGATCTAGAAACGCGCCAAAATGTACCGTATAAAAATCATCCGGACACGCGTCTGCATATACCGAACTTGTATGTAGTTCATCAAGTGTGTACCGACTGTATCGATAATGACAACGATTACAAGAGGGATGAGGGAATCGCACTGGATCGCGAAAAAATTGAAAAATATCCGGGGTTGTGCGCGGTTGCCAAATTGTGTTTGAACAGTCTTTCGGGTAAGTTTGGTCAGTGCACAAATTTAAAACAGACAACGATTGTAAAAACGCGGGAAGCTTTCTTGAAACTTTTAACTTGCCCTTATAAAGAAGTTTTTAGTATCTTACCGGTAGGCGAAAAAATAATGTACATTAACTGACAATTTATAGAAGAAGCTGTGGCACCGTGCCCTCACACCAATGTCGTGATCGCCGCTTATACGACTGCTCAAGCGCGATTGGAACTTTACAGACACATTGAGCGTCTCCAAGGTAGATTATTGTACTGTGACACTGATTCGTGCGTTTTCGAGAAAAACTAGAGCAATCCGAGCGAATACGAACCCCCTTTGGGAAATCTTTTGGGCGATATGACGGATGAACTCAGAGGGTACGGTGAGGGTACATACATAGAGACCATAATATCCGCAGCTACAAAATTTTACGCTTTTCGCGCAATCACACCGGGCGGCGGCACTGTAGAATGCTGCAAGGTAAAAAGTATAGGTTAGAATTTTAAAAACTCTTTAAAGATAAACTTTGATAGCGTAAAGTCTTTGCTCGACAATAACTTTGAGGAAGAAAAAAACGAAGAAAACCCTAAAAAGATCATTAAAGTGGTGTTTAGGTCTATACGTCGCACAGCTACCCACGAAGTTGTAACGTGCACTAAATTTAAAACCTCTAGCACCGTTTTGAAAAAAGACGATATATATCGAAAAGTCTTTCTCTACCTTTTGGCTATAAGCAATAAGACTGTATAAATTTCTTCGTTGTTAGTAATTAATGCTGCGATCTAATTACTGTGTAAAAACAAAAAAATGTGTAGATATACTTTTTAATAAATGACAATATATTAAAAAATTTTCTATATCAATAAATAATTCATGAATAACTATAATAACAATAATATATAAATAAAGAGATATAAGCCAAATCCTTCTCCATTGAATTGTCAACACTAGCGGTGGGCGCATCAGCTGAAGTAGCCCACCGCTGCTAAATAATCAGCTGATTCATCGCGGTAATAAGCTGAAATAAAAATCAAAATAAGCTAGTCCTCGCGGTAGCTCGGCTGATGAACGCGTGCGCGTAATCAGCTAGTGCCCCCGCCGCCGCCGCCGCCACCGCCACTGCCGCGCTGGTCGTTGGGTGGTTCGATTGATTAGTATCTTTTTTATAAAATTAACAAACCAGAGACTTTTTTACTCAGTATTCAGCATTGATACACGTTAGAAACACCCATTCACGTGCATCGTGTCGGGTCCCATGATGTGTGGAAAAACCGTCTTTGTGAAACGTTTTCTCGCCAAGCTGTCTCAGATGTGTAACGTGCGATTCGACCGCATTCTCTTTTACTATGCTGAATGGCAATCCGCGTACCAAAATGAACTTAAAGTACCCGGTGATCGCGGTATAGAATTTCGAGGGGGTTTGCCACAACCGAACGATTATTCGCAAGATAATGATAAGAAATAACTACTAATTCTCGACGATCTAATGCGCAAATCCTTGAATAACACGGTACTCGATTTATTCACCAAAGGCTGTCATCATAAAAATATAAGTGTGATTTTCATTACGCAAAACATTTTTCATAAGGGCGCAAATCAGCGCGACCTATCGCTCAACATGAATTATATCGTGCTCTCTAAAAACCCGCGAAATCGCGCTCAAATACAATATCTCACGCGTCAAGTCTATCCCGAAGACCCGAAATTTTCACAAGAAGCGTATATCGATGCCTGCAGCGGAGCGCATAGTTACTTACTTTTGGATTTAAAGCAGGACACTCTGGATGAATTTCGTTTTCGTTCGTGTATATTTCCCGACGACAAAGTGCAATACGCATATGTACCCAAGGCTCGCTAAACAGTATAGATAAAAGGTTAGGAGAAGAGGCTCTGAAAAACAGTCTGTCAACGATTATGGCTGAAGTAACATCGGGGCGTTATCCCCCACCACCACAGCGAAAAAATACCCGTGACTCGCGCCTGCGCTGTGTAGCCGGAAAACACTTTTTTTCAAAGAAACACGTGGCTCTGTTGGTCGCATTCTGCCACGCTCTGTCAACGTACGTGGTAAATCGGTCGTGCACAATAAGAAAGAGAAAGAGCGTATCTACGAGTGGCTGAGCAATCAAGATTCTTACACACTTCACAGACCTATACGTAAAAAATTTCCGAGACTGCACTACAACGTGTCTAACGTGGATGACGTTTGAGAGGTTGATTTGTGCCAGCTGACGTCACTCAAAAACGATAACGATAGGTTTTGCTACCTGCTGGTTGTCATTGACGTTCTCAGCAAGTTTGCATTTTTAGAGCCGCTACGCGATAAAACTGCTCGAGGTGTGGCTACGGCATTCGAAAAGGTTCTCAAAAGAGCAAGCGGGCGTGTACCCGTCTGCTTGCAAACAGACAAGGGAAAAGATCATTAAGATCATTAAAAGATCATAAAGAATTTGTGGGTGGTGCTCTGCAAAGGGTTCTCAAGAAACACAACATTTTATTTCGAGCCGCTCGAAATCCCGACATCAAAGCAGCCGTGGTCGAACGGCTCAATCGTACTTTATAGGAGCGCATGTGGCGACATTTTACGCACCACAACACTCATCGATACATCGATGTGGTCCAAAGAATTGTTTACGCGTGCAATAACACTCTGCACATCTCTATAAATATGAAACCTGCGGATGTAAACCTGTACAACGCTGCTAAAGCTCGGGCATACCTACAGAGGCGCACTCTTTCGAGAGACGAGAAACAAACATCATCGAAACACGCTAAATACAAGGTCGGCGACTATGTACGCATCAGTCGGTCTAAAGGGACCTTTGCGAAAGGGTTCGAAAAAAATTTTAGTGAAGAGAAGCAAAACATTTACACGCACGAACTGCAAGATCTTGATGGTGAAATTATCGACGGTTTTTTTTATAACGAAGAGCTTGCCCGTGTGGGTTCCGCACGCCTGCTAGCAGACAAGCAATTCAAAATCGAACGCGTCATCAAAACGAAAGGTCGCGGTCTAAAAAACAATTGTTTGTAAAGTGGATCGGCTATCCCGACAAGTTTAACTCTTGAATAAACGCGTCTGGCGTTCAAGCGCCTTAAAACATGGATAACGTGAAGTCATTTTATTTGGTACTTCCAAGTAGTAGTAGTGTTGTCTACTATCCCGATAACGCGACTACATGCTTTACCACGCACATGTGCCGCGAAATAAGACTAACGGGTAATTGGCACGTGGGGCTAGCCGAGATTCACGTACCGTGTACGGTTATGAATATTCAAGAATCCAAAGCTTCTTACACGATTAAATTGGGCAGCGAGACACACAAAGTTTCCGAAAACGATGAATTTTACAATTTCCCGCACGGTATATACGAGAGTGTCGACCAACTTGCGGCGGAAATAAATAAAGTGCGCGATGCACGTGAACATCAAATACTCACACCCACAGAGTTTCAGAAAGTCTACTGTACTTTGAAACGAACTTGCGCACAAAAGACCCTCACTACACGAAATTTAACGAAAAAATTCGACGCATTTTTGGCTTTGAAGATTTTACACAGACAGACAGGAACTTTTGTCACATCAAACTCTAGTATAAACGCTAATGTAGGCAGCGGACCAGCTTGTCTAGCCCGAGCTATACCAGATCAGCTGTACGTTTACACCGATATATGCACCCCCTACACGGTCGGCGATCAGCTTTCGAAAGTTCAAAGTATAAATTCGGCACCAACATGGTAAAACAGTTTTCTCCAATACACTGTATACCCTTGCTGCATCATTCTTTTCAAAGTATCATTATCGATATAAGAGATGACGATTCCGCTTCATTTTAAGCGTAGCCAATAAACCATGCCGAAATGAGTCATTACGTGAATTATTACAACGCGCAACTAGGTGGCGGCAGTGGTGTCAAAAACGTATTTGTAGGATCAGGGTACCAGCGAGGCTCGGGTATCGGTAGTTTCTTAGGTTCGATTTTTCGACAAATCGCCCCTTACATCGCTAGCGGTGCAAAGGCTGTGGGAAAAGAGGCGTTCGCGCTGGCTTTAACGTGTTGCACGACGTCGCGAATAATTGCTCTAATTTCAAAGAATCCTTTGACACACGTTTCAAAGAGTCTGGTAAGAATTTTAAGAGAAAAGTATCAAATAAAATATCCGAAATGATGAAAGGCAGTGGGTATAAGGCGCGTGCGTCTAAGCGTAAACGACAGTCGAGAAAGAGTCGTGTAAATGCACGCAACGTGCTCCGTAAGAAGAAAGCTGTCAGAAAAAAACGCAGTAGTAAGAAAAAACCGTCCAGGCGCCGGAGGTCCAGAAAATCTGTCAGAAGTATTTTCGGACCGAAATAAGTCTGAAAAATGGCGTTTCTACACGCGTGCAGTGGAGAGGGTATGAAGAGCGAGCTCTTCACTCTACCACTTACACACACATCCATCAAAAGCAGCTCTTTTCTTCACTATAAGCCTGTATCGTCTCTCAGTGACGAAAGTGATTCACCTTTGGAATTTTTAGTTCCGAGTTCAACGGAACATTACATAGATCTCGCGCACATTTGACTATGCTACATTTGACGGTACAGATTTTACCATTGGGAACGGAGTCGGAAAATGCAAAGGTTGCACCCGTCAATAATTTTATACACTCTTTGTTCGATCAGATTGACATATTTTTCAATCAAAAATTAGTTTCCCCGCCAAACGACGCCTATCCTTATAGAGCCTATATAGAAACACTGTTAAATTACACTTCTCCGGCAATACATTCACATCTGACTTCTGGATTGTGGTACGACGATTCACCAGGATGTATGGACGCGTCGCACAGTGGGCAGAATCGACAAATTCTGTGTCAAAATCGTAGAACTTTTTATAGGAACAAGCTATTTGGCTGAATTTTACTCACGCTTGTTGCTGAATATCTACAGTTTGAAGGAAAAATATGCAGAAAGTTTAAAGAAGGTCTTATAACCTCTAAAAATAACTCAAAATATGTCGTTTGAAGGAAAATGGTATTTTTTGGATTTTTATTATTCAAATAATTATTTTTTAGTTAACTAATAATGAATTTATTATTATGAATTATATAGGGTGAAACAGAATACAGAATATCGTGAAAACAGCGGTAAGGATACCCAATTTAAAATATACTTGCTATTCGGGTTTCGAAAACTTAATTTATATTTTAAATTTTTCTGATATTCTATATACGAGGGTAGTTCAATAAGTCTTTAGAATAAAGTATAAAAACAATTTTTTTTGGGTAAATTTTTTTTTATTTTTCAACATAATCTCCTTGGAGCTCTATACACTTGGTCAATCGCTTTTTAAGTTTTTTTAATCCTTCAGAAAAGTGCGTTTTCGGAAGTTCCTCAAAATAAGCACTTACAGAGGCAATGACGTCTTCGTTGTCCGTAAATCTCTGTCCACCGAGCCATTTTTTCAAGTTTGGAAATAAGAAAAAGTCACTGGGGGCTAAATCTGGTGAATACGGTGGGTGTTCGACCAATTCGAATTTTAGTTCTTCAATTTTAGCCATTGAAACGAAGCATGTGTGAACTCGGGCGTTGTCGTGATGAAAGAGAATTTTTTTTCTCGCCAAATGTGGTCGTTTTTTTTTAATTTCTTCTTTCAGCTGCTCTAATAATGATGCATAATACTCACCAGTAATTGTTTTACCCTTTTCCAAGTAGTCAATAAGTATAATTCCACGTGCATCCCAAAAAACTGTAGCCATAACCTTACCAGCTGACTTTACGGTCTTTGCCTTCTTTGGAGCTGGTTCGCCTGTGGAAATCCACTGTTTGGATTGTTCCTTTGTCTCAGGAGTGTAGTGGTGTATCCATGTTTCATACACAGTCACAAATCAACGAAAAAATTCCTCAGGATTCCGACTTATGCGCGCCAAAAGAGCCTCAGAGGCGACCATTCTATTGCGTTTATTCTCAGCTGAGAGCAAACGCGGCACCCATCTTGCCGATAGCTTTTTCATGCCTAATTTTTCATGTAGAATTGAAACAACTGCACCTATAGATATCCTTGTGGCCTCAGCTAACTCACGCACTTTTAATCTTCTATCCTTCAACACCATATCGTGGATTTTATTGATGATTTCGGGAGTAGTTGCTTCTACGGGCCTTCTTGAACGTGGTTCGTCACTTATTGATGTACGACCACGCTTAAATTCATTTACCCAGTTATAAACCGTTGCTAAGGTAGGGGCAGATGTGCCATGAACTGAGTCCAATTCATTTTTTATCTCATATGGAGTTAAACCCTTTAAATGAAAATGTTTAATTACCGCTCTGAACTCGTTTTTTTCCATTTTTCTTAACAAGCAATTTTTTTTTTTTCAATTGGTTATAAAAACACGTAAACTCAGAAGATGTGGACTGTGACTGCACCATATATCTAGTCGGGAGTGGTGCTGACTGAAAACAGATGATTTGGAGCGATTCGCGCGCCATCTGTTGGTCATTCTAAAGACTTATTGAACTACCCTCGTAAATATATGCAAGTTCATGCTTTCAATTTCGCTATCAGAAATTAAAGGTTAAAAAGGTCAAATACAATTGGTGATTAAAACTTGTTAAATTGGGCACGAATTTTTAGATCTGGGATTAAATTATTACAACAATTGTTATTAAAGATATAATTGGGTAAATACAAATTTAAAAAGAAAATATTTGAATACAAACTAAAGGATTAAATGTTTGTTTAAAAATAAGTAACATTTTTTTGTCAACTCTTACTCAAATATTTGTGTATACCTCATGACCTAAATATGTCTAATTATCCCATACTCTGGAAACTCTTAAACACTAACAGACCAAACTTAAAATCTTAATAGTTCCACATAACCACAAAGTTCTTGCGCAATAGTTACGATCGGTTAATGTGCATTAGAATTTATAAAATTAATACATAACCAGTTAAGGGGTTATATCCCCCTTATGCACTAAAAAACAATATGCATATGATGCGCATAGCTAAAATAATACGGCAGTTGATCTCATAAGCACGGCCATTTATTACAGGACAGCTGTTAATATCAGCATTACCACAGTTCGAACAATACACAATAATTTTGAAGCCTAGTCTACGCTTGTTCGACTCTAAAAACCGCACGTCACCATTACATTTTTTGCATACTACTAATTTAGAAAGAGCAGTAAATACAGCGAAATAATTGATGAAACAGTAGCCGAAATTATTATCAACATCGCGGTCACGGTCTAAATCAGTAGTTTTCAATTTCTTAGCCGAGGTACTAACGTGCTCCGAATCGCCTTCGAACGAATGGCGGTTAGGCGGGCGTCGATTATTAATTTTACTCCGTTTTGTACTTGTACTTCTTGTTTTACTGCCTTTGCGGCCACTGTACATCTTTTCACTCATAATTAAGTACTTGTAAATATAATTCACAGTTAAAAAGTAAAGCAAAACTCAAAATAACAACGTAAACAACGAGAACGGCTGATCGACTAAACACAGGGCAAGTGTGAGTAAACACGTGCTGTAAAGACGCTGTAACCGTCGTAATGTCATGTAACGACCTCAATAATTCAAATTTAAAACACGATATCGATCGTAGGTAACTTCTACTAATTTCCAAAGCCGCGAAATTCAAAAAAGCGAGCATCGCTAAAATAAGCGAAAATTGTGATTTTGGAGCATTAAAGCTGTTTGGAAAAAATTGATTTAAAAAAATTTTGAATTTAAATCGGTACTTGAGCGTTGTAGATTTTGATTCTAGGATTGTTTTGGCAAGATTTAAGCCAATAAAAAAAAATGGAAAAAAACAAAAAAATTTGGGGGATATAACCCGTTAACGTTCGACTGTTAATTTTGACAAGTTCGCCAATGAAAACTGTCTACTTTTATTTAGGTATTTTTCTGAAATATTTCCAGGACCTTGAATTTCATATTTTCTTCTCATACGTGATTTGACTAATAAAGTTTGACTCCAAATGCTCATTAATTTTTCATTATATTAACTACATAAGTTATCTTTCCACAACATAATAAGATGTTAGTAAATTTAAATTTTTATATATAATATTTATTACAAATCTAAAACAATAATTACAAAATAAATAACAGACATCTATTATCTTTATTCATTTATAAATTATTATATTCACAGATATAAATTAAAATTATTTTAACTTTTCATTTTATCTTGAAGTATCATCTATGTCACTATCACATTCATCACTGGATTCCCTGCAATCATTCAAATGAATTAATCAAATAATCAATTACAGTTAACGGCTAAAACAATAATTAAAAGACGAGAAAGCCCTGTAAAGCCCTAATCAATATAGCTAATTGTAAAGTATTCCGAATAACCAAAACTTAAGAATAAAAACCTTAACAATTTTCCTTAGTCAAACCAATTGTAATAATAGCATTTAAACAATAAAACAATAATTTTACTAGCAAAACTAAGCAAATATCGGTTGTACTACTCATAAACTTAAATCTTCACAATAAAATAGCAATTGTTCAGAAATAGATAATGTAATTGTAATTTAATTAATATAACCTTTTTTTCTTATCCCCAAATTTAATCAATTCCCTGGAATGTGAAAGTTTACATGAAAATATTCTTGATTACTAAAGTTAAACCTGTTTTAAATAGCTCTACTCAAAATTTATTGACATTAATTTAAGTTCATATAGTAATCAATGGTCTTAATAATGAAAACAAAAAGTTGAAATTAAACCACCTACAGGTAAGCAATATTTTATCACTGACAAGTCTGAATAAAACTAAAGAATTTAGCATTTTCGAAATCATGAAAATGTAAATAATAGATTCAAAACCTACCTATATAAAACTAAAGAGTTTTAGTTAATTGAAAGTCTGCGTCTAAAAACTTAAACCATAAATCTAAAACCCATCGAAGCTGTAAAATTAACGACAGAAACGATCGATAAAATAAAATTATCGTACTGTACTAACCCTTCTAAGAGAAATCTTTTAACACAAGATGATACTTTCTTATAATTCTTTTGCTTCAGTCTTTTGTTAATTAGAATAAGAGAAATCTTAGGATTCGTTAAACAAATTGCACGATTGTATACATCAAGTATTCTATTCGATCGACTATTTTGTCGCGCATGAGATGTCATGTTCTTCCTGTACAATTTGTGCCATAATTCGTTTGCATCTTCAGCGTAAAATGCCATGGGTAAACGAAACTGTCGAACAATTTCATATCCATGCCAAAGCAATTTGTGTAGAGATGGACTCATGCGGGCCCATGAATATACTTGATAATGTAAGGTGTAAGTCTCTACAAAAGGCTTCAAACAAATCCAATTTTACCTCTTTCTTGCACCTAAATACTGTTAGAATTGTTGCAATATTCTTTACTACTTGTTGATCAATCTCTAGTGCTTGTGCGAATAATTCGGGTTCATCGAAACATCTTCTCGACAAATTACCTGTATTTGAGGTTCCATGACCTTGAATAACTTGATTAACTTTGACTCCTAATATTTCGTTAATTCTATTTTGAACAATTTGTTTCCTTCTTACGAATTTATCTAAATACAAAAGAAGTACATATTGACCGAATTTGTATTTATTAAATACTTAAACGTATAAAACATTATGTTTATGTGCATCAGTATATCAATGACTTAGCTTTTATTTCTACACTAGTCTTTAAGCCAAATAAAAAAATATTTTACCACGTTAAATAAAAGAAGCAAATAAAAAATACAAATTTCAATTAATATTCTGAACTCAAAACCTGTACGCATAAACTAAAATTGCTTTGAGGGCTATTAGTTTGAAGCTATTAGTTTTATGAGGGCTATTGCTTTGAACTAATTTTGGTTTTGAGAGTTTTTTTGGGTTCGAGTGTTTATTTGGGTTCAAGTGTTTATTTGGGTTCGAGTGTTTATTTGGTTTGAGGGTTTTTTGGGTTCGAGTGTTTATTTGGGTTCAATTGTTTATTTGGGTTCGAGTATTTATTTGGGTTTGGATGTTTATTTAGGTTCGAGTGTTTATTTGGGTTCGAGATTTTTTTTTGGTTTAGGTGTTTATTTAGGTTTGAGTGTTTATTAGGGTTCGAGTGTTTTATTGGGGTTCGAGAGTTTATTGGGGTTTGAGGGAATTTTTGGGTTTGAGAGTTTATTTGGGTTTTAGGGTTCGAGAGTTTATGACGTTGAACATGAGGTTATAGGGTTAAGAGGTCATAAGGTTATTGGGTTGGGTTATGAAGTTGGATGAAGATTCAATGAGTTACCGGGTTTTAGGTTTAAAATCGTTTCGGATTATCGTGTTTAAAGGTTTTAGTAGATTTCATAGAGTTCTTCGAGGTTATGGCCAAACCCTTACGAGCTGGAGTTAATCCGACCTCTAATTTGGATTCAGCGACCCCAAAAATATATAGTACGTATAGTGAGATTCTCAGGACGACAATTTTGTTTTTTGTAGCTGTGTATTTAATAACCGTATCTACTAACCTATTAATTCATAAACTATTGATTCCATAAGTGTTTCTGAGTTTTTACCACGGTCTATGGGTTATAGTATTACGATTATTGTTTTTAGAATTTGTAATTTTGGAGGTTCGTGGTTTCAGGGATTTGTAATGTCATAGTTTTATGAGTTTAAGATGTTAATAGTTAAAAGATTTAAGATTTAAACTTTTGGTTCAAGATCCATGAACTAAAATTTATGGATTTAAAGGATTATGTGTTTGACGGATAATGTCTTTATTGTTTTATGGGTTATCAAATTGATGTGCAGAATGGTTTATTGAGTTTATGAGTGCACGGGTTGACAGGTGTATGTTTTATTGGTTTACTTGATAAATTGGTTTGAGGACTTTAATTGAATTTAATAAACTTAAATTTAAGGTTGTGAGTAGCTATAGCTAATAAGTTCATGGTTTTGTATGTTATAATTTTTTAGGATTTATGTGTTGTAAGGTCAATGAAATTAGAAGATTATGAGTTTAGTGATTATTAAGTTTATGAATATTATATTTATATATTTGGGTTTTTGATCTTAGGGTCTTTACATTACTAGTTGACGTATGTATAGGATTTAGCATTTATAGTTCTAGGTTTCTATGTTAATGTAGTTGTAGTTTTACCATTTTAAAATTTAAGAAGTAAAAATATCTTCTTGGTTTCTTAGCATAAGAGTGTAGGGTTATTAGATTATTGGGTTATGGAATTCTTGGTTTATTAGATCATTAAGGTAAATAGTTTAGGAATAATCTATGAGCTCATGGGCTATATGGTTTTTCAGGTTCCAGGATTTTAGGAGAATAACAGGTTTTACAACTTATCGCTTAAGAGTTCGCAATTTTAAAAGTATTGATTTCCTATTTATAGATTTAGAGTTTATAATTTAGTTTAGTCAACATACAATACTGAAAACAGTAGCTACGTAATTCCCTGCTTCTAAATTTTTTTTTTATTACAAAACTTACCTTTGAGATGTTCTCGTATATTCCATATTTTAATCGTTTTACGGTAAGATATATGCAGCAAATGTTCTAAGGCTTTTATTTGGCAATGCAGTAAACCTAAACCGTACTGAAGAGATGATTGATTCGGAGTAAAGTTGGCTCTTGAATTATTGAATTGATGGCAAGTGGCTAGGCATATAGGACAACGGCTTGTAGCACTATTTCCAACTATGGTATTAACGCATTTTCCGTCGAATAATGTTTGCGATACAGTAAAATTTACTTTAACTACTTTTTCATTTGATAATTTAAAACTATGAGGAACAAGTTTCTGGGTTTCATTTTGCAAGCGATTAAATTCAGCAATCGTTGCCTCATCATCTTCTTTTTCAAGTGCTCTTCTTAGCGGTCTACAAAATCTTACACTTTGGGGTGTCGGATTTGTCCAAGAATATTTTTTATTTTTATCGATTAATTTAATAATAACAACACTGGTAACAGAGATTGCTGAGGACTTTTATTTCCATTTCGTACCTGTTCGTATTTCTGGTGTGGGTTAATGTGTCCAGAAGAACTGTTAAATGCCAAAGTTACTAATAATTCTAAGTTGCGTAAAGATAGTGGGTCCCACTCTAAACAAACTTCATCGCACAAGCGCTCTACAGTTTTATTTAAAATATTTTGCAAAGAAACTTTAACATCGATTTCTGAAGCATAATAACCTGAAGGTTTGCATTTTGCCATTTCTAATTGAAGGGTATCGTATGAAGGGTAGATCGGGCACCCTCTTTCTCTACAATCTTGAGAAACAGCAATCCATGTTTCCTTCGAATAATCATTTTCTAAAAAGAAGACTACAGCACTTTCATATGTATGTTTTATATACGACCGATTTCATCTCAAATCATGCGGGCCGACAGGACCTATCTCTCCGAATCAGCTCAAATTATAGTATATTATTCTACTCGGAAAATAAGCGTATACGTATTTTTTGATTTTTCGATAGCATCAAAATTGCATGTGTTATGCTTTTTTCAAAAATGACTCCTCAAATTTCGTTTCTCAAAAATCGAAAACTTTTTTCTTTTTAAATCGTTCTAATTCGTCTTTTTATGGATGTTTGAAAATAATTCTGTACATATTCGATGCTGTTGGTGATACTCTTACGATCTGCCAAGTTCAAAAATTTTTTTACAAAAAATCAAGGATGACATGGCATTTTTTATAAACAATGAAAAATGCTTTTTTCTCAAGAAAGCCATCTTTTTTTTTACTCATTTTTTTTTTATAGATAGCTAGTCTCAATACCTATATGGTCACATACATGACATTTGGAATATTTTTGTTTTTTAAGAGATATAAACGAAATAAGAAAAAAAATTTATGTTCCCCCATAGCACTGTCGTGCAAGAAAAAATCCTATGTATTTGTCCCTATTTTATGATTTTTAGACATTTTATTGCTTTTTCTAACTTTCCTGCTAACACGATTCTATGAGTTGATTTTCTTCTTCTTCTGTTTCTCTTTATTTAACAATTTTGTTAAAGAATGAAGAGCAGTTCGACCTGTATAAGATTTTTTCTATTTACCTACATTTACTTTCCATACATGGGTTTTCTGAATGCTGTTATATTTAGGAGCCTTAAGCCACTCTTTTATTTTATTTTGTCTAAAAACTTCAATATCTTCTTTTGGTAGTAAGATTAGTTTAATATTATTAGTATAAAATTGAACTTTTGTTACAAAAGCATTGGCATCTTGTATTGATTCAATATGACTGTTCTGAAGATTATGTCTAGTTGCATAGTGTTTGACTAGTCCGCCAACACCATCACATGCACCTTTCCCGTGACCTGTAGCTGAAAACAACCATTTTTTATTGATGGAAGCATTTTTCATTTCATACAATTGAAATCGATTTTGAAAGTGGCTTGCTGCTCTATATGTTATAATCGATATTTGATCTATTAAATCGGTTGAATCATTTTTCATCGAATCAATTATTTTTTCCATTGCTAACAAGGCATGGGCAGAATCGTGTTTTCTATCATCACTGATGACAGTAAAAGTTTTTGTTAGTTTTCCTTGACAACAAACTGCTGTGAAAATAGAGACCTGTTGATTAACCCAGTGAGTACCTTGAATAGGGTTACTCTGAATCACTGCCCTTTTTTCAGCAAAATCACCATGCAGTACTAGATGACCTGAGTTAGCTGCAGCTATTTCTTTCTCTTCTTTTATAGCTTTTCTTTGTATATTTTTAATATTTAAATAAACGCTTGTTTTGACTGTCCAAGAAGAAAGATCGCTAAAAAAATTGGAGATTGTTAATCTTTTCTTCACAAGATGGCCATTTTCCCACATAGCAAAAACAATCTCCTCATGTTCATTAGTTGTTTCTAATCCAAACAAACTTAGGTTGATATTTTCAGAACCTGGGCATAAAGTACATTCTTGAAAAAGACACTTATCGGACAAATTGGAGCAAACAATTGCCGATAAAAGTGTAGAACGAACTCTATCGAGGTCTGAATGTTTGCCTCCTAGGAAATTATTTAGACTATTAACGTATAAATCAAAATTTGCACAGTAAATGCACAGACACACTTCCATCGACGGGCTCAACATAACAAACTTTGGTTTTAATGTATAAAACTTTGTTATACCGATTTTTATGTCTGGGTTTTCTTGTTTGAATAGTTTATACGCCTCTTTTAAACTGCGTGTCATTATTAGGGCTTTGACGTGTACAGTTAAAGTCATCGTTTAGAAAATATTCCATGGCAATTTTTGTAGACTTTTCGTCCAATGGATGACCAGTATACGCGTCAGGTTCAGAATATATTCCCTTAGTTGTTACAAGCATTCTTGCTTTGTCAATCATATAAACAGTTACTTCGGGAAATGCTGATAAAATACTAGATTTTGTTAATGACGAAGGAAGCAACGTTAAAATTCTAATTTTCTCATTGATACTGTCACAATTTTCAAGCGCTACTCGCAAGTTACTGAGCCATTAATTGCAGAAGCATTGAGTCAAATCATCATGTGATTCATCAATGCAAACATTGTATGCTTCTGACAATTTTTAGCTAGTTGCAGATGAGAATGAAGATACTAGTTCTGATTTTTTTCTAATAATTTATCTTTGTACAGATGAATCATCAATACCTCTCTTCCTTTTAAGTGGCGAAACATTACCAAAAGAACTTGAAATTAAGGTTTCGTTTAGATGCTCAATCCGCTCTGGGGTGCTAGCTCGAAAATCATGGTCTTCAGTATCACTGTCCAAGTCAGTATAATTGTCTGAATGAATCGCATCAATTATTTCCTTTGGTTCAATATTTTTAACGCGTTCATAACAATTGAAGCATACATAATCCGAACTCTGCACTGCTTTGTTAGGAAAACTTTGTCGAAGAAGTTCTGCTAAATTCTCCAATTTTCTAAATTTAACAGTGGCATCATATACGTTTTTTTTGTGTGATCCAAAAAAGTTTGGACACTTGCGCCTCTTTATTGAATAAATTTCAGCCATAATTCAAGAGAAATCTTAGTATGTATAAGTAATACTATATATATTAAGATAACTAGACCGGGTTCCTTAAATAAGCTAAAATAACTAACATTATCTACGTGATAGCAAAAGATGAGTTTTAGCCACCTTGCGGAGAATTCTAGTACCATGCGTTATACTCCTCTGTGGTGTACACACACACATATATAAATAATCGTACACGTATTCGCCTAATGCACAGATTCTTGCTCTGCTATATACGTATAATCATTATACTTAGGGGTACATAAAATTTTTTTCTTATTTCGTTTATATCTCTTAAAAAACAAAAATATTCCAAATGTCATATATATGACCATATAGGTATTGAGACTAGCTATCTATAAAAAAAATTGAATAAAAAAAAAGATGGCTTTTTTGAGAAAAAAGCATTTTTCATTGTTTATAAAAAATGCCATATCATCCTTGACTTTTTGTAAAAAAATTTTTGAACTTGGCAGATCGAAAGAGTATCACCAACAGCATCGAATATGTACAGAATTATTTTCAAATATCCATAAAAAGACGAATTAGAACGATTTAAAAAGAAAAAAGTTTTCGATTTTTGAGAAACGAAATTTGAGGAGTCATTTTTGAAAAAAGCATAACACATGCAATTTTGATGCTATCGAAAAATCAAAAAATACGTATACGCTTATTTTCCGAGTAGAATAATATACTATAATTTGAGCTGATTCTGAGAGATAGGTGCTGTCGGCCTGCATGATTTGAGATGAAATTGGTCATACATCTTATTATTTTCCGCAGCACTTTCTTTTAGCTCATCGCCTATCACATTAGGTTCATTTGTTTTGCTTATTCTAGCAGCTATTTCAAGAACGGTAGAGTTATTCTCCACACTTTCCAGAACCGTTTTTGCTCGCCTATACATAGTTCGTTTGGAGCATTGATCAATCGGTACACGTTTTCTACCAGAGTTTATACTTAGCTTTTTCTTTTTTTTGTGGTCGATCCCGTTTCTTCTTCTTACCGTTTTTCTCTGCGCATCGATTTTTCATTCTAAATATTTTTAAAAAATGCGAGTCTTACTAAAAGTTACATTTATAAATCATAGATATTAAATGTTACTGTCAATAAACTGATCATTTTACTTTTTTTACAAAAATATATTTTAATAAATGTATGTAAATTCTTTTTGTGTACAACAGAATTTTGGAATCGCGAATACATATTATTTTTGTATACTGTGATGAATATTAATCATTTATTCAGCAAATTAATAAAGATTGATTTGATTTAATTGATTCAACTACTTTATAGTAAAATAAATATACTTGCTAATAAAAATTTAATTTCCTAGATGTTAAAGAAGTTGCACCAATTATCGATCTGTATTCAATTTTCGATCTCTATGTTAAAAATCATTATTTATTCGTATTCTTGATGACATTTCATGCAGTTTAATATGGATGTTATTTTTAAATTATATTTATTAAAGTTGTTGATTTTAAGAGCTTCTTTTATCGTAGATATTGTGTAAAAGATAATTAAAGTGATATGCAGAGGTTATGAAGCACGTGTATGAAAACACTTAATTGACAAATAAGGTGATTAACAGTTTGGTCCGATTTATATGCAGTAATAGATAGAAATAAGCAATAAATATATAAATTAGAAGTATGTGGATTTTAAAAGTCAAACCTCTCATTAAAATATTTCAAATATAGAATCTTTCACAGTGATCAACAACTGTATTTTATGTATCTATAGTATGTATCTGGAGTTTGAATAGCTATCGAATTAAAATCTTCTACAATTTAAAGAAGAATACTGTAATACTACTTTCTTGAATTAAAAATTAAACAAATAAAAAGATTGTTTAAAAATAAAACTTAAAAAACAGTTATTTTACAAGTTACATCATAATCAATTGATTTTAAAAAGCATGTTTAAAAATGTATATACCTATTAATTATAAAGTTAACTTCACATTAAAAGTTTAATTATAATTTTTTATGTGCACATTACGCAAAACTCGAAATTATTTTTATATATTCAATATAACACGAAAGAAGTTTTATATATTTTTATATTTTCTTTGTATTGTCAAAGAAGAAAAACTTTTAAATAAATAATTAAAATAAAATATTATATTGTAAATAAAAAAAGAAATATACTTACGTAAGCCAATTGATATGCGTATGACTGTATTTATTAAATCATATACTTAAATTATAATAATTTTATTAGAATAACGTTATGATATTATATCATAAAATATCCGAATGGTTGAAATAAAATCATTAGTTATCTACAGAAAACCACATCAAGATTTGTAGCAAAACGAGGCTTGTTATATTTTTAACAATTATTTACTTTTTTAATTGGTTGCTATGGTGACTGCACATTCTATATTTATACGCATGTGTGTGTGTGTATAGATATGTATGTATATATATATACCCACATAGCATCCAATATTTTCGCAACATTGCCTGAATATTATTTTGGAATATTCAATAGATTAGGTAATATTCTTGAGTAGCATAATAATGTTGCTGCAACCATTTTACAACATTGCTACACATCAAAATGACCGTTTTTACATTGCTTTTCCAAAGACAATATGTATATTGTAGCAATATTGCTCGAAGATTGTTCGCAATATTGTGGCAATATTGTAAAATATAGGTAAAAAACATTAAATTTAAAGAATTAAATCTGTGCCCTCAGGTACTCCCATGTCCCTTTCGGGAAGTATCATACGTATGATTTTATTTTTTAAATTTAATGTTTTTTACCTATATTTTCCAATATTACCACAATATTGCGAACAATCTTCGAGCAATATTGCTACAATATACATATTGTCATTGGAAAAGCAATGTAAAAACGGTCATTTTGGTGTGTAGCAATGTCGTAAAATGGTTGCAACAACATTATTATGCTACTCAAGAATATTACCTAATCTATTGAATATTCCAAAATAATATTCAGGCAATGTTGCGAAAATATTGGATGTTACATGGGTATATATATATATATATATATATATATATATATATATTATAGTTTTATAAAAAAGAAGTAAAGAATAATAATAATAATTTTTTTATAATTATAATGATAATAATGATTTAGATTTCTATATTTGAAGGTTATGGAACGTTATTTATACTTCTGAGCATATTTCTGTAACGTGGCTATAATCAACTACAAGTTCTAATCGCTGCTCATTTAGTCTGCAAGTAATAATTTGATTAGGAAATATTCAAATGATGACAAGTCTATTTGCGTAAGAAATGAGGTTATATGAAAGCATCTAGATTTTAAGTTAGGTCTGTTTGTATATATATATATATATATATATATATATATATATATATATATATATATATATATATATATGGAATATTAGAGAAATTCAAATATAAATTAAGTTTTCGAAACCCGAATAGCAAGTATATTTTAAATTGGGTATCCTTACCGCTGTTTTCACGATATTCTGTATTCTGTTTCAACCTATATAATTCCTAATAATAAAATCATTGTTAGTTAACTAAAATCTACAAAAATTTATTGAAAGTCGGCAGAAAAAATAATTATTTGAATAATAAAAATCCACAAAATACCATTTTCCTGAAAAACGACATATTTTGAGTTATTTTTAGAGGTTATAAGACCTTCTTTAAACTTTCTGCATATTTTTCCTTCAAACTGTAGATTATTCAGCAACAAGCGTGAGCAAAATCCAGCCAAATAGCTTGTCGATTCCGGCGAGACTGTGCGTCGCCGGCCATAACCCTCACCACTGCAGGCGCCAACATTGGTCCTCTCAATCGACAACATTACTCTATAGGTGGCAAATCATTCGACGTTTTGGCCCACCTCCACGCGGAAATCTTGAACCAATCGAAATTTTTACTCAGCGCTGTTGAAATGAGAGTGATGCTAGTGCGTAGCAAAGATGCCTTTTGCCTCGTGGATTTCTCCGACAATGGAAAATTTTCCGTACGAGTCAAGGAAGCAACGCTTATCGTCCAGCACGCAAAAATAAGTCCCGGGGTTCTTCTAGCGCATGCCAATGCTCATTCAAAAACCACGGCAAAGTACCCGATTACCAGAGTCAAGGTAAAGTCGTTTACCATGCACAGAGGCGTTCTCGGAGATACGCTCGACAACGTCGTTCTCGTCAAATACCAAAGAGGAAAATCTTAGGTTTTGTACAAAATCGTGCATTCAACGGCAATCGACGGATGAATCTCTTTAATTTTCAACATTTTTCCATAAATTTTCTCTCGCTATACGTGGATGGTGTACAAATACCTAGCAAACCCTTGCAGCCACACTTTACGGGAACCAATCAACTGTACATTGAATCTTTTCATACGCTTTTTTCCAGTACAGGCATACACTATCTCAACGAGGGCCTCGACATTGAGCGTAATAGTTATCCACTGGGCTATTGTGTTTTCGCGTTCCATCTGACACCCGATTTATCGGTCCACTTTTCATCTCACTGGAGCCTCGTGCGGTCGGGTGCACTGCGCATCGAAGTACGATTCGAAGAAGCTCTTACGAAGACGGTCAATTGAAGCCTGGAACTCATTGGGTAGCTATACATATCGACAAAAATAGAATCGGGACATACTTTGACAGTTATGGTGTTCCACCGGTTTCAAAACACCATTTTGAACGTCTTCGTAAAAACTGTAAAAACTTTCGATGGAATTCCAAAACACTTCAGAGCTTTGATTCAATGTGCTGTGGCCAGTATACCATAATGTTTTTGCATCACATGTGTCGGGGTACGAACATTTGTCGTTTCTTCTCACAAGACACCAGAAAAAATGACGCACTAGCTATAAGGTTTTATAAAAAATTTGTAATAAAATTAAGTATAAAAAATGTAAAAGGGCCCTTACGTTCACGAATGAGCGCTCTTTAGGTTCAGGCCATACTATACGAGAAAGTGGGTTCTCCGTGAGTTGAGGCAGCCGTCGTCTATTTCTGATCTAGCTGAGGAAAAGCGGAGTGAACGTGCAAGCTGATTAGCAGAGGGGTCGAAGGGTCTATTATTCCTGAGAGTTCAGTCGCCCAATACGGATCGTCTATTTGGGAGATACTGTACAACCAGCCCACATCGACGAAGTGAACACTCCTGCTTTCGTCGCTTGCTTACGCAACGCTGTCACTGTTACTGTGACTGGAGAGAAAGAGAGAGAAAGAGAGAGAAAGAGAGAGAGAGAGAGAGAGAGAGGGAGAGAGAGAGAGATAGAGAGAGAGAGAGTTCTCCATAGGGTATTATAAATTAAAAGTAAGTTACAAAATCTGTCAAAAAATCAGCAGATAACGATCATCTTACAAAAAATATTGGACGGAGCAATTCGAGGTTTTGAGCTTAAATCTCATTTCTATCAGGCTTGCTATAATACTATTTTAAATTAATGTTATATGAATGGGGATATCACTTAAGGCAACATTTTATTTTAATCTTTTATTTCAAGATGGCATCGTGTGGAACGGATCTACCTGACAAGTGTATACATAAATTTTATAAATGCCACCCTAAATAAAGAGTGACCACAGTAGTTTATATTATATGTGAAACTGTATATCATCTTAGTGATTTCAAACAATTAAATATCACAAGCTATGTCAGTGAAACACTAATAATGTGTAACTGGCGAAGAGGCCAGAGTTCTTATTGCACAAGGGAAACGGCAAATAAACAACTTATAAAAGAAGAAATTTTAAAAGAATTTGAAAACGAATCTAGAAAAGGTCAGAATGAAACAATATACGAAGATAACACTGAATTTGAAAATATGAAAATAGAAATCACTTTACTTAAGCAATTGAACATGGAACTGTTAGAAAAAAATACTACTGAAAGAATTACTGAATAAAGAGAAAAAGAATTACCAAGCAACATTAAAATTCAAACCAAGCGAATACTCAGAATCATAGTAAAAACAGCAAAGAAAAACGTCAACTCTAATTAGAAAGAATATGTGTATCATTACTTAATAAAAAAAAACTATTCAAACCAAAATACTTCATGTTAAAAATCAAGATGAAATAATTACAGTTTGTATGAATAAAAACAGTGTAAAAGCAACTGAAAAAATGCTAATCGAAATCTCTCTCAATAATACATAATTGATACAGGGCAACTAATGAATCCTAAAATAAAAATAGTGTGTATAGATTGCCGCCTTAAAATGGATAACAAGATAATGAGCAAGACATATATACCAGAAATTTTTAAAATATGCGAATAAATGCACAGACCTGCACGCGTACAATAATAATAAAAGTAATACACAGAGTGTCATCATAAAAGTGTCACCTGAAATATACAAACATATGAGAGAGAGAGAGGGGGAGAGAGAGAGAGAGGGGGAGGGAGGGAGAGAGAGAGAGAGATAGATAGATAGATATAGATATACGATTTATTTGTCAATTTTGGCAAAAATACATTACATAAAAATTGTTATTTTGTCATTACATTAAGTCTTTGATCACTATCACAGTTCGTCAGTGTATAAATATAAAAATTGTTGCACAAATTTGTCATTATCTAATATCACAGTTTGTTTATATCACAGTTCCATAACAATTTCTGAAGTCTACTCATTCTTGCATACACGTACATCCATCACGTCACAATTTAAAAACAATTACAATTCAGCCGATACATACACTCATCACACACGCAGATATATTTAATCTTTATCAAAATGTACTCTTTATATTTTGTACATTACAACATTTTTCACGACTAAGAATACAGAACACGGGAGAACGGATAAATTAAAATAAAAAAATAAAAAGATACAATTAATAAATAAATAATTAAGTAAATAAATAAATAAATAAATAAATAAATAGATAAATAAATAGATGAATAAATAAATAAATAAATAATTAAATAAATAAATAAATAAATAAATAAATAAATAAATAAATAAATAAATAAATAAATAAATAAATAATTAAATAAATAAATAAATAAATATATAAATAAATAAATAAATAATTAAATAAATAAATAAATAAACAAATAAATAAGTCAATAAATAAATAAATAACTACCCATGTATGTGAATTCTCCGTCATCATGAAAAAATGTCAACTTACTCACCGTGCAGTTGTCTGAGGTGCCTGCCTAACGCCGTTTTAAATTTACATAAGGACGGCAGATACCTCACACTGCAGGGGAGGGTGTTCCAGAATCGCGAACCTTGGGCTCTAAACGAATAGAGACCCTTATCAGTCCGCGAACCCGGAACCGAGAGCTCTTTCACACCGCTCCTACTGGAAGTCCTAGCTGTGTTTTAACCAAAGAGAGCCGCAAGGTACGGAGGTTGTCCCATATTTATTGCCCTATACAATAATAACCCCGCAAAGTACGCTCTTCTTTCCTTTACTGTAAGCCAGCCAAGATATTTCCGGTGAGGAGTGATGTGCTCATCCCTTCTAACACCACATATGTATCTCACACATGAATTTTGAAGTCGTTGCAACTTCGTCTCGAGCTCATCAGACACATCAAGGTGAACCACGGAACAATAATCTAAATGTGGCACTACCAGCGCGCATGCAAGCTGCTTTCTCAACGCCTGAGTTGTGCATGAACTAAAAAATCGTAGGCTGTAAAGAGCACGATTTACCTTTTTTCCAACTGCATCAACTTGCAGTTTCCACGTGAGTTTAGAGTCCATGACAACACCAAGGTTTGTGACCGAGTCAGAGAAAGGCACATGTACACCTTCCTGAAACTCAATGCCGGGCAAACCAAGATCCTGCAACCGATTGATGTTGTGCTCGGAGCCGAAAATGATCGCTTTTGTTTTGCCGACATTGAGTCGCAGTCCGGATGCTTCGGCCCACTCCGACACTGCCCGCGCAACAGCCGACATACATCTGATACCCACATAAAGATCTCGCCATGTCACTTGAGTGTAAGTTTGCAAGTCGTCCGCGTATAGCAAGTGTTTAACATCACCACCAGTCAGTACGTCTTGTAAGTCATTGATATAAAGACTGAATAGCAAGGGCCCCAGGACTGAACCCTGTGGCACACCTAGATTGGTGGTTAGCCAATCAGATTCCCCGTTGTTGTCAGTTATGACTTTTTGCCTGCGACCAAAGATGTATGATTTGATCCACAGAAGAACACTCCTGGAAAAACCCATGCGTATCAGCTTACGAAGTAATTTAGATGGTGATATAGTGTCAAACGCCTTACTAAAGTCGAACAGTAGCAGTGTAGTCATTAGTTTCTTATTGTCGTTTATCCCAGTTCGTATGTCCTCGGTTAGTTTTAGTAGAGCTGTCTGGGTGCTGTGATGCTGTCTGAAACCGGTTTGCAGAGGATCCAAGATATTTTTGGATCTTAAGAAATCGGTAATCTGGTTGTGTACTATCTTCTCCAGCACCTTGGAGAGAAAGCTCAATAGTGCTATTGGGCGAAAATCTGATAAAATAGATGGCACTGAAACCTTTTTTAGAGGCACCAAGTGAGCCCCCCTCCAAGCCCCTGGGAAGACACCACCAGACAAAGAGGAGTTGAAGACCCTCGCTATATGATGACTTATATACGGGAGAGCCTTAGCTACAACGCTTTGGGGAATACCGTCCTCACCCCTAGCCTGCGACGAGAAATGAGCAACAGCCAGGACTACGACCGTCATTGTAACGTCTTTGAAAACAAAGCCGTCGTCACTGGCCGAGTCCAAGATGCTACCCAAATCAACGTCACCTTCACTCTGGGAGACCGATACCCCCGCAAAGTGCGAGTTCAGCTCACCCGGCGAGAAGCCGTGCCCTTGGCAGGAGCCCCAAGCCCCTTTAGTTCTTTCCAAATATCCTTCTTATTTTCTAGGGCTTCAAAAATCTTATTCTGCATGTGAGTCTCCCGCGCGATTTTCATGCGTTGTTCTGCTTCGACCGCGAGAGACCGGTACTCCTGCCAAAGATTACCGTTTTTTGTGCGCTGTAGTCGTCTGCGTACGGCGTCACGTTTTTTTATTATGTGAGCCAGATCTGCGTCAATCCATGGAGGATTAGCTTTATTTTTTGGTGTAAATTGCTTCAGTGGAGCGAGTTCATCTATTGCCCCCATGAGATTGGCGCTGAGCTGTCCCAATAAATCGTCCATGTCGTTGTTGTCCAAGCAATCAAACGCCACCCAGTCACATTTACTCAGGTAAGATAGAAGATCTTCCTGTTCTATTGTTTTAAAATCTCTGTAACTAAAAGTATCGGTGATGGGGCTATTGTTTGATTTAAAATCTATTTCAACATCTATAATTGTGTGATTGCTGGCAAAGGGCGCCGCCTGATTGCTGGCATTCAGCACCACGTCGTTGTCATCTGTCATAACGACATCAATCCATGCTCTATTATTTTTAGATTTAAATCGTTGGCTAATCGCCTAACGAATCTTGCATCAGCCGACGTCTTCAACAGGTTCGCATTCAGATCACCCATCAAGATTTTATGGCTATAGTCCTGCGTGTATGTAGCTAGCTTATCAATTAGGTCTGAATTTTGCAGGAATGGTACATGCGGTGGCCTATAAATGAGAGCAACGAATACGGGGGGAAGGTCGCCCTGTTGCACACTACACATAATATATTCAGAAATGTTCGGCGTACCATCCTGGGTGGTACGTGAGCGGCTTAGTATGGTTGCCTTAAAACTATTGTGTACATACAGGACTAACCCATCCCCGAATTTATTCCTATCTAATCTTAAAATTGAATAGCCCTTGATCTGAATGCGATTGTCGTCAATGTTTTGAGCAAAGTGCGTCTCAGCAATTCCAAAAAGGTTGTAGGAGGGACCAGATAGAAGGTGTTGACGGAGTGTACCAATATGACAATCTAGAGAGGTCACATTGATAAATTCTGCTCTCAGTCCCCTACAGTGCACCCCCCCCAGCAGTGTCCAACGATAGTCATTCATTTGCGACAGCCTCCGTTTGATTATTTGTTTGAATGTCCAACTTATCTATTTCATTTATATTTGCTTTTCCTGTTTTTTTATGTGAATCTAATGCAATTTGTGGAGTTTCATACGAGGCTAAAATTACTTGGAGGTCTGCCGCTGTTAAAAATTCGTGGGAAACATCGCCATCCCGCATCTTGACCAGGAAACGCCCCCCCCCCCCCCCCCCCCCTATGCCAGATATATTTAAATTTGAGCCTCATCGCAAGGGCTTTAAGGCTTCTAAAATTATTAAATGTTTCCCTTGGTAGATGTTCATTTATAAAAATTTTACTATTGAATATTGCATCACTAGTCTCCTGGTCAAGTGCCGAGATGTCGACATCTTTAGTGTGAAAGCCTGTTATAAACTTTTTTTGTCGCATGATTTTATCTCCTAATTCACTGCTGGAGAGGGTAACAACCCACGGTGATCGTCTGCGCTCGCTAGTTACCTCGGTTGATGTCACCGAAAGCGACTCATCTGACCGAAGCAGGCGGGTATCTACTATATCCGTTTTCTGTATCGATGGGAGGACACGACGCAGTATAGCATGAACTACATCAACACGCTTAGTGCTGTTACCGTCAAAAATATTTGAAATTATTAAGTCATTATTGCATATTGTATTATTATTATTTTTTATTGTCCTCCCACCTACCATTTTAACCCGCGTGCTTCGTGCAGATGACGTCGACGCCGTATCTTGCAGTGTATCGTTGCTTTCGTTATTCAAATTATTATCAATGTTATATATATTATTATTATTTACATTATTACTAAATACACTATTTATTTTATCATTAATATTTGTATTTCTAATACTGTGCGGCGAAAAAGTTGTATTTGCCTTACTGGTAGGCAGGCCAATTTGATAATTTTCAATTTTACTTAAAAATTCTTGTTGTTTATGTTGAATAATTTTCAAAGTTTTCTCTATATTATTATTATTATTATTATTTATTGCAGTTTCATGATTGTTATTGCTTGTGGTCTCGTGTGCAATAATTTTTCTTATGGCCTTTAATATGTCGGAGTTGTCACTTTCAATTTTATTAACTTTATCAATTATGATTTTAAGGTCATTATCATATTTCTTTGTCTCACTATTATTTTTGACTAGATTTTTCACTTCAAAATTAGACTGCTCAATGTTATTGACTCTTTCTATAATTGCATTGTAATTAACTTCGATCTTATTCAACATATTATTTGTTATATTTTGACATGTTTCGTGTAGCTGTTTGTTTTGAATTTTTAAATCATTAATTTCATGACAAAGCACTTGCTTTTCATTTAACATCTCCTCCAGCTGGGAGTGTTGTTTTAACATCTTATCCTCTATTTTCTGCATTTTGAACCCAATTGTCAGTGCTAGAGTATGTATTGCTGGTAACGATTAATAATCTGTTTTCAAGAGAGAACGAATGTCTAGTAAGTGCATTGTCTATGTTTCTAGATGTCGAATTGGCGTACTCTACCAAGCAGGTAGAGAGAGAGAGAGAGAGAGAGAGAGAGAGAGAGAGAGAGAGAGAGAGAGAGTGTAATTACACAATATTCATAGGTTATCAAAGTTGCAAAGCATATGATATAATAAATACAAAGCCATGCTGCATTATTGGAAGATTTGGATATAAAGGTATAAACTGCGAAAATAGTTCCTTATGTCTAAGATATACGGGACCATATGCGACAGAGAAATGTGTTAGTGGAAATAACATAAAATGTACTAAGTGTACATTGAGCAATGATCGGTATAGGACAAATTATAACATAAATCACATAGTAACTAATGTTAACAATTGTGCAATATTATTGGCAAAGGTAAAGAAAAGCATCGATATGACGGAATATCCACTCAAACCTACCTTCCCAACACACATCGGTAAGGTAGACAACTTTCAACCAAAATAAATAGAAAATAGTACATATATATTATCAATAATGCAGAGAATTTTTTTCTCGGCAAAAGAAAAATAAAATGGCTCAAAAATTTTACCGAATATTGTAATCGATTTTACTGATCATCTCAGTTATTTTAAATATATTTCTATGATATATTTCCGAGATATAACCGTTTAAAAAAAACATGACGTTTCCGTATATAACAGAAAAAAGGAACATATCTTATAAAAAAATTTGGGTCGGAAAATATAGGTAATTTTAAGCTCTTTCAAATGAATTATCACTAAATCGATGATATTATTTCTAAGGTATTAAACAAACCAAAAAACTAAAACTCAAAAACTGAAATACAATAAAAAACACGAACGCATCGAAAAACAAAAATATATACTTTTGAGCCTCCCTCCTTAAGAAGAAAACAAAAAAATGAGCCCTGAAACATTAAGTTTAACCGTCGATTACTCGAGATATCGTACTATACATACACACACACACACACAAACACACACACAGACACACGCACGCACGCACGCACGCACGCATGCGCGCAGTCACACACACTCACACACATACACACACATCCATATGGACATTATCACTAAAAATAGTGTATTTCAATTCCAAATGGCCCAAAACATATTTCTATCATGTTTTTAAACAAACATTTTTTTTACTATTGCAAAGCTTTCTTTAGCAGGAAGCAAAAATGTGACTTGTACCGCTTTCATTCTAACTTACACAATTATAACTCACAAGGAGGGTACACAGCCTGCGGGAAGCGACTTTCGATGAGGCTTGTTTTCGAAGTGATTTCTGGTACCTAAAAATGATGCCTATAGCACCTGTAGTTTCATTTCATAGACCCTTGGAGTTAAGATATGACCTTTAGTATTTAAAATATGCGTTATTTCAGTGAAAAGTGGTACCTATACTTTGAATCATCTGCAACTCTGCATGTTTTTTTGCTAGAAAAATTATGTAATAAGGTCAAATAGTTGACTGAAAGAAATTTAATTTAAGCTTTGTTTCATATAAAAATATTATTCTATTGCAGAGTTATGAACAATCAATAGTAATGACCAAAAAGCATGGAAAACTACTCAATTTAAAGAGCTGAACTGTTTTGTCACTATTTTTTATTGTTCATAACGTTACAACAGAATAATATTTTTATATGACTATATATTTATATTATTTACATTACATTATTTATCTAGCAAAAAACCTATGAGAAGATATACTAAGGGATCTAGGCATGATATTTAGTTACCAGAAACCACGTCCTGAGGCCCCATCGAAAACGGCTTCCCGCAGGTTGTGGACTCCCCTTGTTGAGCAATTTGAGATTCAAAAACGACTGAGCAATTTGAGATTCAAAAGAGTTTAAATAATAGAATTGTAAACTGTTAATCCAATATTTAGGATTAAGGACTTTTATAGTATACGGTATTATATTTTATTGCAAATTAGATGGCTTGACGGTTTAAGATTTACCGGTTTATTATTTAATCATTCTTTTTATCGTTTTTACGGTTCTATTATTTAAACCTTTTTTTCTAATTGTCAATTGTTCAGCTTGATTAAGTTGAGTTTAGGACTTGGACTTTATTGATACCTTAAAAATGGTATTAGTTCGATTTTGGGTTTATGGTTTTTACTATTTCAAGTGTTTTAATTGCAAATTGCTCAGTTTGGAATAGTTGGGTTAAGAGTTTATGGTTTGCGGTATTATCTTTTATTACCATTTGCTCAGAATCTTTTTTAAATTTAAATTGTTTAACTTGGGTTAGTTGGGATTTAGGTTTAGGATTTTCGTTTCTGGTTTTATTATTTAAATCCTTTTTTTGAATTGTAAATTGCTTAGCTTGATTTAATCTGGTATAGGTTTTATGGATTCCTTTAATAAGTGTTAGTTTGGTTTTGGGTTTCATGTTTAGAGTTTTATTATCTTAAGTTTTTAATTGCAAATTGCTTAGTTTGGGGTAGTTGGGTTTAGGGTTTATGGTTTACAATTTTATTTTTTAATTGATAATCACGCAATTAGGGTTAGTTGGGGTTTGGGTTATGTTTCCAATGGTTTTATTATTTAACCTTTTTTTAATTGCAAATTGCTAGGCTTTAATTAGTTGAATTTAGTGTTTAGGGTTTATTAGGGTTTACGATTTTACTATTTTAATCTTTATTTGTAAAGTGCTCAGCTTGGGATAGTTCAGTTCAGGGTCTATGGTTTTATTATTTAAACTTTTTCTAACTTAAAATTAATAAACCCTTATGGGTTAAGGGTTTATAGGTTTAGGATGATTAGTTTAAGCTTTTATTATTTAATCTATTTTCTCATTTTTAATTGCTTAGCTTGAGTTAGTTGGGTTTAGAGTTTTGGGTTTATGGGTTTATAGGATTAGGGTTAATACTTTAAGGTTTTATTATTTAAATTTTTTTCTTATTTTTAATTGCTCAGCTTGGGTTAGCTGGGTTTAGGGTTAATAGGTTTAGGGTTTATATTGTACGGTTTTATTTTTAAACATTTTTCTTATTTTACATTGCTTAGCTTTCGTTAGTTGGGTTTAGGGTTTATAGGTTCGGGGTTTACGGTTTACGGTTTTATTTATTTAAACTATTTTCTTACGTAAAATTACTTGGCTTGGATTAGTTGGTTCTAGGGCTTAGGTTTTATGGGTTTATAGGTTTGATGTTTATGGTATACGTTTTTTTATTTAAAATTTTTTCTTCTTTTAAATTGCTTAGCTTGGGTTAGTTGGGTTTAAGGTTTTGGGTTTACGGTTTAAAGGCTTAGGTTTTATGATTCACGGTTTTATTGTTTGAACTTATTTCTTATTTTAAATTGCTTAGCGTGGATTAGTTGAATTTGGGGTTCAGTGTTTATGGGCTTAGGACTTAAGGTATATTAGTTTAGGGTTTATGGGATTATGGGTTAATAGGTTTAGGGTTCATGAGTTTAGGGCTTATGGGTTTAGGGTTTATGAGTTTATTGGTTTAGAATACCTATACGGTTTCTGCATGTAAATAAGTTAACAAAAAATTTTTTACTTGAACCGTTTAGAGGAGCGATTGCCCTCATCGACCCGACCGTAGATCCGCGCCCGTATTCCTGTCCAAGATATTCGAAATAATTATGCTATTGCCCTTGCCTCGACCCTCGCCCGACCGATTTGAAGCCCGCATGCTTCGCAATTGTAGCTGTTGCCGACTTGAAGTACGCATAATTTCCGTGCTGTAGTGTCATTACCTTCATTATCGATACGGACCGCATTTATAGAGTGATTTACACCACTAACATTCATAGAGAGAAAGAGAAAGAAAAAAAGAGAGAGAGAGAGAAATTTATTTTTCGTTTGTAGAAAAAAATACAGGGTGTAAAAATCACATAGTTAAAACATACAAAATTTGTTCGTCTTATAAATAAATTAATCACATTAGTTCGTCGAGAGTTCTTTTATATTAAAAAAATGAATTGCACATAGTCATCATATCTATCACGTTGAGTTTCATAAAATAATATAATTTAACACAGATATATTTACAAAACTTACGTATATTATAATTTAAGACATCGCAGGAAATTCGTCATCATTATAAAATCTTTTAGAGATATCACGTCAGTTTTAAATATTTACAATATGTGCATGAACTCATTCACTCCGCAACAGCCATTCAACCTTGCATACTTTAAAAATTACACTCATTCATATTACAAAAATACGTAATTATAATAGTAAATTAAGACATCACAAAACCTTAGTCGAGATTTTTATAATGTTTCTTGACCGCCACCTTAACCGCTTTTAGAGATGGTAATGTGCGTATTGCCTGTTGCAACGCCGTTACCCTAAGCGGGTCCTGGGCGTAGTCGTCCAGAGCGGACGGGTGGATGCCTATCACCACTACACAGCGCGTCCTCAGGTTGCGGATAGAGGAACGACCCCTGAAAAAGAGGTTAGCTGCGAATAAAGCGAATAAGCAGTCGCGGACAGCCGATAGGCCCAGGCGTGGGTGTGATGAGCCCGCACTGGCGAACGCACTCATCTAGAAACACTACGCAAGCACCGCAACAACTACAAACACTATACAAAATCTCCTATCTTACTTTCATCTTCTACCTTACTCTGTAATCTATCTCTTTTACCACACATTTCAAACAACAAATGGGCCAAAAATCCTGCTGTCGTGGAGGATACGGGAGCGATGACAACTGCCCTGAGAGGGGATGTGTAGAATGATTCGCCACCTGGTCTTACATGGCAATGAAGCCAGCGAAGGCGCGCTGCCTTGCAGGGGGGCGTTAGGATATGAGAATGAAACCGAGTGTGTCTGACGACGAGTTGACTATGTCCTCGCCAAAGTCGGAAAGCTCTCATACTTAGTTCTAGGGAGGTATGAGGGTTATCACCCCTAGACGGATGGACTCACTTGCGATCGGAACAGGATCCAAAACGCGCGCACGGCGCGCTCCGATCAAGTTTAAATAAAAAGATCTTGCATCTCGCGAGTTTTTTTATAAATTATTCGTGGGATATCTTCCGATGATTTTAAGCCTAAAATGAAAATAATCCCTAGAGGGATTTTCAAATAAACTCGATATTTGATCATTTTCGTAGGTTATCGTCACTATTTTCTATATTGCATCTTGTATTTAGATTTCTTAGGCTTTAAAAATATATTTCAATATTAGAAATAAGTTTATAAATTCTTAATACTCATTAAACTTTTAAAATTCATATAAATTTTTTTAAATACTGCTCAAAAATTAAATTTTTTAACTTCTTATTTTAAATATTTTTCTGTGCGCTCGAAGTTTCTTTTTTTTTCTTTCATCGAGGATAAATTTGGTATTACGTTGCCATGGCTGCGGTAAATAAACTTATGCTGATAATACGGTTAGTAAAAATGCCAAAGGCAAGAACACACGATGAAAATCGTCATCAAATTTGTTTACTTTGCTTTGGAAAAACTAAAGTAATGATTCCTGTAAAAAGAGAATTAAAAGTGCTTGTTGAAAAACAGTTTGAGTACGATACTAGTGATGACCGATTACCTCTCGTTCTATGCAGTAGTTGCAAAAGAGATTTATACAGAATTAGAAACGATGAAGATATAAGTGTGAATCTACCAAAATTTTCTGATCTTCAACCTTTGAAGAAATCTACTAGATCAAGCGACGATGTTTTATGTGCTTGTCATATTTGTGAGCTTGCGAGAAAACCCCCTCCTGGAAAATTTTCAAACTTTGCAAAGAATAATGTTATGTCTCAGCGACATGGAATACTTGTTGATGTGACAAATATAAAAGTTTCAAGTAAGCTATTAAAACATATCTTTTTCTAGTTATAATAACTACAATATAATAATAGAATTTTAATCTAGATGAAAGATAATCACCTTCCGTTGAAAGCCGGTGTAGTTACTGCTTTTCTTTGTTGTGAAAAGGAAAATCTCATAAATGTAACTTTACCGTACGCTTGGAGAATTTGACTGAAAACATTATGCAAATAAGCCCAAGAGCTACAGATCAAGTAATTTCGTCTTTGCTTAAACGCAAAATGATTACAGAAAATACACAAAATACTACAACTCTATCACTTTCTCAAACACGCGGTAAGCCTCTTAAAGTTGCTATTGGTTCACAAAATAACAAAGCTTTAAGCAAACCTGAGGTTTTTTCTGCAGACGATTTTTTAAAAATCCAGACGAGTTTACATTTGAGCCAAACGAAGACACTTGCGATTGCTACAGCTTTACGAGTAGCTACGATGCTAAGGTTTTGGAACCGCATTTGAAAAAAAAACTATCAATTAAAAGTCACTGTGTTGATGATTATTTTGGTACTAAAAACTTTGACTTTGTTCACGTCAAGGCTGATAAAGTTTAATTTGCAGCCGAAACAGTCGCTTACTGCACAAATCTTGATGGTTTAATAGAACACATTAAAGAAAAACGCTCATTGTCTGAATTTCACTTGAAGTTTGGTATTGACGGGGGAGGGGGTTTTCTGTAGATATGTTTATCCATTCAATCTACTTCAGAAAATGAAAAACTAAATAGACACCGGCAATCGAAGATGGTATTTCTGCTAAACGGTTTAAAGATTCAGATGTTAACAAATTATTGATACTAGCATTAGCAAACAGTTCTCAAGAAAATTATGAAAATGTATCGCAGCTGTGGTCTGCAATAAAAATAAACAACTTTCAGGGAACGATTGCGACAGATTTAAAACTTGCTGTTATTATGGTTGGCATCATGTCGCATAGCAGCTTTTACCCCTGCACTTAGTGTTTCGCATCGAAAAATTATTTAAGTAGCTGCGGAATACCGAGGACAATAAATAATACGTTTCAAAATTATATAAACTGGCATCAAGCCGGATCTGTCAAAAAAGATGCGAAGAATCATAAAAATTGTATTCATCCGCCTCTTTTATCAACTGATGTAGACAAAACATTTCTTCAGATAATACCTCCACCTGAACTTCATTTGATGCTAGGTGTAGTAAATACATTGTATAGACACTTATTGGCTGAATTCGAGAAAGACGCTCTTCTAGGGCACAATCATGCCATGTCACTCGTGATATTCGTCAGGGTAATACAAGTTTTAATGGCAATTCGTGCAAGATATTATTAGACAAACTTGATTTCCTGCGTTCACGAAATCACAATTTGGGATGTTTGAAATATGTAAATGCTTTTGAGCACTTCAAAAATATTGTACATGCCTGCTTTGGAAAAAATCTTGACCCATCTTTCAAAGATAAGATTAATGCCTTCAAGCAAAGTTATTTACATTTAAATGTACCAATAACGCCCAAAATTCATGCAGTATTTTTTCATGTGCCTGACTTTTGCGAAGAAGTTCAGACGGGACTTGGATTTTATACGAGGTTTTATAAAAAACTCGCGAGGTGCAAGATCTTTTTATTTAAACTTGATCGGAGCGCACCGTGCGCGGGTTTAACTTACTATCATGGCTCAAAGAAAACAAAACCAAACCAAAAGAAACTTAAGGGTGGGAACCTGGAATGTACGCAGTCTACACAGAGCGGGCGCGTTCCGGGAAATCATAAATAAAACTGAGAGGTACAATTTAGATTTGGTAGCAATACAAGAAACCCGATGGAAAGATAACGCGATGCTAAGATCCGGTAACTTCACCTTTTTATATGGGGGCGCGAGCGGGCATTCTCTAGGCACCGGATTTCTTGTTAACAAAAGCATCATACATTCCGTTAAAAGTTGCAATTTCGTGAATGACCGACTCTCGTATATCATCATCGAAGGAGCGTGGTATAATTACGTGGTTATTAACGTCCACTGTCCCACGGAGGACAAAGAGGAAGAAGTCAAAAATCTTTATTATGAAACTTTAGAGCAATTAATCGACCAATTCGCGTCTTACGACACCAAAATAGTAGTGGGGGATTTCAATGCTAAAATAGGGAGAGAGGAAATGTTTAGTCCCACCATAGGCAAAGAAAGTCTGCACGAAACCAGCAACGATAACGGTATTATGGTCATAAATTTCGCGGCCGCAAAAGATCTTATAGTCAAGACCACGTGCTTCAAGCACAAGGATATACACAAGGCAACGTGGACATCGCCGGATGGGGCCACGCACAATCAAATCGATCATTTTCTTATTGATAAGAGGCGCCACACGAATGTACTCGACGTAAGGACCTATAGGGGGGTGGATTGCGACTCAGATCATTATCTAGTAGTGGCCAAATTAAGAGCCAGATTAGTAGCCGGTCAAAATAGTAAGCGAGCGAACAAAGTAGAAACCTTTGATATTGGAAAACTACGAAGCGGGGTAGGGCGAATCAAGTACCAAGTAGAAGTTAGCAACCGATTTCAGGTGCTCGAGGAAACGGATGAACAGACGGGAGTAGATGACGATCCGAACAGGTTGTGGGGGCTATCGAAAAAGCTATAAAAGGGGCCGCGAACAACGTACTGGGTAAGAAAAAAAGGCCGAAGAGCAAACCATGGTTTGACGAAGAGTGCGAACTCTGGTTTGAAAGGAGCAAGAAGGCTAAATTAGATAGTGTACACAATGAAAGCGGTAGGGCCGTAGAAGAATACCATGAAATAAGAAAGCAAGTGCGTGTGATTTACAGAAACAAGAAGCGCGAGTATCAGAAAAATGAAATTAGAAAAATAGAAACTAATAGTAAGGAAAATAACCCGCGCGAGATGTACAAAGGAATAAACGCTATTAGGAAGGGTTTTCAGAGTAGATGGCAGTTAATGAAAGATAAAGACGGAAACCTCGTGACAAGCGAAAATGAACTATTGAAATTATGGAAAGATTATTTCGATAAGTTATTAAACGTGCATGAAAACTCCGAGGAAATGGGAGACGAAATCCACACTGCTGAACTCCATATGGACGAAACGACCTACAAAGAAGTAGAGGCCGCGATCAAAAAGCTAAAGAACAATAAGGCCGCAGGAAACGATTCTATACCAGCTGAACTACTTAAATATGGAGGCACCGCGCTTACATCTAAAATTTTTTATCTAGTATGTGCTATTTGGAGAAATTAAACAATACCAGAAAATTGGAAAGAATCCATCATCATACCGATCTTTAAAACAGGAGATAAAACAGACTGCAATAACTACCGGGGAATCTCACTTTTAGCTACCTGCTACAAAGTTCTGTCAAATGTAATACAGGCCAGACTCACACCATTCGCGGAAGATATAATAGGAGATTATCAGTGTAGATTCCGGCGCAACAGGTCAACGAGCGATCAAATGTTTACCATAAGACAATTATTAGAGAAAAAGTGGGAATATTGCGAAACTATACACCAGCTATTTGTGGACTTTAAGAAAGCGTACGACTCTGTCAAACGAAGCAAAATGTATGAAATCCTATTGCTCCTTGGCGTACCAAAAAAACTCGTAAAATTAATTCAAATATGTCTGAACGGAAGCACTGGAAAGGTCCGAATAGGCGGTAATGTATCCGAATCGTTCATGATACGCGACGGTTTGAAGCAAGGTGACTGGCTTTCAACGGTACTCTTTAACTTGACGCTAGAGCATGTTGTTAGAAAAATGCAGGCTAGCGAGCTAGGCGCAACACTCAACGGAACAACGCAGATTTTAGGCTATGCGGATGACTTGGATATAGTGAGAGATAACGGTGAAACGGTTGCGAGAAATGCGGAAATCCTTATAAACGCGGCTAAAGACACGGGGTTAGAAGTGAGCGAATCGAAAACGAAATATATGATCATGGAGAAACTGGGCATTCGCGAAGGAGAGGGGGATCTCAGAGTCGGAAATTTCATTTTTGAAAAGGTTAGCGAATTCAGATATTTAGGTACAACTATAAATGATCGAAATGAAATTAAAGCCGAGATTAATAAGAGACTTCATTCGGATAATGCCTGCTTCTACGCTGTGAACAGATTACTTAAGTAAAAGCTACTGTCGGAAAATGTCAAAATAAGGATATATAGGACTATAATAATGCCGGTAATCTTGTATGGGTGCGAAACCTGGGCGCTCACTAAAGCGGAAGAAAATCATTTTAGGGTATTTGAAAATAAGGTTCTGAGGAAAATATACGGGCCAAAGAAAGATGAGGAAACTGGGGAGTGGCGGAAACTGCACAATGACGAGCTACATAATTTGTACGCGTCACCAAATATTAACAGAATAATAAAATCACGGAGACTAAGGTGGGCAGGGCACGTGGCAAGAATGGGCGATGATCGTACAGCAGTGCGCATAATGAAAGGAAAACCGAAAGCAACGCGACCTCTTGGTAGACCTAGACGCAGATGGGAGGATAACGTAAAATCAGACGTAACTGAAATTGGGCGGGAAGGCGCGAAATGGATGGGGTTGGCACAAAATAGGGAAACGTGGAAGGCTTGCGTAGATGAGGCGATGAACTTTCAAGTTCGAAATGCCACTTAAAAAAAAAAAAAATGTGCGTATTGCGAAAGAGAGTGAATTACATAAATTCGCACTTTGAACTTGGAAGATCTTTTTCCAGTTTCAGCGCGAATGTGAGGAATAGTGAGATCTTGTATTTCACCCCTTAGAGAGCGTTTCGATTTGTCATTTTTAAAAGGCGTCTGCAAATAAATCGGTTCTTTAATGTTTATGATCTTATGCATTATTGTGGTCATAGAGACCGCATTTCTGGTGTCACTTTTGGTCCACTCTAATTGCATCCTGTAAGGGGCAAAATGCTCATCCCTCCTTGCGTAACGACGTAACATAAGACGTAAGACGTTGTTCAACTACCGCATCTAGACACACTGCTGAGCAATAGTCAAGATGCGGAAAATGAGAGCCATTTTTTAGCTTTTAATAGATTACTTGCTGAAATTAATGATGACAGCGATACGACTTGTTACGAAGACGCAGCACGCGATGAATAGAGTGATCATGCGGTAATAGATACGAGCAGTAGCCCTTCCGATACATCGGATGAAGAAAAGGAAGAGGGGGAGTTCAAAGCGCATCTCCCGAGTCAAGTGACCAATTGGTAGTGGGGGAAGGTATACGTGTAGAGGATGAAGGATATGAGGGGAAGCGGTAGCAACACCAGTTATATTCTCAATAAGAACAGCAACATCATATAATTCCTGACTCCGATATTGAAGGTGAAAATGGAAAAAATGTAGTATCTGCAGAAAATTTAAATGTACAACAGAATGAAAATTTCAACACCAGTTGCAGCGACGATGTGATTTATGAAACATAATTTCAAAGCAATAATAAGATGTCGCGTCAAAGATTGCAATTTGGTCAAATAATTGTACAAAATTATTGAGAGCCTAGAAGAGATGTGCTGCGGCTTTTAGTAATCGAGACCTTGTCTATGAGCAATAGCAATGACAGCGACATAAGTGATAGCGAAGCAGCCCGGTAGTATCGCATTCATGCGCTTACAGCTTTTTACATGCGTCGTATATCTCCAAGGGACAGCATTTTCATCGTATCAGTAAGGTTGGGCGGAAAATGACATATCATGCTTTCGACCAACGCAGTCCATTGAATCTTCGAGTAAATGAATGTAAGTTTATAAATAAAAATATTTAAAAATAATGTTTTTTTCATATATATATTCTTTAGTCATTCGAAGAAGATTAACTAATTCAAAGGAAATATCAGAATCATTATCTAATCCCGATTATTTTATGGTTCATATGCAGCGGGAAATGGATATGCCTCGTGCAATGGAAATTAGATGATTTCAAGATATGGTGGAAGACAAAAATTCTGCTCTGTACACGGAAACTAATTTGACACGCGAAAATTTTAATTGCTCTTCAAAACAATGACTTTATTGAAAAAAAAAAAAATTACTAAAATTTTGTATTTGTAAATTTTTTTAAATTTAACTTTCTATTTATTACCAGAGTATAATACAAAATACACGTGCTACTACATCAAGACGTACATAAAATAAGTCTGATGTAACTTAGATCCTATAGAGATAGTCAAGCTACCTATACGTGGGTCCGTTTTGAACTTAAAGCTATAAGTTACTTAGAAACTACGAAATTGAAACTAAAGGAGACTTAAAATTACGTTCCTAATAACCGTGTACCGTAAAGTTTTTAATTTCAAGAATAAGTGGTGTTTATACTTCAGAAAAAATTTACTTCTAAATTGCATTAGAATTTTTATAATTTTGTACTAAACAATAGTCAACAATTCATATATACTTTATTCTATAAAAGTATTTAAATATTCAATAGTTTATTATTTACATGCTTAAAAGTTTAGTCGAATCCATTTTTTAAATTTCATTTTAATGGTATCTTTATTACAAATCAAATTCTTGAGATCATTGCCCAGAATATTAAACAATTTTATAGCCACTATGTTACTGTTCTTTTTACCAATTGCTTTTGAAATTTTAGGTAACAGTATATATTTTATTTCTGGTTTTAGTTATTAACATAGTATATTGATTTCTAAGGAAATTATAATTATTGTGCAAAGATTCGAAAAAGAAAGATTGTTGTAAATATAGCGGATAGTTGTGTATTAAAAATCTGCTCTTTTATACTGTTTTTAGAATTCTATTTTGTAGTCTTTGTAATAAGTTTAGGTTATTGTTGTATGCTCCTCCCCAGGCTATTATGCCATAATTCACAATACTATGAAAGAATGCGTTATATATTATCATTAAAGTTTCACTTTGCATCACTTTAGAGAGTAGAATAAATATAAATGTTAGGTACATAGTTTTATTTATCACATATTCTATATGTGTATCCCATTTCATGTTATAATCAAATATTAGTCCTAGATATTTACAATGTTCAGCTCTATAGATTTTCCGATTATCTATTTGTAAACAAAAGGTGCTGGGCACACTATCACTATAATTACCAAATGTCATATAAACGGTTTTTGCGATGTTCAGAGATAGCTTGTTTAAAGCTAGCTATGTAGATACTTGTTTTAGGTAATTGTTCACTTTTCTTGTGCAGCAGTCCATATGTTATCAATAGATAGTATCACTGTGTCATCAGCGTATGATACTATTGAATCTGAGGGCATGAGACTTAGTAAATCATTTACATATAACACAAACAGTAGTGGTCCCAGCATAGTCCCTTGAGCTAGCCAGTAGCAATATTTGTATATTCACTCAAATTATCTTTTATTCTTACTTTCTGTTGTCTGTTGGATAGGTAGCTTCTTAGTAAGTTCAAAGCGTTACCTCTACTCCCATAACATTCTAATTTAAACCAACATATTTCGTGATTTGCTGTGTAAAAAGTCTTAAGAGGGGGGGGGGGGGGGGGTACACCCTGGAAGCGTCAAAATCATGCCTATTTTTACGATTTTTTTTTGAGAAAATAAATAAAGATAGAGCAATTTTGTTTTCAGATATTTATTATACAAGCTTTCAAGAAGATTTGATAATTTTTGTATGACATTTTAATACAAAATGGCGGCGGGGCGGCTTATCTCCCGAAGCGCCTTAAAAAAAAGATGAAATCGGGTGGAAAATGTGCAAGTGATGCCGGATGACCTAGAACAAAATTTTTATGAAATTGTGCTTATAATTGGTTTATCTCGTAGCTGTCATAGGGATTTTGCGATTTAAATTTTTTTTTTTGAAATTATGAGACTTCAAAGAAAAAATTTTTTTTTCGCAAAAAAATCGCTTTTAAACAAGCATAAAATTTTTTTTGAACAAGATATAAAAAAAACCCTATGACAACTACGAGATAATTATGTTACAAATCAAATGAACTTGAGTTTAGATAAATCGGTCAAAAATTGTAGCAGTAGGGCTTTCCACCGTTTTAAAACGGGGTTTTAAGAAATACGCGTTTGATGTTTTTTTTTTACTTTTTGTTAAATCAAAGTAGGAAAAAAATATTTCACCTCTAATCATCTATTCCAGCTCCATATTGTACGCCTTACTCTTCAACAAATGATGCTTCAGACTTTTTTTGTTCATTTTTTGATCTTCTGCGAGCATCTTTCGCTTCATCGCTTATACTCTTTTCGGCATACTCGATTCTCTCGCTGTCAATCTCGAAGCAGTAATTGTATCAATTTTCGCCAATTTCAAGTCCCAATGCCTCCATTATGTACATGATACTTTTGAAACCATCATTAAAGGTGCAAACTGCAATACTAGTTGCAATATCAATAACAGTTTTGCCGTTGGAGTGATGCTTCGGCGCAAAGTTCCAAACTACGCTGTTGAACGACTCGTTACTGTTCTGCGTATAGCCGCCCAAGCAGCGCTCGAGTAAATCTCCTTTCAAAAGATATTCATAAACTTCTTTGACTGCTTGAAAAACTTCATCTTTCATCGGTGGTTTATGAGTAAAATCTTTTAGTTCTCCAGCTGCTTTAGCCTTTTGCCACTTGCATCACGAATCAGGACCAGGCGGGCAATCTTCGTGCTGTAGTTTATTGTCGGTCGACATTTTATGCTTTAGACCAGCCTAAATCTCTTTTTTCATGGCTTTATCTGAGTCACAATTTCTTCTTATTGCTAAACCAAAATTTATGGCCAGTTCATCAATCAGTTTGTTCGTCAGTTTACCTCGTCCTCCAAGTCCTTTCTTTTTTTTTCTTGTCGTGCTCCTCAAGCCAATTGTCATACTCTTCAGTGCCTTTTTTCTTCTCCCAAAGTGAGCATGATAAATAAAATTTTGATTTCACTAAAATGTCGATTACTTTACCAGTATACCATCCAATCAAAGAAACGAAACCAAACAAAGATGTAAAGCCTTTTTTCTGCCAACTACCGTCGTCCGATACTGTTAAACCTTTTTCTTTCTTTCATTTCTTCGATCTCTTGTTTTGCTGCTCGACTCATCGATTTATCTGATACCATGTTACATGCATCTGCTATGCCAGTCTGGATTTTTTAATAAAACGATTGAAACACCGGCCGTGGTAATTCCATTATAGCGCAAAACTTTTGCAGACTGTACATGCCGAGTCCCATCAGTCTAAAGGCAAATATAATTCTTCTATTTATATCATAAGCTCTACTGTCAATCAAAGGACATGAATTTTCTTCTTCTTTTTTACAATCATTTGAGCATTTCATTTGTATTTTGAAACCGAGTCCACGACACGAAATTTCAGTAAACAAAACGTCGCCGTGACACTTTTTGCAACATAAATTCTTCGATAGAAAAGCAAAAATGCCACAAATTTCAATGATGCGATAATCAAATCCTCCATTGAAAGAGAAATCAGAATCATTCTCGGCTAGTTTTAATTTTTTTGCTGATGCACTTACATTAGACATATCACATTCATGAGTATCATCGTAGCGATTTTTCGGAGGCTGTTTTCTTTTCTTATGACTACTTCGATCGTTGATTTCTCGACTGCCTTTATGACGTTCTTTTAATTTCGGCACTTCTTCCATGTTTTCACTACTAAATTAACACAAACAAAACAGAATTTAAGTATAAAAACACCAAAACTATTTCTCCGATGTTTACTGAAGTCTAACGGTTTTCTAAATAGCTTGGCGTCCTTAGAACGCCCTCTATAGGTAATAGAGTACGAAAAATACTACTTACCATTAGCCAAATATACCTGGCATTATTATACGATGGTTAAAGCAAATTTATAACTGCTGCGCTAGCGCGCCCGTAGCGGGTCGACATAGACAGTTGACGCGCTCTGAGGTACTTTTGGAAAATCGCTCATAACTCACAAAAAAAATTTTTTTTTGCTATAAAACCAATTGGACATTATTCTTACGATAATAATAGATCATTTTATGCAAAAAAAATCGATTTTTTTAAAATCTCAGGGTGTATCCCCCTTAACTAAATCTAAAAAAGTGGCTATAATTGGTTTACTCGTATCTAAATTTTTGCAAATCAGATTAGTTATGTATTTGAAAGTATCTGTGGTACCCTTATTTTTAGCGAATCCAAATTTTTGTTTATTTAGTAGTTGATGTTTGCTTATGAAGTCATATAATCTATTATATATTATTTTTCAAATATTTTTGCTAAATTTGAAATTAGTGAGATTGCATAGATTAAATATGTGGACCAATGGCAGTAGGATATTGTTTGAGATTATTTTTAAACTTTTAACATTTATGCGATCGACTCCGCCTTCTTTTTCTTTCATGTTTTCTATTATATTTCTTATTTCCAGGTGGTTCTTAGGAGCCAGGAATATTGTTTTGTTGTACATTGGTAGAAGTTTAAATTTCGAATTTTTCGGTATTGTAATCTTTTGGCTCAGTCTTCTACCAATATTGCAGAAATATTTGTTCATAGAGTTCACTATTTCTTTTGGATTGTCAATTTTCTTATCATTATCATATACATAAGTAATTTCATTATCTGCGCTCTGTCTTTTACCTATTATAGTTTTAATAATTTTCCATAGCTGTTTGGAATTACTACTATTAGTCTTTGCTAGATCACTGTCATATTTAAATTTGACACGCTTGACTAATTTATTCAATATTTTTTCATATTTCTTGTACTCTTCTTTTAATTGCATATTTGGAGGTTCTTTTTTCCACTTGCTGTGCAGGTTTTCTTTGGTTGTACATGGTATCATAATCGCATTTGTGATTCATGTGTTTCTGGGTCTTGTATTTGTTTTATTCCTATTTGATATTTTAGTGCTTGTTGTCTTTTCTATGCATTTTTGTATTTATAGTATAACGGAATTTGTTGTATAATTAGAATCCTGCATTGACATTAGTGAGTTCCTGTCTATTTTGTGAACTATACTTTTGTAGTTTTTAATTTTATTTTAATATTTTTTGTAGTTTATAATTTTATTCTATTTATTATTCTGTTTACCCAGTATTGCTGTGTCTAATGTAATGAGTAGCGGATAATGATACATAAATGTGTTGGTTACTTTAAATGAATTTACTTTAATTGAGTTCGTTTTTATAAAAATATTGTCAATACGAGTTCATTTTGAATTGCTATCTGAAGGTCTTGTTATACTTATGTTTAAGTATAGAATAATTTTGGTTTTATTGACAATCTGATTACTAAGTGATTGCACATTTTCGATAATATTTTCATAATGTATTAATTCTTGAAAGTCTGTATTTTGATTTATTTTAACTAAGATTGAGTGTATCTATTCCCCTGTATTGAAGATGGGCTGTTGATTTGTGTTGATGTAGTTGCAAGTGAACCAATAGACGGACTATTTGCCATACCGTTTACTTTGTAAATTCTTTGCCTTGCCATTGTGTGTTGGCAATGTAGATGTACTATTTACTGTTAGATTTCTTCGAAAGTTGTCTACCTTACCGATGTATGTTGGCAAGGTAGATTTTATTGTATAATCCGTCATATTTATGCTTTTCTTTACTTTTGCAAATAATATTGCACAATTGTTAACATCAGTTACTGTATGATTTATGATATAATTTGTCTTATACTTATTTCTGAATGTGCAGTTAGCACATTTTATGTTATTTCCTAAAAATGATGTCTAGCACCCATAGTTTCATCTCAGAGGCTCTTGCGGTATAGATATGACCGTTCGTATTAAAAATAAGCGTTATTTCAGTAAAAAAATGGTATTTCTACTTAGCATCATAATTCTGTAAGTTATTTTGCTAGAGAAATGATGTAATAAGATAAAAAAGTTGACTAAAAGAGCTTCAACTTGAGCTTTGTTTCATATAAAAATATTATTCTGTTGCAAAGTTATGAATAATCAAAAATGATGACCAAGAATGCCTGAAAAATTGAGGACTTTTAACTATTTAAATTGAGTAGTTTTTCATGCAATTTTCGCCGTCATTGTTCATAAGTTTCACACAATTTTTATATGGAACAAAGCTTAAATTAAAGCTCTATTAGTCAAGTTTTGTATATTATTACATCATTTACTTAAGAAAATAACTTGCAGAGTTATGATACGAAGAATAGGTACCATTCTTTAATGAAATACTGTTTATCTTGAATACAAACGGTCATATCTGGACCCTAAGGGCCTATGTGACGAAACTATGGGTGCTAGGCATCATTTTTTGGAACCAGAAACCACATCCTGAAGCTTCATCGGAAACCGCTTCCCGCAGGTTGTAGACTTTCTTTGTTAGACATGTGGAGTTACTTTTGCAGTTTGTGCCATTATGTTCAAATCTTCCACAATTATAGTATGGTTTAATATTTATTATATCATATGCTCTACAACTTTGATAACCTATAAATATTCTGTAGTTATTCTCTCTTATGTGTTTGTATATTTCAGGTGACACTTCTAAGAGGAATCTCTATGTATTACTTATAGTATTACTGTATGAATGCAGTACAGTGCATTTTGATGTATATTTTTCAAAATTTCTATCATATATAGCTTGCTTTATTGCCTTGTTATCCATTTTATTGATGTTATCTATACCCACTATTTTTATTTTAGGATTCACTAATTGCTCTTTTTCAATGGTGTAGTGTTGAGCGAGTTTTTAGGCACGACCGCGACACGGAAGTGCCTTATATTTTCGTTAGCGAAAAATGTGTACGATAGGATATCTCACGCAATTTTTGACCAATCAGGATGAAATTTTAGGAGAGATCTCCTCCAGCACAATATGAAATACTATTTTTTTATACCGATCCTGTACGTAGTTTTTAAATTGCGAGCACTTTTTGCTTATTTTTATGTTTTTTTTAAATTCATGTTACACGATTATCTCCGCGAAATCTTAGCGAATCAGGCTCAAATTATGTTTGGGAACTCTCCTAAGTATAACAACTTGATGGTCCTATTTTGAGATTGATCCTGCAAATATACGCTGAATGCGGCGACTATAAAAAAATCGCTAAAAACGGTTTTTGAGCTATAACTTGAAAACTAAGCATTCTACGATAAACAGTTACATAGAAATGTTGTAGATCTTTGAAAAATACAACTTTTTCCCATTGACATCTATTTATGAAAATACTTTTAACTCGAGTTAACAGGCCAAAAACGAATTTTAACATCGAAATACAGCTTTTTACCATATAAATTTACAGCTATGCATTTTACATGAAAAAGTTAAGTGGAAAAGTTGTAGATCTTTGAAAAATACAACTTTTTTCTTGACACCAAGACGCGAAAATGCTTTTAAATCAAGTTAATAGTCCAAAAACGATTTTTGACATCGAAAAATATAGTTTTTTACTATATTATACAATCAAGCAAACGCGCAGCGCGAGCTAAGTACGGTCGTGCCTCTAATGCAAAACGCGAAGCGCTCGCTCTGAAGCTCCGGAGCAGGCAAGTCACATGCGGCCGAAGGCCGCGTGTGGCGCGCTAGTTTGGTTAGGTTTTTGTCAGTTGTTTTTACATTGTCTCCATTAATTCAATTTATAATTATTTCATCTTGATTTTTAACATACAATTTTTTGGTTTGAATAGTTTTTTCTTTTGTCAAATAGTAGGACACATGTTTTTTCATATTAGATTTGTCGTCTTTCTTAACTCTTCTTACTATGATTCTGGGTATTCGCTTTGTTTGCCTTTTGACGTTGCTTGTTGCTTCTGCATAGCTTCTTTTATTAATATTAGTATTCTAATTCTGTTTATTTAGTAGTTCTTTCAATAATGCATTTTTATCTAACAGTTCTGTGTTCAATTGCTTAAGTAGAGAATTTTCTATTTTCATAGTTTCAAATTCAGTGTTATCTTCAGATATTGTTTCATGTGACCTTTTTTAGATTCATTTTAAATTTCTTTTAAAATTTCTTGTATTATTCGTTGCTTATTTGCCGCTTTCACTTGTGGAATAATAAATCTGACCTCTTCGATCAGTAACACCGCGTAAAATTTTGAGGTGAGGTTGATGTCCGTTTGATCCGGGCATATTACTAGTGTTTCGGTGATATATCTAGCATTGTTTATTTGTTTGAAAGCACTAATATGATATACACTTTCACATACGCCATATCGGAATTGATTATTTTATATAAAAAGTTCAGTCAATGATGCATTAACGATATTTCTTCGAGTCCAGAAATACCTTTATCACCCTCCTCTACAGGCTCCTTATGGCCTTCTTTGCCACCATCGCCGTATCCTACATATTCACCACCGCAGCAACGGCAGCAGCCGGTAGCAAGCTACTGCGCGTACAGCTATGTATATGTCATCGAGCAGCAAACGAACGAGCGAGAGAACGAGCGAGAGAGAGAGAGAGAGAGAGAGAGAGAGGCGCGTACGAAATAGGACCGCCGTGTAATAGGTTCGTCATAGCTCAGGAGAGCGAGCAATATGTACGAAAGTTTAACGTGACAGGTAGACGATTTTTACTTCGTGTAAACGATCCACCGTCAGAACGTATAAATCATGTTATTTAAATAAATATTAGAAACGATTAGAATGAGCGATATTCATTCTTATTTATGCTCACTTGCTTCGTTCGTAAATGATTTGATAGGGGTAAGTGTGAACAGTGAATATTTTTCACACGGTACGGCTGGTCTATCGCTCAGACCTACCGAGAATTTTATTTACGAAGACTTGTAGGAATTGATTAGTTATTTGACACAAAGTAACGAGGATTTTCAAATTGATAATACTTCTGTTTTACAATCGGTTTTTATAGATATACCCGTAGGATCCGGAGCACGTAGAAAGTAGAAAATTATTAGAACTTTATTCCCGACTTAACTGTGGCCTCTTTTTTGACTTAAAAAGAGAGACTTCCGGTAAGAACTAGAATTTATTGAAAATGTATATTAATATTGTGAAAAATAATATTAAAAAATGCATTTGCAGGAAAAAAGTAAATTTGCGGGAAACTGTAGATTTGCAGAACTCATATGCGACTTTTGTTCCGTTTTTTAGGTCAATAATGTGGCCATTGCCGTTAAGTAAGGAATAAAGAAGTTAAAATGTCGACAGTGTTAAGAAGACATCGATAGTAGCCATTCAAAACGACTATATTTTCTGTTTACCGCGTGCGCTCATAGTAAGTGAAGCCTACATAACGTTAAAGACTCACGATACGCAGGAAATAAAAAATGCTTGGCGCGTCATTTGTGATGGGCGAAGAAAATGTAAAAGGAGAAGGCGGAGCAAATCAAGCGCGATGATAGTGTTATAATACCCGACGGAGGTTGCGGGATGCGTAAAATAAAAAGTTTATGATAAAAAAAAAATTTACCAATGACAATTGGATGACGACAGATATTAACCTTCTGTATGATCTGAATGATCACCACTTTGATACAATATTAAATTTAACCGGGGTAGCGAAAACGAAATTTTTTTGCTCCTTTTGCAACAATCGCTACTATTCCGTAGATCAACAAGTGTGTAAGCAAATTTGTCCGAACTGTTTTATTTCACCGGCATGTAAAGCACAAGTAAAGTGTAATACAATAAAATGCGATGCGTGCAACCGAGATTTCATTGATAAGGCTTGTTATAAAAATCACAAAAGAGAGAGTTCTTACAAAAAAAAAAAAAATAATTATGTGCTGTTTTGAAAATGTGTAAAAAATGTGGCAAGATGATGCATTGTAATAGCGGAAAGCACAAATGCGGTGTTTTTGGTGTAGATTTTGTAGAAAGCGTCACAGAGTTAATGATATGTGTTATATACGGCCGATACATAACGAAGCAAAGAAAAGAAAACTGCCCAGAACCATCTACCAGCTCTTAAAAAATATCTGTTTATATATTACGATTTCAAGACACGTCAGAATACTGCTTATCGAAATCCCAGAACGACAAAAGTACACATACCTAATATCTGCATAGCGCAGCAAGTGTGCACAGATTGTCTAGATGCGGACGATATGACACAATGGTATAATACTTGTGGAATTCGTGAATACATTTTTCGCAAAGAACCGGTAAAGGAATTAATCGAAATTTGCATTCGTGAAAATTCGATTTTTGAACAAACAATATGTGTAACGCATAACGCATGCGGCTTTACCGCGAAATTTATTTTAAAAGAGTTAACAGAGTAATCGAGCCAAGTTTTACCGAGTGTTATTCTTAATGGTCAAAATATCATTGCATTGCAACTCGAGCGAACAAAATTTATAGATAGTTTAAACTATTTTCACATTACGTTGAGCGCATTACCGAGAACTTTAGATTTGCCTATTCGCAATAAAAAAGGTAATTTTTCGCATCTGTTTAACGCGCTCGAAAAACAACATTACGTAAGCCCACTATTTTTACGCGCCAGATTCAATGTCAGCTCGCGATAGAGATATTTTTTACGCTTGGTACAATGAGAATGCGTCTTATTATATTTTCGACTTTGAACGAGAAATTCTTATGTATTGCCGCTCTGACGTCGAGACCTTGAGACGTGCATGTTTGGCTTTTAGAAAATTATTTCTCACTGTTGGGGATACAGATCCTTTTGTACGGGCAACCACGATCCCGTCAGTTTCTTCACACGTATTTAGAAAATTAAATTTATTACCCGATAGCATAAGTATAATTTCGGCAAACGGCTATAGACGCGTCAACAGGCACTCGCAGAAATCCATCGAATGGTTACTGCAGTGCGAGCGTGAAGTAGGTCGAGAAATAATTCACGCCGGAAGAGCTTGAGAGTTTAAGTTAAGCGCGGGATTTTTAGTAGACGGGTATTTACACCTCGAAGCTGCAGCGAACGCTCACGATAGGGGTACAGTTTTCGAGCTGCAAGGCTGCTAACCGCGCAGATGTTCAAAATGTTTTAAAAATAATGAAGATAAAAATTTCAATGTATTGTCCATCTTTTAATGAATCTTACGAGAACATACGTGCAAAAATCGCGCGAATAAAGTCTCTCGGTTATGAAACGCACGAAAGTTGGGAGTGCGAATTTGAAGACATAAAATTTGAAAATCCAGTATTTTTTCGTTACGTATCAAATCATCCGCTTATCGGTAAAATAACTTTAAATCCGCGCGACATATTTTACGGTGGCCGGACAGAAAATATCATCACGTATTACAAACCTGAAGAAGGCGAAAAAAATTAAGTATTCAGACATCTGTTCACTGTATCCTTACGTGTGTTAGAGAGGATAGTTTCAGCTTGGACTTCCGCGGATTCTCGTTGGTGTGGAGTGTGATGAACTGACGTGTGGTAAAAACAACTATTTATCGCGTGTAGAGGGCCTCGTAAAATGCGATATTTACAATAGTACGAGAAATTCAAGGTAGAGCAAGGTAAATTTGGCCAGCGTAGTAATTTGAAACAAAGTGAAATAATAAAGTCGTGAAAAGATCTTCAACTTCTAGTAGACCCCAAAAAAAAGTATTTAATGTATTGTCCGTAAGTGATGAAGTTTTGTATGTTAATTGGCAGTTTAAAGAGGAGGCTGTGGCACCCACCCCTCACACAAATGTCGCTATTGCCGCATATACTACCAAACAGGCTCGTCTTAAATTATATAGCTTTTTGGAACCCCTAGCGGCTAGAATTTTCTACTATGATACAGATTCTTGCGTGTTCGTGTGTAATGAGGGTTCTACAAACGAAAATTTTACGGATTTCGCGCACTCAACCCTTCTACGGGTGATACTGTAGAATACTGCAAAATCAAGGAAATATGTTTAAATATATGAATTCTAAAAAAATAAATATTGAAAGTATTAAAGTTCTTCTCGATCATACATTTTACGATGAGAAAAAGAAAGGGCGAACAACATTAAAATAAAATTTAAAGCTATAAGATATATACCTACTCATGACGTTGTAACGCACGATGAAACAAAAACGTGTTGGATTGTTTTGACAAAAAGACGATATACTTTGCAAAATTTGTTTTTACGTTTTGGCTACAAACACTAAATAATTAAGTTGCTATTGTGTTAAATGTTTAATAAATTTGTGTAAATAAATTTATTCTAATCAAATATTTATTTTTTCTCTAATGTATGTATCATATGTATGTATCTGCATAATATAATATATGCGCGCGCTCGTATTAGCTTAGAACCGCGCGTGTGCGCGCGCATGTATAAGCTTCTGAGTGCGCGCGCACACATTACTAGCTTATACACCGCAGCGATGAACTTATCCACGAGAAACGTGCGCGCGCAAGATATTATACGCGCGCACGCGTCACGTCGTGCCCCTGCGTTGATTACCTATACCTCTCTCTCTCTCTCTCTCTCTCTCTCTCTCACTCTTTTTCCCTTTTAAGCTATTTTTCTCATACTACACTTTCAATCGTTATAGCCAAATGAATACTCGCATGACAATGAGAACCAGAGCTGCTTATTCTCGACGATCTGATGCGCGAGTCATCGAGCGACATAATTCTCGATTTATTTATGTAGGCAGTTATCACAAAAATATAAACGTTATCATTATTATTTATAGGTACTTCACAGTGATTAGTGATGGTGGTAATGATGGTTATGGAGGGGGGAGAGTGGATCGAACGCACAAGATGATACTAGTGCCCGAAGAGTCTCTCGAACGTGTGAGAGGCGAAGTGGAGAATACGAGGCCGCCAGCGGTCGAGCAGCCGCAGCCTCAGTCAACCTCTACTTGTATGAACCAAAATTCCATGCAGAGCTGTGGCGATAATTTACCTAGGCTAGACTCCAAAATGCACGATATCCTACACTCGAAAAAAAAATTAATGAACGCGAAAAATGTATTAAGTATTGGCAAGTTTTACGGCGATATTTATTTTTTGAAGAGAACGAACGTATCAGCGAGCGTGATCCAGAGCGCGAGCCTGATAATATCGACACCGCTTACACCGCTCACCGGAGACGATATACTACAAAGCGTGCTTAAAACTTACAAGCGAAAAGTTAAACTATTACGATGGCACTGGTAACACAGCCACACAAAAAAAAAATTGTAAGTCCCAAAAACTTGACCACGGTACTTATATGTTTTTGGGATCGCTGAATCCGAATCCGGGGTCAGATTAAACAATCAGATCTTTCTCAAGGTCAGTTGAAGGTCAAATTATCGAAATACATGAAAAATACACTAAAACCATGGTATCTTGGGGTTTTTGGGATCGCTGAATCCGAATCCGGGGTCAGATTAAACAATCAGATCTTTCTCAAGGTCAGTTGAAGGTCAAATTATCGAAATACATGAAAAATACACTATAACCATGGTATCTTGGGGTTTTTGGGGTCGCTGAATCCGAATCCGGGGTCAGATTAAACAATCAGATCTTTCTCAAGGTCAGTTGAAGGTCAAATTATCAAAATACATGAAAAATACACTAAAACCATGGTATCTTGGGTTTTTTTGGGGCGCTGTATCTGAATCCGGGCTTATTACAACCCTATCAGGTCATGGTCAAGGTCAGTTGAAGGTCAAATCATAAAGATTCATAAAAAGTAGAGTCAAACCATCACATTTAGGGGTTTTTGGGGTCGCTGAATCCGAATCCAGGGTGAGTATAGTCCCATAAGGTTATATTTATGGTCAGATCAAGGTTAGTTCACGGTCATGGACGTAAAGAGAGTGAAAAAATTAGTTATAAATTGAAACAATGCAAAAGGTAATGTAAACCATAAAGCAAAGAACAATGTATATGCAAGTACAATCGTATCCTTTAAAACTATATCATAGTTTGCTGCTCCTTCATTTACTTTAAATTTGTTAGAAGTATATGCAATTCAATAAAATACCCGTAAAAATATTAAGCCCATTACTCTTTTTTATGGTAACGAACTATTTTATTGTCAAATGATCTACGAAGTTGTTTACGCTTCCGCTTCTCCGATGTTGATGGTAGATCTCTTTTTAACGACCAACAGTAATCTGCTAACATATTTACGTCCCATCTTCCTTGGTACCTGCGCTCCATTTCCTTGATATCTTGGTGAAATCTCTCTCCCTGCTCTTCGCTGTAATCACCTAGGTTTTCTGGAAATTCATCAACATGCGAATATAAAAAGTGTAATTTTAGATTCATTAGGCAGCCTTGATTTTTGTAACTATTTACTAAATTTAAAACTATTTGTTGGTAATTTGGGCTCTTATGATTTCCAAGAAAGTTTTTAATTACGTCCTTGAAACATAACCATGCTTCTCTCTCTGTATGATTCATTTTCGTAACAAAAATTTCATCATTTATCATCTTACGAATCTGAGGGCCATCGAAAATTCCTTCATTTACTTTAGCATCACTTAATTTGGGAAACTGATTTCGCAGATACTTAAAGCAGCTACCATCTTTATCTAAAGATTTTACCCATTGTTTCATAGGTCCCAATTTAATGTGCAGAGGTGGTATAAGAATTTTTGATGGATCAACAAGTGGCTTATCTTTTATATTCTTAGAACCCGGTTCGAACTTTTGTCTAAGGGGCCAGACACTCTTTATGTAATGATTTTTTCTATCCCTACTATCCCATTCACATAAATAGCAAGGATATTTTGTGAATCCCGATTGTTGCCCCAGAAGTATTGTTATGATTTTAAGATCCCCACATATTTGCCATTTGTGATCATTGTATTTTATTCGGTCTAATATTACTTTCATGTTACAGTACTCTTCATTCAGTATTACCGAATATCCTATGGGAATGGCTGCATAAATATTTGTATTGTGTAACAGAACGGCTTTTAAACTTCTCGTTGACGAATCGATGAACAATCTCCACTCGTTAGGGTTTTAACATCCATGTTTAAAGCAATTCATCAACCCAACTATATCTTTGCAGTAAACTAAGGAAAATTCTTCATCTTTAGCGAAATAATCACGATATTTCTTATCTCTGTCACGGTAGTAAGAAACTTTAATTTTTCCAGCTTCATTAGTATTTTCTTTTAGGCATGAAGCCAAGTACTCCGCCCCATCCTTTGGTAGGCCCAAATCGCGTATGAGATCATTCACTTTTTTCCTGTGTAAGTGGACCTTTCTCCTTCTTAGTATTGTAGGGGATGTATTCTTCGTCACTTGTATCACTTGTACTAGCAACGTCATTGTCTTCATCAGGCGCTATTTCTTCTTCCGCAATAATATCTCCTTCCTCCATTTCTTCTTCTAAGATTTCATCTTCATCATGTCTTTCTAAATTTTCCTCAAGATCCATACTTCCACTTGCGTACATACCCAGTGGATCTTCTCTTTTATCAATTGACGATTCATATATAGGTTTCGTGACACTTTCAACGTTAGCGTAATTAATTTGCGACTTGTTTTTACTATTAACTCCATGCAAATTCGTATTACAAAAATAACAGTCTTCTTTTCTTAAAGGTTCCTTCCATATCGTAGGCACTTTCATTTTTACTTCAGTTTTACCATTTTCGTCTTTCTGTAGCATTTTCCTACATATTGCGCATATGATTTTAGGAACCCAATCAAATTCATCAATTTTCATGTCTAAATCAAACATGTTCTTGTACTGCTCTTTAATATTTTGATGGATTTTTCTTCTATTTTTTGGGGTCTCATATTTGCTACAAATGTAACAAAAACTATCCCGTTTTGCTATAAGGCATTCTTGGTCACCAGACCTCAAGTGATAAATTCTTGTAGTATTATACTCTTCGAAAGCCAAGTTTCCCACTATCAAAGAGCTGCGGTCGCTTGATGACGACGACTGCGGGCCCGCTTGCTCACCCTGACCAGCCGCCGATACTGGGGTTCCGAATCCCTGCATCGTAACTTTTTGTTGTTTGTCTGCCATGACGGCTCTAAAGCCTTCACCCGGGGGTTTAGCCGACCGAAAAAAAAGAATCGGTAGTTGCCCACCGTCACCACGTGGAGGTACCCTGGGGCAAACAAACAGCATATTCATATCCGTTCGTATCAAGTAGGAAATACGAGTGATACAAGGGAGATGAAGATTACTGTAACATGACTTTGGAAACCTTTCGGGAAAGAAGACCTTAACACAAACCCAAGATAGTGAACATTAATCGTCTTGGGACTTGGGAAACCCGATAATGAAGACAGCTCTGCTCACGGTTCTTTTGAGCTGTGGTTTTAAACATGGATGTTACAACCCTAACGAGTGGAGATTGTTCAATCAATCAAAATATTAAAGAGCAGTACAAGAACATGTTTGATTTAGACATGAAAATTGATGAATTTGATTGGGTTCCTAAAATCATATGCGCAATATGTAGGAAAATGCTACAGAAAGACAAAAATGGTAAAACTGAAGTAAAAATGAAAGTGCCTACGATATGGAAGGAACCTTTAAGAAAAGAAGACTGTTATTTTTGTAATACGAATTTGCATGGAGTTAATAGTAAAAACAAGTCGCAAATTAATTACGCTAACGTTGAAAGTGTCACGAAACCTATATATGAATCGTCAATTGATAAAAGAGAAGATCCACTGGGTATGTACGCAAGTGGAAGTATGGATCTTGAGGAAAATTTAGAAAGACATGATGAAGATAAAATCTTAGAAGAAGAAATGGAGGAAGGAGATATTATTGCGGAAGAAGAAATAGCGCCTGATGAAGACAATGACGTTGCTAGTACAAGTGATACAAGTGACGAAGAATACATCCCCTACAATACTAAGAAGGAGAAAGGTCCACTTACACAGGAAAAAGTGAATGATCTCATACGCGATTTGGGCCTACCAAAGGATGGAGCGGAGTACTTGGCTTCATGGCTAAAAGAAAATACTAATGAAGCTGGAAAAATTAAAGTTTCTTACTACCGAGACAGAGATAAGAAATATCGTGATTATTTCGCTAAAGATGAAGAATTTTCCTTAGTTTACTGCAAAGATATAGTTGGGTTGATGAATTGCTTTAAACATGGATGTTACAACCCTAACGAGTGGAGATTGTTCATCGATTCGTCAACGAGAAGTTTAAAAGCCGTTCTGTTACACAATACAAATGTTTATGCAGCTATTCCCATAGGATATTCGGTAATACTGAATGAAGAGTACTGTAACATGAAAGTAATATTAGACCGAATAAAATACAATGATCACAAATGGCAAATATGTGGGGATCTTAAAATCATAACAATACTTCTGGGACAACAATCGGGATTCACAAAATATCCTTGCTATTTATGTGAATTAATATTAGCGATATGAGAATAATGAAATTTACGTATAAGAAAAAATATACAAAAAGTGTCGAGGTCTATTTTACACGAGTGAGTGAAATGTCTTAAGTTGTGTTAACAGATAATAATACTTTTTGACACAAGGTCAAGAAAGAGAAGAAGAAAGTATATATAATACACACATATATTTTAAATGAATCGGGAACAAAAATTATAAGTGTTGGAAAACAACTTTTGCATAATGAACAACCACAGCTATTTATCCTGCTACCATCCAATTTCAATAATATTGGCAGTATCGACACAGTCACTTAGATTAAAATTCAATACAATCTCAATGAAATAAGTGAATCTTTTTGCTTCTGAATGCTGGAGTGAAAATACTTGCTGCTTAAAAGTGTAATCGATGAAAAACGAAAACTAAATACAAGCGATAGTTCAGTGTCATTATCGCAGTCATCTGAAAAGCTGCTTAGAGTACCATCAATAACAATGCTCCGAAAAGATTAACATTGTTTAGTACTGATGACTTTTGTAAAATTAAAAACAGTTTTAACTTAAGTTATAAAACAACTTGTGGAATCGCCGTAGCTATTCGAGTGGCTTCTTGTAATTTAAAAATAATTGAACCCAATTTGAAGAAAAAATTATATTTTATTAATCATACTATAGATGAACATTTTGAAGTTAAAAAATTTAATTTTGTGAATGTTAAAGCTAATGTCACATCCAATGCAGCCGAAACTGTTGTTTATTGCCCTAATCTCAATAATTTTATTGAGCATGTAAAGGAAAAAGACAACGATCTGAAATGCATCTCAAGTTTGGAATAGATGGAGGAGGAGGATTTTTGAAAGTTTGCGTTTCTGTTCAATCGATGGAAGATGAATTAGCGAATAGTAATGAAATAATACAAGCGACACGACAAAAATATAATTTTGACAGTAGTGCCTTGTTCATAGGAAAATTATGAAAATGTATTCCAACTGTGGTCTGAATTAAAAATTAATGATTTTCAAGGGACTATTACAACAGATCTCAAGCTTGCAATATTATTGTAAGAATCATGTCACGTGCTAGTTTCTATCCGTGTACTTGGTGTTTTGCAGATAAGAATCATCTAGATGACCGTCGATGTTACAGGACCATTGGTAATACACTTAATAATTACATGGCTTGGCAAAAATCGGGAACTAAAAACTATAAAAACTGCATTTATCTACCGTTGTTTACTACTAGTAAACACAGATTATTTTCAGATGTAATTCCTCCTCCTAAGTTGCAACTGATGCTCGGTGTAGTAAACACATTATTTACACATATGTTACGCGAATGCGAAGACATAAAGTGGACATATTGCAGGCGATATGTGGTATAGGTGGTTTAAAGTACGTTTCAGCATATCAAAAATTCAACAATATTGTTCAAGCCTGCTTTACTACTAGTCTTGACCTCGATTTTCCGAAATACGTTGCAGAATTCAAAGTGAGCTATTTAGATTGACAAATTCCAGTTACGAAAGTCCATGCTGTTTTTTCCACGTTGAAGATTTTTGTACAAAATATCGAAAAGGCTTGGGTTCTTATAGTGAGCAAGTGAATCTGTTCATTTTGATTTCAATGCTACTTGGATAAAATAGAAAGTTTCGAAGAACAACCCTGATTTCTAAAATCAATTATTAAAGCTGTTTTTATATAAATATTTATCAACTGACTAAATTAAAAGTATTATCAATTTATTTTACAAGTGTATTATATATAAATTTATATATATACACACACACACACACACACACACACACACACACACACACACACACACACATATATATATATATATATATATATATATATATATATATATATATATATATATATAGAGAGAGAGATAGATAGATAGATAGATATACTTTTTATTCATCAAAAGACAAAATCTTACAATTTCATGTACATGTAGTTATAATTATAATTAAAAATATCAGTCGATTTAATATAATTGTTATCTTAACTTTCACTTATTGCATATTTCTTATTAAAATAATAATTCACTTTATCAGTTCGTCAGTTTATAAAATTTAAATGTAATGAACTAGTCACAGTCAGATATCACAGAAAACGCTTCGTCAAAAAATAATAATACATAGAACAAAAAATAAATACAATAGAGATAACATATAAATATAAAAGAATACATACACATACTTTGCTAAATCTTTGCGTATACTATCACGTCTAAATTTAAAACACACTCATTCATAACACTTTAACAATCACGCTAATAAATACATTCACACCTAACTAACACTAAACATATTTAATAAATAAATAAATAAATAAATTTAAATAAATAAATAAATTAAATAAATAAATAAATAAGTTTAAATAAATAAATAAATTAAATAAATAAATAAATTAAATAAATAAATAAATTAAATAAATAAATAAATTAAATAAATAAATAATTCAAATAAATAAAAAGCTTAAATAAATGTTCGACTCATCTCTGTACATACTCTTCACCATGTAATTGTTTAAGGTGCCTGCTAAACGGCATTTTAAATTTACAAAAAGATGGCAGGCACCTCACACTGCTCGGGAGCGAATTCCAGAGGTGAGCACCTTGAACTCTGAATGAGAAAAGGCCCTTATCGGTGCGCGACCCCGGAACCGAGAGCTCTTTCATACCACCACTACTTGAAGTCCTGGCCTGGTTTTTTTCAAAGAGGGCAGTAAGATACGGTGGCTGCCGCATGACAACCGCTTTGTAAAGCAGCAGCCCCATAAAATACTCCCTCCTCACCTTCAGATCCAACCAGTCCAGTTTTTTCCTGTAGGCGGTGATATGCTCATCCCGCCTAACACCACATATGTATCTCACACATGCATTCTGTAGACGTTGTAGTCGTGTCTGGAGCTCCCCTGACACATCAAGAAGAACCACTGAGCAATAGTCTAAGTGAGGTAGTACCAGTGCACATGCCAGCTGCTTCCTCAGTATCTCTGTGGTGCTTGAACGGAAAAGTTTTAAGCTATACAGAGCTCTATTTACCTTTGTACTGACCGCATTCAGTTGCGGCTTCCATGTCAACTTTCCGTCCATCACCACGCCGAGGTTGGTGACTGTATCGACAAAGGGAACGTGTACGCCGGTCTGTATCTCAATGCCTTGCAAGTCAAGGTTCTGAACCTGTTTGATGTTGTGATCAGATCCAAAAATGATCGCCTTTGTCTTGCCGACATTGAGGCGCAGGCCAGCTGACGTTGCCCAGTTCGACACTGCTTGTGCTACAGCCGACATGCGACCGATACCATCACGAAGACCCTTCAGGGTCACTTGTGTGTAGGTTTGCAAGTCGTCAGCGTAAAGTATGTGTTCGACACCATCTAAGTCGAGTGCGTCTTGTAAGTCGTTTATGTACAGGCTGAAAAGCAGGGGTCCCAGGACTGAGCCCTGTGGAACCCCAAGATTGGTGGTTAGCCAACCTGAATCCCCGTTTGTGATTGTGACGACTTTCTGTCGTCTCCCCATAATATATGACTTAAGCCACAGGAGAACACTCCTGGAGAATCCCATGCGCATCAGCTTACGCAGCAGTTTAGTGTGTGAGATGGTGTCGAATGCTTTGCTAAAATCAAACATTAACAAAATAGTCAATAGTTTTTTGTTGTTGTTAATGCCTGATCTTATGTCCTCCGTCAGTTTCAGTAGTGCTGTCTGTGTACTGTGATTCTGTCGAAAACCAGTCTGCATCGGGTCCAAAGTATTATTTTCTCGTAAGAAGTCAGTTATTTGGTCGTGTACGATTTTTTCAAGGACCTTAGAAAGGAAACTCAGTAGGGCAATTGGTCGGAAATCGGACACCGTAGATGGGACAGGCTTCTTCTTTAAAGGCACCAACTGAGCTCCCTTCCAAGCTCCCGGAAAAATGCCACTGGACAGAGAGGAGTTAAAGATCTTAACAATATGATCTCCCACAAACGGAAGAGCCTTAGCCACTATACTTTGGGGAATGCCGTCTTCCCCTCTGGCTTGTGATGAGAAGTGGACAACAGCCAGAACCACGTCCGAGAAGCTGACTTCTCGGAAAACAAAACCGTCATCACTGGCAGTGGTCAGGACGTTGTCAAGTTCTTCATCACCCTCATTTTGGGAGATCGACACCCACGCGAAGTGGGCATTGAGCTCTTCTGGTGAGAAACCATGAAGCTCCTCTCTTGTCTTTGGCAGAAGGCCCAGAGCCTTGAGCTCTTTCCAGATATCTTTCTTATTATCAATCGCTTCAGAAATTCTATTTTGTAAAAATCTTTCCCTTGTTTCCTTCGTTCGTAATTCAGCTTCAGCTGCAAGGCCCTGATACTCCCGCCACAGTCTGTCGTCTTTGGTCCGAGCATAGCGTCGTCGTACGGAGTCACGTTTTTTGTAAAGATGTATTAGTTCAGCATCAACCCATGGTGGATTCGTTTTCTTTTTCGGCGCGAATTCTTTTAACGGCGCAATTTTATCTATCACAGCCATGAGGTTGACACTGAGGCACTCTAATTGACTGTCAACACCCGCCGCGGGGCCATCGATCCGCGACCAATCACAGTCAGCTAGGTGAGACAGGAGGTCGTCTTGCTGGATCGACTTAAAATCCCCGTAGCTGAAAGATTCAACCACAGGGGATGCAGCAGTTTCGACCCCAATCTCGACCTATATGATGCTATGATGACTGGGAAAAGGCGCCGGCCGATTGTCCCTGCTCAGTACAACGTCATTATTATCTGTCAAGATCACATCAATCCACGTGTGAGAATCCGTAAGATGATGAGTCGTACCATGATCAATTGTTTGAAGGTTAAGATCATCAGCCAACCGTCTAACAAATTTCACATCGGCTGACGTTCCGAGTAGGTTCGCATTCAAATCTCCCATAATAATTTTGTGACTAAAGTCTTGAGTATGTATCGTCAGTTTGTCTATTAAGTCAGAGCCCTGTAAAAACGGTACGTGTGGTGGTCTGTATATTAAAGCAACAAAGACGGGGGGAAGGCTGCCCTGCTGAACACTGTACATTAAGTATTCAGGTATAAATGGCCTGCCCTCCTGTGTTGTTGGAGAGCTGCATAGTAAATTGGCCTTGAAAGTGTTATGAATGTACAGGATTAGCGCGCCCCCTAGTTTGTTGCGATCAAGTCTAAGTAGTGAGTAGTCATCGATCTGAATGTGATCAATCCCAACATCAGGGTCAAGGTGCGACTCAGCAACCCCAAAGAGATGGTAGGCAGGACGAGCTGAAAGGTGTTGTTTAATCATGCCAATGTGCCCCTTCAGTGAGGTAACATTGACAAAACCTGCCCTCAGTCCCTTACAGTGAACCCCCCTAGCAGTGTCTGCGGATAGTCAATTTTTTGCAGCAGTTGACGGAATTACAATTTTATCAATTACGATTTTATTATCAACAGTTTTTTTTACAGTATTTACAGTTTGAGATGGTTGATTAATGGCATATGATGCCACTATTGTCTGTAAATCAGCCGCAGATGAAAATTCATGAGAGACATCGCCATCGCGCCTCTTCACCAGGAAACGGCCCCCTCTATGCCAAACATATTTAAAATTAAGTCTCATCGCAAGGGCCTTGAGACTTCTATATTTAATAAAACATTCTTTTGTTAACAATTCATTTATAAACATTTTCCCATTTATAATCCCATCCCTTGTGTCCTGGTCAAGAGCTGCAATGTCGACATCTCTAGCATGAAAGCCAGTGATAAGCTTTTTGGCTCGCGTTATTTTCTCGCCTAACGCACTGCTGGAAAGGGTAACAACCCATGGTGACCTTCTACGTTCGCTGTTTGTATCTGCTAATGCCGCAGCTGTTGATTCTTCTGACCGAAGCAGGCGTGTGCCTATTATATCAATTTTTCGTGTTGATGGAAGGACACGGCACAGTATCACGTGTGCGACGTCAACACGCTTAGAGACATCACCGTAGAAAATGTTTGAAATAATGAGCTCCGTATTACCGCTTTTAATGTTTTTACTGTGCATTGTCCCCCCATCAATCGTTTGCATCCGCGTGCTTCGTGCAGGTGATGCTGCAGCATCAGCATTGTCGTTATTATACTTATTCAAACGCCTAGACATTTTATTTCTACTATTTACAATTTGGATAAACCCGTCATTATTGCTTTCACAATTGTCAATTGTTTCGCTTATATCACTATAATTGTCGAGTAAGGTACTATTCGTAGCAGACGCATTATTAACAGTATTACATTTTTTTGTACTTATAAGAGAAACGGTATTGTTTTGTGTACTGGGGAGTACTGCGATTTTTTGGAATTCAATTTTATTTAGTATGAGTTGGTTATCTTTTTGGATGTTCTCAACATTTCTTTCAATTTTCTCAATAGTAGTAGTATATACAGAGGTAAAATCTTCTTTTGTTATTATTTTTTCTATTTTTGTTATTATTTCCTTGTTGTCACGTTCAACTCTATTGATTTTATTTGTTAAATTTAGGAAATCGTTTTCAAAAGTGTTTAATATAAGATTATCAATTTTAGTCTGTGACTCAAGATTTGTCTGCTCTAGATTATCGATTTTTGCAATTAACATGCTATAATTTACCTCTGTATTGGTCAATAAAGTGTTCGTTTCTACGTTATTATCATGTATTTTTTTATTTTTAATTTTTAGGTTATCTATTTCTTGATAAAGCACTTGCTTCTCCTTTTTCATCTCCTCCAGCTGGGAGTGTTGTTTCGACAGTTTTTCCTCAATTTTTTGCAGCTTAGAGTCAATTGAAAGTGCCAAAGTATGTACTGCTGGTAACGTATTTGACCTATTTACAATTGCCTCCAATCTGCCTTCAATAGAGGTGCAATGTCTAGCAAGTGCATTATCAATGTTTCTTGAAGTAGAATTCGCGTACTCCACTAGGCAGGAGACCGTTGTTCCCTTTTTTAACGCGGTGCTATCTAGCATACGGATGACGGACGCATTTGTATCATTAATACTGCTGTTATTTTTGGAGAAGGAGGACTGCGAAGTATTATTAGCTCGGTCCGCACTCTTGGCCGTGACGTCACTCGGGGATTCCCCACTATCCTCTGCTCCTGTACTGGAAATGGGCGGGCCTAGTGACGTCACAGGAGACTGTGAGGCCAACCGGAGTAGGCTGCTGGTGGGAGCGGGGCCTAGCCCTGCAACGGAGAGAGTGAGGAGTTGGTGGGCGCGGCCTTGCTTGCCTGATTGGTGCGAGCAGCTGTTGCAGGCCTTTTATTAGCCGGAGTGGACGCGGCTAGCTCCTTCTCTTTCCCACTCATATTGTTGCTGGCGTTCGTCGCGCGCGCGACTGCCGACTCGAACATCGACCTCTTCGAGTCGATGCATGCCTGGCACGCTACCGCTTTAGTTTGTAGCTGCAGTGCATTCCTTTGTACGCGGGTAAGCACTGCAAGAGGCTTGCACGCCGGATGGTAAGTAATATCGCATATGCAGCACTTACGTAGCGAGTTGCTGCTCCTAGGAACCTCCCCGCAGATGGCGCAGTTGTCGACCATGGTGTTAGTGGCGACAAAGATGAGTCGTGGAAGGTACTGATGGTGTGTCTAGGATGCAGCAGGTGTCGCCTCGGTGGTCACGTAGTTGCAGTTCGAGTCGGCAGATGGCGCCTTGATAGTATGGTGCTGCGTGCTGTGTGTCCAGAATGAAGTGGTACCTCTGGATTATGCTTCGTGCTTGGCTCCCGCCACTCTGCCGTGTTCACCTCACTTAACCTCAAAAAACACCTGGCCGGGTGTTGTTGCTTGGATGTTGAAAGCCGTGACGATGGACCAGTGGAAGCTGTGATTTATTATCACAGCTATGGTTAGTATGTTCCACTGTGCAGGCACCACAACAGACCGGCTCACAGGCGCAGGAGGCAGCAGAGTGCGGTGTAAATGCAGTAGCCAAAACACGAGCAGGTGCACCCAGCAGACGCGCGACGGAAGAGAGAGAGAGAGAGAGACAGAGAGAGAGAGAGAGAGATAGATAGATAGATATACTTTTTATTCGTCAAAAGACAAAATCTTACAACGTCATGTACATGTAGTTATAATTAAAATATCAGTTGATTTAATATATTTGTTATCTTATCTTTCACTTATTGCATTTCTTATTAAAATAATAATTCGCTTTATCAGTTCGTCAGTTTATAAAATTTAAATGTAATGAATATATAGTCACAGTCAGATATCACAGAAACACGCTTCGTCAAAAAATAATACATAGAATAAAAAAATAAATACAATAGAGATAACATATAAAAATACAAGAATACATACACATACTTTGCTAAATTTTTGCGTATACTATCACGTCAAAATTTAAAACACACTCATTCATGACACTTTAACAATCACGCTAATAAATACATTCACACCTAACACTAAACATATTTAATAAATCAATAAATAAATTAATAAATAAATACGTCGAATAAATAAATAAACCAGATAAATAATTAAATTGAATAAATAAATAAATAAATTAAATAAATACATAAATTAAATAAATAAATAATTCAAATAAATAAATAGCTTAAATAAATATTCGAGTCACCTCTGTACATTCTCTTCACCATGTAATTGCTTAAGGTGCCTGCTAAACGCCGTTTTAAATTTACAAAAAGATGGCAGGCACCTCACACTGCTCGGGAGCGAATTCCAGACGTGCGCACCTTGAACTCTGAATGAGAAAAGGCCCTTATCGGTGCGCGACCCCGGAACCGAGAGCTCTTTCATACCATCCCTACTTGAAGTCCTGGCCTGGTTTTTTTCAAAGAGGGCAGTAAGATACGGTGGCTGCCGCATCACAACCGCTTTGTAAAGCAGCAGCCCCATAAAATACTCCCTCCTCACCTTCAGATCTAACCAGTCCAGTTTTTTCCTGTAGGCGGTGATATGCTCATCTCGCCTAACACCACATATGTATCTCACACATGCATTCTGTAGACGTTGTAGTCGTGTCTGGAGCTCCCCTGACACATCAAGAAGAACCACTGAGCAAAAGTCTAAGTGAGGTAGTACCAGTGCACATGCCAGCTGCTTCCTCAGTATCTCTGTGGTGCTTGAACGTAAAAGTTTTAAGCTATACAGAGCTCTATTTACCTTTCTACTGACCGCATTCAGTTGCGGCTTCCATGTTAACTTTCCGTCCATCACCACGCCGAGGTTGGTGACTGTATCGACAAAGGGAACGTGTACGCCGGTCTGTATCTCAATGCCTTGCAAGTCAAGGTTCTGAACCTGTTTGATGTTGTGATCAGATCCAAAAATGATCGCCTTTGTCTTGCCGACATTGAGGCGCAGGCCAGCTGACGTTGCCCAGTTCGACACTGCTCGTGCTACAGCTGACTTGCGACTGATACCATCACGAAGACCTTTCAGGGTCACTTGTGTGCAGGTTTGCAGGTCGTCAGCGTAAAGTATGTGTTCTAAATTATTCTTTTTCTATTTCAGATCCATTTTGAAATGTTGAAGACTTTCGAAATGTGTTTTAAAAATTGAGTTATAGTTGCATATTTTTCAACGCATTTTTTCTCCAAGAGTTATTAACGAAAGTTCTTGAAAATGAAATTAAAGATTCATAGTATGAATACGGACAGGCTAGAATACCATTTTTTCAAAATATTTATTTATTGCAGAGAAAAAATTATAAAAGTGAAGACTGAAAGATAGGGAAAATCTCTTCATTTTCACTTCCTTAGAAGCATTTTACCTAACAATATCCGATGTATTATATACAAATCATGAAAGATCAACAGCTTTTTATTTTCTTATGAAATATTTTACGAAACTTTTAGAAGCTCCGTGGCTCAACCGGCTAAAGCGTCCGACTCCGGTGTCTAAAACATTGGGTTGGGTTTTGATACCTATTGGGTCGATTTAATTTTTTGTTGTTGGATTAATTGATCCCAAAGTTCAAAGGAGTGTCAGCCCTAATAATATACTAGTTTAAAAAAATGTAAAAGGATTCTCCACGTAAATAAGTAAACTATACTAATTGTAAATAATTGACAATGACATGAAATGAATTAAAATGTATAAATTTGTTTTCTTTATTTTAACTTATGTAAGTGTGTAATAGTCGAGTAAGTGGAGGGTAAACGAATAAGGTAAGATATTCAATCCATTCTATTTTATAGTCTAAAGAGAACAATTGTATATATAAGTAGATAGACTATTGCATACTGGCTCATGCGGGTTCTGTATCACCCCCTCCCCTCTCAAAGTGATCCAGAACCCGTTCGGATTCTAAATCACCCAGAATGATCCAGAACCCGTTCGGATTCTAAATCACCCAGAATGATCCTGAATCCGAAATCGAGAGAGTGGGTGAGCTTCCATTTCTCTCACGTAAACCAGAATGCCTATAGTGTTTTATACTTTTTTTTTCTTTATTTTCTTTGCAAATGTTTACAGGAGTGATAGAATAATTTTATGATTTTGACGGAAGTGCGTGAAGTGCGCCGGCAGTCTTGTAGATGGCTTGTACATACTGTAACGCACTTGACTATATAGGTTTTTGACGAATAGCCGTATTGCTGAATGTTATGAACTGCAGAAAAATTGAATCGCTGCAGCCATTTCTGTTTAAATTCACCCATGACAAAAATTTTGGCAGCATCATTAGATAATGATGTTCCAGCCAAATGTTTTCCCTTTGCAATTTGTCAGAGTCTTTTCCATGAAAAGGGTTTCTTGAATAGACGAACGATAGGATCACCACTTTCATTGAGAGAAATGATACTATTTCTTTTAAAACATAATCATCTCCCATTTGCTTGAAACCAATCATGTCTACTGCATACTCCATCTTGGAATGAGTGTTGAAACGAAAGTGTGTTGGATAATATGCTGTTTAGACAAGCTTCTTGATAGCCCCACTGATGGGATTGTACTGAACGATGCGATCGTGTAAGATCATGCAGTAAGCTGAAGTGTTATCTGGAAAGTCTTTTTTAGACTCAAACTCTAGACGTACATCGACAGGAGCGCTCTTTATAGATTCGTTTTGCCGTGAACAGTCAATAACTATGAGTGGTTCAAGGTTGATAAATTCAGACTTTGTCAGCAGTGGCTGTGAGTCTCTTCCATAGTAGGTGATTTGAAAATTGGCATACATATTATAGAGAACAGCGAACTGATTCTTAGATATGTCGAGATTCATATTGTTATATGGATAATATTGTGAATTCAAGAAAAGTCTCACATTACTAATCTCAGAATGGTGAAATCGACTGGCATTTTCAGTTTTCAAAATTTTTTTCTTGGTTTGTAATCCAAGAATGACAAAACGAGGTTTTTCTAACTGATTTGAAGTTTTCACTGTCCAGACATGTTTATTCGTGCTCGGAAGTAGAGGATATTCAAATAACTCCCAAGATCGATAACACATAGAGATAGGATTATCTTTGCCAATGAAATTCAGCAGCTGGATCTTTTGTTTATCAGATGCAATAACATATGGCATTAACCACTCTATCTTCGTTATTTTTACCTGGTAGTCTTCATATGTAGTTACACTATTTGCTACATTTTTGCTACAGTACCATATTGAATTATTGCATTCAAGTCATTTCTTGATCTAAATCCTTGAATCAGCCAAAGTATCAATTTCTCGAAAAAGTTTTGGAACCGATAAAAGGTGTATCATATCTACCTTTTAATGAGCATGAATCTGTAGTATTTCCAGATGAAGCCCGACAAAATTCAATTATGATTTTTGATGATGTGGCTTGTGAGAAGCAGGACAACGTCAGAGCATTTTTCTGTATGCGAAGACATAAAAGTGTAGACAGCTTTTATCTATGTCAGTCGTACGCTCATATACCGAAACACCTCGTAAAGGACAATATTAATATGTTAGTAATTTATCGTCAAGACGATATTAATCTAAAACATATCTATGAAGATCATGTCGATACTGATTTAACTTTCAATGAATTTCGAAATCTTTGATCTGATTGCTGGAAGAAAGTATGGATTTGTTGTTATCGACAAAGATAGAGTGATGGATGATGGTAGATACAGAAAAGGATTTGACTGTTTTGCAATAAAAAAGAAGTTATGAATCCGAAACTTACAGTTCAATTGTAGACAGCATCTTGTTAGCATGTCAGACTTCAAGAAAGAAAAGAATATTCTCAGCGAGCTCTTGCGAGCACGTGAGGCTATTAAACAAAAATACTCTTTATTGAAAAAGGAGAGAGAAGATTTTGAAAAAGTTATTGGTGATACATTGAACCAGTCATTACACCACTCGAGAAGCTCGTCGATTCGAAATTCGAAAGCTTGCCACCTTCTAATCACAGTTTGAATATAGACAGCAACAGGAAACCGAGGAAGAGATTGAGATTCGATCGATCAAGTTATATAGTAAACGATATAAATGAGTCGGGTTCCGCATATGATGATGATGATGATGCAGATTTTTCTTCGATGGATGGCACAATGATGAATTCAACATTCAAATCTACGCTTGAAGGAAATGAATCAAGTGACTTTTTATCATTGTTAAATGAAAGCCGCAGCAAAATCGATAACATATACGAAGTGCGGAACGTGAATGGAGTGTATATGATTGGTGATTCAGAAATTCAATTACATGATAAAATGGTAAAAGTGAGAGATAAAAGTTATCCTAAAAGTGGGGGTCTAATGGAATTACTCTTCAAGAAACAACCAGATGACAATCTTATAAGTTCAACAGATGGAAAAAATTATCGCAGCATCCTGGAAGCATCAAATGCTCATCGGAAAAGATACAGAAAAGATGAGAGTATACGCACTTCGAAGAGTAGAAAATATATGAATATCGTAGGAACCATGTTCCGCAGCGATCGTAAAAATAAATCCACCACCGGAAGAGGCCTCATACTTAAATATAAAATAGCAAAGAACAATTCTTCTATAGATCTAGTCTACTGGGATGATCCAAACGAGCTTATCGAGCGACTACGATTATTAGTTGCGGAACGATCTGCTGGAAATAACAATCACGACAATGAAATACAATCATTGAGGAACTACGTGAAGCTGGACATATATATTGAAATGCGTCTTTTCTTATAAGATCAGTAGCATCATGAGTCTCGACGTGTTCGGCAGAAAACTTGAGGGCACGCAAGAAGTGAGTCTCGGTCCACCAGGCATTGGTTATAATCTTCCATTAGATGGTAATTTTGATTTACAAAATAAAAGGTTAAGTAACCTTGCTTATCCAAGTCAGCCTAATGATGCAGTCACCTTGGAAGTGCTTCTGAAAACTACAAGTAAAGAAGTTAGAAATCTAACTAACATAATGGTTGTAACGAAAGTTGACTTACAGATTCCCATAAACACTGAATTAAATACAATCAATAATGTTCTTTCCCATCTTAAAATTCGATTAAATAATCTTGAGACAAAATTGAAAGAATGCTTTGAAAAAAAAAAAAAAAATTCTGACTCAATAAAAGTTTTATAATCACGAATTTTTCTTAAACCTTAAACATATTATCGAAAAAAAAATTGAGCGACAAAAAATAGCTAAAGAGTTGCACAAACCATCTCGCCGCATCTACAAGCGAAGAAAATATGATATACGTGGAATAGATGAGACTTGGCAAATTGATCTTGTAGAAATGATTCCATACGCCAACGAAAACAAAGGTTTTCGCTACTTACTTACTGTCATAGATACATTTTCAAAGTATGCATGGGCCATACCAATCAAGTCAAAGAGTGGTAATGATGTTACTCTAGCTATGGAGTCAATACTGAAACAAGAACGCGTACCGACAAATCTTCAAACTGACCAAGGAAAAGAATTTTACAATTCAAACTTTCAGAAACTCATGAAGAAGTAAACCTATACTCTTCACATAGTAATCTTCATGCAAGCATATGTGAGCGTTTTAATAGCACGTTAAAAAATGCAATGTGGATAGAGTTCAGCAAACAAGGGAGCTATAAATGGTGGGATATCCTGCCTGAGTTGGTGAAAGCTTACAATTCAAGAAAACATCGGACAATAGGAATTGAGCCTAAAAATGTTACGCAGGCAAATGAAAGAGAGGTCAAGAAGCATTTTCCAAATGAAAAGTTACCTGTGAAAAAACCGAAATTTAAAGTAGGAGATAAAGTGCGGATAAGTAAGATAAAACATGTTTTTGAAAAAGGTTATACACCAAATTAGTCTACTGAAATTTTCACAATATCACGAGTTGTAAAAACCAATCCGGTAACTTATCATGTCAAAATGATAATGGAAATTCATTCATTTTGAAATGGAAATTCAGAAAACTATGTATCCAGAAATTTATCTAGTAGAAAAAGTTTTAAAGAAAAGTGGAAACCGTGCATATGTTAAATGGTTAGGCTTTAGTAATGAGCATAATAGTTGGATAGATAAAAAAAATTATTTGATTTAGCCAAGATTTAACCAAAAATATTAATGTAAATGCAATAATGTAGGTACTAGTAAATAAGAAAGCAATCATATTATGTTATTGTATTTATTTATGTATTATTATGTACAAGTTTTAATCTGAATAAAATAAGTATTATAATCAAAGCAAGCTGCGTATTTCATTCAAACTTAAAGGAAGATCCACCCTGATATGTCACAAATAAATTCATTTTATTTGCAGTATTGGAGAGTCTGTCAAAAAACTCTTGATCTCTTAGCATGGCCGATGAAACTTCTCTGGTAAAAAGATTTGAAAACTTTCGTCGAGTTCGGCTACGACCTTCGTACCGAATCTCGTCTTCACCTCCTTAAGTGATGTCACCATGTACTGATGATCTTTTTCCAAGTTTGTTACTTTCTTCCTCGGCAAGAAGTCGCGTTCAGCGATCTTATTAAGTGTAGATAGATCCATTCTGGAAAAAGTAAAAAAATAAGAACTTCTAATAGAGAAAAGATTTGTTAGAGCAAAAAAAAATTGGTGAGAATTAACTGTGAACTTACTTAGAAATTTAGTTGAGTCTTGGTTTCTTCCCGCAAGGATGATAATTCTCGAACTGTTCGATTGCTCGAATGTCCTCCTCGTCGTGGTCTGTCTGTTGATATAGTCCATTCCCCACCACAATTTCTGTCCCTTCCATTGCCTCCTGTAATATATCCCGTCTCTCTCCTCCCTCAGAGCGTATCCCCTCCATTGATGGATCCCCGTCATGCATAAACTCCTCTAATACACCATATTCAATTCTGATTTGTTCACCTTCATTGTCATAAAGTGTCATCCCCTCTCGCCTTTCACCATTTTCATTGGCCGCATCACCCCCACCTCGTATTTCCCCCTCTCTTTCATCTTCTGCAACATCCATCCCCACTCGCGTTGCCCCACTTTTATTGGATACTTCATACCCCCTCTCCACTTCCATCCCTACCACTATTTCTTGTTTTTCAGCATCCTCCTCTATTCGAAGTGCAGCTTGCGCCATCTGCTCATCCATGATTCGAAAATGACCCCAAGGTAAAGTGTCTGTACTCTGAGGCAATAAGAATCTATTATCATCGTGAGGACTAAGAGCAATTTTATTCTGTTTTTCAGTATGCACTATGTGCAATTTTGAACGAATGTTGCATTGATCACGTTTTACAATAATAAGATCCTGAAGACATCTTCTATAATCCTCGAAAGTTATTGTCTTCTTCACAACGCTGGATTTTATACCTTTGGCTTTTCTCACTGTCTCTCCTCCATCAACTAAAATACTGTACATTTTGCTTCGTAAACCTATAAATTCCATCATGATCTTGCCACAGCATTCGTCTTTGATTAATCCTGGGACTTTTTTATTGACACGTCGAATGTTAAACTGATTATTCTCATCATAATCAGAAGTATCAAACCTGTGAATGTCTTCTTTCATTATTTTATACATATCAATGTCCTCAACTTCATATATCAAACTATCAGTATCTGTATAAAGAAGTTTACATTTTTCTCCTACTCGCTGTTTCATATACGAGTAATGGAAATCATAAACTAATGTCTTGGACAAATCAAGGATACAAAGACCAACGTATATCGGTTTCTTGATTGTGATACTTGTTCTCTTTAGCTGAATAGCAACTAAATTTTCATCAAAGATTGCACACCTGTGAAAATGTGGTTGAGCTACGCGTGCTTCTGCCCCATATCTGCCTGTGAATTTATTTACTAATCGAACATCAACACGAGACCGCTCTCGCTCGATACACTTTCCATAGACAGAGTTAATTAATAATTTATAGAAGAGTTTTTCAAACTCATTCTTCGCTTGCTTTCTCTTCTCAGTATTTAATTCGACATAAGGTTTAAGCCAGGCCTTCTGCTCGAAACTCAGAATTCTATGCACCTTTTTCAAACGAAGTCCATTATCCAGCGCCTGTTTAAGTGTTCGATAGTGAATCACATACTTTTTCTTATCGTTCAGAGTAGTGAGAAGTTTGTTCTGCTTTGAGCCAGGTGGTGCAGGGTGCTCTGCGCAGAAAGGGAAGTCTCGATGTTCATCATGTATTTTCTCAGGATACTCCAAGTCTACTTCAGCAATGTTACCTATATCTGAATCTGGTGGTGTATTGAAGAAGCTTGGATTCGCCTCAAAGTTAATCCATTTGAATTTTCCAATCGGTAAATGCTGTTCCATCGCCCACCCATACAGATTATTTATATCAAAATATAAGAGTGTCTTCGTTTTCTGTTTCTCATCGTATGAAGAACTCATGTATGGATTGTTTGCCTTAGCATATCGATTACAACACTGACTTATTCCTCCCCGAATGCCTGCTTCAATAAACATTAGCATGTCAATATCTGTAAGAAGCTCTAATTCTACCTTTGTCATTTTAAGAGCTGCTGAAAATGTTAACCCTGGCGTCGTGTAAAAGTGAGCAGGACATAAATCATAAGCTTTAAGAGATGTCTCTCGAAAACTTTCGAAAACGTCAGCCAATAGTAGAACATCTGTTTTTAAGTAAAGATCTGAATCCTCTCCCAATGTTTTTATATTGAACTTATCCCAGACTCGAACAGCATGCTTGTAGTCTTCTTCAGCAATATGGGAATCTGTTAGTTCATTATAAAACTCATTCTTTTCTGGCAATTTTGTAGACGATAGCTTATCAAATGCGTCTACATAATCATATGGAAATATACCTTTCCGTCTGAGAAGATCTATCATTTCATCTGTGAATCCATCTGATCGAAACTCTTTCACCGCTATAGGCACGTTTTGTAGATATGATGCGAGCTTTTCCAATGATGATGGTAGAAAACGCCAAGAATATATGAATCTAAAGATGATGTCTAACTATTAGACTAACTCGTCCTTTCATCAATGTAGAAGTAGCGATCTCTTTCAAAATGAAGTGAGTATCATAATTGAGGTTATGAAAAACAACGGGAATGAATCTTGAGTTCTTATAATTCAAATTACATGAATTGTGAGCTGCACCTCTGAAACTGAAGAGAAAAAAGAATTCATTTTTTTTTTTTTTCTTTGAGGATCACCAAAAATTAATTTTAAATATAACTAAACTAATAACATACCGTCCTGTAAAATGACAATGGTCTCGCACTGCAAGTTCTTCATCACGGATTGATTTTCGACATATATGACAAACGGTTGACCTCTGGAAAGATAATTCTTCTAGAGCTGTGAGTTTCATTGGTTTAGGATTCTTGTAGAAATGATCTATCTTCTCACTTATTGATTTTAGTTCTCGAACAAACCATTCTGCAGGTGTCTCTTGATCTCCAAATTTTTGTCTGTAAGATTTATAGACAGATAATCTGTCATCAAAGCTGCATTTTGTGTAGTAACCTATGCTGTATGCTTCATGTAGTTGAAAAGCATTCTCATTCTCAGTAGGCTTCAATAAACATTCAAAATCAGCATAAATAACGAAAGGAACTTTTTCTCTCTTTTTGTAATCTTCGAATTTGAGAATGTTGTTCTTTGAGTCTGGCAGATTGATTCGGCAATTATTCATATTTTTACAATGATTTTCATGAATTTCCAATCTTTTTTCATTATAGAAAACTTGTAAACACCTTTCACAGTGGTATGATTTTCTATTAGTTTTAGACAGTTGAGAACCCGGAAGACGAGACATGCTTTTGATCCAAACGTAATGGTATTTAGGCATGCTTTCATCACCATCAGCAAAATTATTTTCTTCATGCTCATCAATGTAAAAATCTTGAATGATAAGTAGATTTACATGTCTATCCTTCTTTTCTGGTTGATTATTATTTTCTGGTAGATTTACATGTTGATCTTCCTCTTCTGGTAGATTTACATGTTGATCTTCCTCTTCGGCTTGATTTTCTTGTTCAGCCTTCTTTTCTGACGTAACGTGACAAGGCGATACTTCAAATTTTGAACCATACTTTTCGAGCATGTATACATTTACTGAAATATTATTCAATTTTTCGAATTTTGAAATATCTTTCAGTTTTACTGGGAACTGTATATCACTAAAGATCAACTCGTTCTCATGTACACGATATTGATTAACTCTGTTGGAATTATATTTGCTGGGATATAATGCTGAAAGAATAGCATATTTGAAATACTGATTGTCATTGTTATGAACATTAGCACATGCTTTTTTGTTTTCTATAAACTTTGGGAGAGGAATGTAAGAACTGCCCTTGAATGGAGAATATTTTTTCATATTTATACACAAACTTTTAATACTCTTCAATGTCCAGCCGGAATCCTTCTCCTGAAATTCTTCTAGTTGTGTAAGAATGGGTTCTTTGATATAGTCTTTAAACCATTCCTCTAAATTTGTTGACATGTATACTGTAGCACTTTCACTCGTGAAATATTTAATATCGGTCGTTTCCTCTCCATTTTTCTGCATAGAAAATTCCGAGATAAAATCTGAATTTAGTTTCACAGTATTGTATTCTTCTAAGCATTCTTGTGCCTTAACTTTGAAGAGCTTTTGTGCATCACTTAAGAAACTCAGAATGTCCATGTGTTTTATATTTACAACTACGCCAGTCTTCATTCGATTTTGGAATGCCGACTGCACGTCTCGCCACTCTACAAAAGCTTCTGTTTTCTCAGATTGTAGATTACCTCCTCGTTGAAGATGTTGTTCAAATTCAACTTGCACATACGAAAGATGAGTCATGCAAGTTTGACATTTCTATTTCTCTCCTCTTGAAAGTTTAGATTTTGCAATTTTTTCATTTAATTCTTTTATGGTTGAATTACACATGTCCAACCAATAATGAATATCGTTATTACTTAAATCATTTATACTTTGTAAAGTATCACGAAGAAGCTGAACAAGGCGTTCAAAAAGATCGATGGATGCCATATTTGCTTTTTTCTCACTGTAATAGCACTAGAATAGGACTTAAGATTAAAACTCGTTGACCGCGATAGATGAACTGTGCTTGTCCAAGAAACTGCTTCCCTTTTTGTATGCAATGTCGACGTAAGTAGAGGTAGAAAATTCAAACAACTGACCAAGGATAAAATGAAGAGGAGGGAGATTTTCTTAGGTAGGGATGAATTTTCTTTCATTTGAACCAACTAAAATAGTTCTTTTTGGGAAGAGGAGGGAGATTTTTTAAGGGAGGGATGAATTTTCTTCCGTTTGAACCAATCAAAAAGCGGCTTTTCATCCCTCCAATCAACAATATACTTTCTTTTTTGAACGACCAATCCTAAAAGAGCATGAGGTGGAGTTTCTTGTTATAAAATCAGGATGAGAGAATTTTCCTATTCATTCTCCGAGTTCACTTCGTACTGAACTATCAACTACAGAGCTGGAAGATGGCTAGAACACGTGACTACGACTTGATGTTCAGAAATGCCATACTGCAATTTCAAGAAGAGAATGTGTATATTTGTGACATTCAAGGATTCCAAAGAATAGCAGAGGATTCTTTTACTTTCAAAGAAGTATGGTTTCTCAATTTAAAGAAAACTGCTTTACCGACTGCATACCTCTTTAAACCTTCTATGACATTGGAAGGACTGACTACAGAAAAAAATGTATGATTCGCTGGGTGGAGAAGTATCATCATGGAATTGCATGGGACGCTGGAGATATTCCTTATCATCGTCTTCAACGAATTTTCCAAATTTGCTAGCAAGGGATTGAGAAATTATACGTTAAGGGAGAGCAGAAAGTGCAATGGCTAAGAAATCTCATACCAAATGTGTGAGTGATATATAATATGACTTTACTTTCATACTTTATTCATACATTCATACTTTTTCATACTATTTTTATACTTTTTTCATACTTTTTCATACTTTTTCATACTTTTTTCATACTTTTTCATACTTTTATCATACTTTTTCATACTTTTTTCATACTTTTTCATACTTTTTCATTACTTTTTCATTCTTTTTCATACTTTTTCATACTTTTTCATACTTTTTCATACTTTTCCTTTTACTTTTTCATACCTTTTCATACTTTTTCATACTTTTTCATACTTTTCCTTTTACTTTTCTATGCTCGTATTTCTTACGTTTTTGTTTTTATTTACAGATTAATTTCAAACTTTGAAGACTTTGGATGTCCATCACTAGAAACGATATCGAGCGATAAGCATTACGTATGTTTTAATCACATTCTCTGCATTAGAAGGAAACATATATGCGCTGTACATAACGTTATCTCAATACGAGCATGGCTACTGGATTATTTGGATGCTAAATTTGGCCAAGATGAAGTAGATATCATTTCTAAAAGGAATACATACTCATGTGTATATTGGAAATAAATTTTTATTAAATATTCTGTAAAAAAAGAGAAGCTTGATGAAAAAAAAATTAAAAGAAAAATCATTGTACGATATTATTCTTTCACAAATATAAATTTAAAATATAATAGATAAAATCTATAGCAAACATAGGGTACATGTGGGTGTTACTGCGGATATTTTACATTAATTAGAATAATGCATTGTTCATCATATAGACAATGTCAATGTGCAAAACACTATTTTTCTTAGACTATTTTTTTAGACGGTTTTTCATTAAATATATCAGCCGTATTTCATTTAAAAAAAGAAAAAAAGAACATTTGTTGTATTTATAAAGATTTACATTGCTTTGAAATTTACTTACTTATAAGGAAAACGAAGGAAAATGGAGGAAATGACAAGGGGAATAAACGAAAACAAGTTGAAAAAATATTTTTTCATTATATTCAAAAAACACTTATTACATTAAAATTAATATATAATAAAATAATTATTTTTTACATATATATATGGGTCATTCCTATAAATTTCGTCAAATAGGTGTCGGGGGGGGGGGGGGGGTCGCCGATTTTTTGTGTGAAAGTACACTAGAAAACATGGCTCTTGGTAAATTTTCAGCCCCCTAGGTGCCCCCTAGCTCCCATAAAAAATGATTGAATTTTGAAAAAAGCCATTTTTTCGCACAGGGTTACCTAATCAATCTTTTTTAATTCCAAAAAAAAAAATTTTCTCGTCATAACGTCAGCTTTCGAAAAATAAGCCGGAACGGAAAAGGTTGAAGCAACATTTTCTATGAGGTCGAACGCGAAGCACACATTTTCACGTTTTTTAGGGTGTATAAATTCGTCTGCCATTCAGCTATTTTAAAATATTTTTTACCAAAAAAAATCTTAAAATTTTCTTTGTGAAAAGACCTTTATTTTCGTTTTTGAACGATCTAAAATGGTTGTTCCTAGCCAGAGTTACAGTCCTCGAAAGATAGCCTATTTTTCGAAAATCGCCATATTGGCACCCCTGTATCTCAGGTCCATCTGCCTCAATCTAGCTGAAATTTTCATGAAAAATAGTCAAAATATAGTAGAAAAAGATGTAATTATTTTGGTTTTGTTTAATTTGGATTTAGCATGTCTACGAAGTCCTCGAAGTTGGGGTTCAGTGCTTTTTTTACCATATTTCGCGTTATAGGACGGACAGTTGCTTCTGACATCATTCCCGCCTTTTCTATTTGTAACTGCATATTTTACAAACCTGCAATGTATGCTCTCTATTATCGAGTGTACATCGTAAATCGTAATAAATAATAAAATAATTAAATAATAAAAATAATAAATACAAGCTTATATATATTTTTTTCGAAATTCTTGTTTTTTGCTTTATTTAATATATGTTAATCCAATTCAGTACTCGTCAAATTTCCAATCTTATATCATTTTTACTGTCTTCGATTCAGTGTCAAATGAAGTAATTTTTACATTAATAGTGGATTCATTTAATGGTATAAAGGCGTGATACTTTCTCGTGTTTGGAATTGTCTTTGCAGCTGTAATATAAAAGCAAAGTAAATCTTGCCTTTAATTTGCTTGTTCGTGCTTCAACCTCTTTTTCAGAAATCCAAACGAACCTTGAATAAAGCGTAAACATTAATTAATGTCTATATTCTATAAAAATTGACAATTCGCAGTATATTTTTTTGTATAAATTATATAAAAAATTTGAAACAAACAATGACTTATAAAATAGTTTATAAATATGATTTTATAGTAGAATGATTCTAAATGAATTAATTAGTGTCTATGCGATAATTAGTTTCAAATTATTCTTTTTTTATATAGTAATTGAAAATATAGATATTTATAACCTAAAAATTTCTATATTTAAGCCTTGAATTATTAAAACAGCCTAAAATTATTAAGCTAAGTAATTCGTTTAATTATTAAACTAATAACTTTTCTGCCATAATACATTAATAATCTGCATTGCATACTTACTTTATTCCTTTCACATGTTCATCTAAGTAATCAAACATCTCTTTTGGACTTAAAATTTTTTTTTTTTTTTTTTTTTTTATTATTATTTAACGTCGCCATGTTTGTGCTTCCATGTGGTGCTAATCGACGACGGGGGTCTGCGGTGTGTTTGTAAACAAAGCACATGTAATTTTTACAGAGGTGCTTGTATCAATCGGCAGAGACTAGGATTCGAACCCGGGTCACCGGCGTGGGAATCCGACACTCTACCGACTGAGCCGCCGCAGGCCCCTCGACTTAAAATTTGTTGGCTTGCATCTCTTTGCAATGTTGCTTTTCTGACTACCCGTTTTGCTACTGCACCTATACCATCGCATGCATTTTTGCCATGACTTGTAGCAAAAAAGTTGTACGAAGTAATTTTCATGTTTAGTTCAGTTTCATGGTAGCATAAATTGATAAAATGATTTCTGTAAAAAATAAGACATGCATAATTTAGATTATATTAAAAAATAATTCGTACATTTATAATGATTGATAAATATACTAACTTATTTTTGTACTGAGTAGGTGCACCATCGGAAAAATATATCACGGTCGTTACCCATGGGCATTCCTCTTTAAATTTTTTAATTACTTTTTCTTGAAAAATGTTCACAAAATTAGCTGTGTGTTTCAAACTGTCACTTATTATACAGAAATTCATAATTTGCAATTCAGTTTTATTATTAATTTTGTAATATATTACAATTGGATGTAACGTAGCTTGAGTAGAACTAAAGTAGAAGGCCTGAATAGAATCCTGACAAATGAAGGTATAATTTTCTGCAAAGTCCATAATAGCAATGCAAGTATTTAGTTGCAATGATTTTTTACAATGTGATAAATAATCTTTTTGAACTTCGGCTACAAAATGATGCTCGGTTACGTTCCATAAATCATTGATTAACTGATCGACAAATTTGTCAATTGGTTTAGTAAAACTGCTTAAAACAGCCCTAGATACTGAAGAATTTGAGTCTTTTTTCGTGGTATTAATTGAAGTCATCTCTAACTCTAATCATTTATAACTTTATTATTTTTTAAATAATCAAGAACTGCCTTTTTTCCAGGACACGCATTGCATTCATGTAACATGCATTCTTTATTGTCCACAGAACAAACAGAAATGCTTAATAGGTCTCTATAAGATACGTTACCACACACAGAACTTAATTTTAGTTTAAGATTCTGATGTTCACTACAAACACATATTGAATGAGTCCCAGGTGCTCCGGCAAGTACGCACTCTTTTGGCCTTAAACTGGCGAATAATGAAAAACTTGGTATTTTAATATAATTACAGTCTTTAATAAAATTTCTATAAAGGTCACGAACATCATACAGTAGAAGTCTTTTCTGGAGCAAAATTGATTTTTCATCGTTAGGATTTTTTATGCTTAAGCACTCTTTCATACCACTACACATTCTACTATTTGCGTCATCTTTATAATACTCTGTAATACATTTTTTTAGTTCAGGTGAATAATGAACATGCTCTTTTTTTGTGCTATCAGCTAAAACACCTAAAATCAAATATTATATCTATAATAAATTTATGAGTTTATTATAAAATATTTTGTTGTAAACCCTGGTGGAAGTGAAAAGAAATACTGACAAATAATTTAAAATAATGAAAAATAAAGTCAAATTTAATAAGTAATAATTATCGATAATAACGGTTGGAATTGAGACTTTTTTATTTGTTATCATTTGTTATTATTTTTCAGTATTTACTGTTATTTTTCATTATTTTTCAATATTTATCATTATTTATTTGTATTCTTAAATATCAATTATTATCGATTATAATATTGTGGTGCAGCATGTTTAAGAGCTTAACAATGTTATATAAATTGCGCTAAAACATGCACTGAAAAAATTCTGGCACGACAGTTATCCTCGACCATGCATGATATCATATGTCAAAAGTTGAGTGTTCTCCCAGCATTCGGAACACACTCTGGAGACTCAGTTCAATTGCTGCAGTCTAATACATTGTGTAATACTATACATGTTTTAGTGCAATTTAATGTAATACTTATTCCGCATATAAGTAGATGCTAAATCACTACATATGTTACATTATGAGATTTACGTGTATCAAGTCATATAATGGCTAAGTGGTCTCAGTATGTGAGATCTGATTATAAGTGGTCTTACAATGCATATATAAGAGTATGGTTTTACATATATGCATTGTATTGAATTTGTGTATAAAAACATATTTAATTGTTTGAAGTAGGCTACGATAAAAGTCTTCACTTCGGTTTCTTGGTTGGATCTTTCGCATCCATCCCTATGGCATAGTTGTTCATATTTTCATATACAAAAATAAAAATTACATCAGCTAGCATAAAAACAACTTGATTTATCGTTTTAACATGTTAAAACAAATTACCATGCAAATTACCATGCAGAATTCAAATAAGAGCCAAAATATAATATGAAACAAATACTCGTATCGAAGGCCAAACTTTCTTTTTGCTCTCCTTTGAATTCTATCATACCTGGATAGCTGAAATTTTGCATAGTAATTTGTTTCAATCTTGTAAAACAATAAATCAAGTGGCTTTTATGCTAGCTGATATAATTTTTATTTTCATATGAATACCTATATGAAAATATGGACAGCTATGTAATAGGAATGGATGCGAAAGATCTAACCAAGAAACTGAAGTGAGAACTTTTATCGTAACCTACTTCAACGCAATTAAATATGTTCTTATACACAAATTTAAATATCTTACTTCAATACAATGCATATAATACCATAATCTTAGACACGCATGGTAAGAACACTTGTGATCAGATCTCACATAAAGAGATCACTCCACGAGTTCATCGCTGGTTATTTTGGGCACATATATCGGTTTCTTTTTTGTAATATTTCACACAAAAAAAGGCATTTATCATTAAGTCCTAAGTCCTGAATACAGAATATCTCATATATACATTTGTGTGTGTATCTATGAGAAAGGTTAGGTCGTCTTAGAGTGCACATTAATTAACTTATAATTAATTGTATAAATAGTAAATGAAAATAGACTTTTGATTAAATATATCTTTTATAATTTAAGACACATAGATAATTCTTATTATTTAAACTTTCAAATTTTATAATGTGCATGATAATTGAATCGTCAGGTATTTATTTTTATTTAATTTTGTTGTTCATTGTCGCTTCGTGTTCGTTAGTATCTTTCATTATTTGTTGTTATTGTTTTTATTAATTTTTATTTCTTGCAATTTAAAAATACTTCCACCAGCGAATATGATTTTTTTTTATTTTTTAGAATAAATGTATATGGATTTATCTTTTTCGCTTCTTAATTTTTGTGATTTATTGAACATGTATCTTGTACAATGAAAATACTTAGAAGCTGTTTTAAAATTCCAATCATTCGGCAATAGAGTAAGTAAACTTATCTTTCTATTAATATGTTTTTCTTTGTTATATTTACTTAAAAGGTTATCTAAAAATCCTCTGAGTGCAGCACTATCATTTTGCAACTGTTGAATATTTATCGGCATAACTATATTATTTTCACATGTATTATTTATAGCATCAGAAACTTTTACAACAATTTCTTGTATAATGACATTTGATTTTCTTTCGAGTCTGCTGCTACACAATTTTTGTTTCTTGAAAGGTTGTATATCAAATACATCCAATATTTCATCAAGAGTTCTAACATTTTGACTATGAGATTTGAATTCTGTACTTGAAAATGTAGGAGTTGATTCACAGCTAGTGTTTGTTGACATAGTATCAGCTGTCTCGGCAGGACCCAAAACTTCAGAACTTGCATTCCCAATCTCATCAGACTTATACGTTAAAATGATGAATAAGCAATTAGCACAAACTTTTTCACCTGGCTTTAACCTAATACTGGATGCAGTATAAAAGTTGTCACTAATTTTTAAGGTTATTACTCTTAAACCACTATTTACATTTGCTTTATGTTTATGGAATGGATCGCAACATTTCTTGAATTTACTTTCATAATAGTGTAAATATTTATGGAGATGATGAGAACAAATCGTTCCACTTGTTATTGCTTCAAAACCTTCGATTCTGTACGACAGAATTCGCAAATCATCTTGACTAAACGATGACAACTGATTTAATTCTTTTTTTTTTGTGTAAAAGGTTTCATCGCAATTTTCATTAAGTAAATCTCCAATCGAACAAGCATGTGAATCTAGTGCATTCATTTTTATACAAATTTAATTATTCCGAACATGAAAAATGTTGTAGATTTTAGCAAACAAGCATAAACACACGGTATAATATATATTATCAGCTGTAAGCGACTTGAATATAGCCACGTGAGTTCAGCAGCGTTAGGGTCGTTTCATAGTTCTGATTGTCAGCGGAACAAGCGGATTGAAGTCGTTCCGTAATCCGCAAAATAACTGAGGGCGCGGTCCCATGGACGGAATGAAACTCCGGAACGGATTATCCGGAATGGCGACAGCCAATCAGAGTCGTTCCGTTTGATCCGTTCCGATTTTCGAAATACCCCGTGTCCCATGGAGCATATTTTTCCAGAACACTCTATGAAGTAAATTTTTAGAGTGTATGTACTTAAAACTAATTTTGTCTTCAAAAATGTATCATAAAATAAGAGTTAATGATGGTAACTACTAAAATTTATGCACAGTTCATAATATTTTAACATTTAATATTATGAATTGAGGTTAGAATGCAATGACCTCCTATTCCGAAAAAATATGCTCCATGGGACTCTTATTGGCAGTCGCCATTCCGGATGATCCGTTCCGGAGTTTCTTTCTCTCCATGGGACCGCGCCCTGAACCGTTCAGATAAACGGAACGCGTATTAAGTCGGTCGTATAACGCGAAATATGGTAAAAAAAGCACTGAACCCCAACTTCGAGGACTTCGTAGACATGCTAAATCCAAATTAAACAAAACCAAAATAATTACATCTTTTTCTACTATATTTTGACTATTTTTCATGAAAATTTCAGCTAGATTGAGGCAGATAGACCTGAGATACAGGGGTACCAATATGGCGAAAATGAAGGTCTTTTCACAAAGAAAATTTTAAGATTTTTTTTGGTAAAAAATATTTTAAAATAGCTGAATGGCAGACGAATTTATACACCCTAAAAAACGTGAAAATGTGTGCTTCGCGTTCGACCTCATAGAAAATGTTGCTTCAACCTTTTCCGTTCCGGCTTATTTTTCGAAAGCTGACGTTATGACGAGAAAATTTTTTTTTTTGGAATTAAAAAAGATTGATTAGGTAACCCTGTGCGAAAAAATGGCTTTTTTCAAAATTCAATCATTTTTTATGGGAGTTAGGGGGCACCTAGGGGGCTGAAAATTTACCAAGAGCCATGTTTTCTAGTGTACTTTCAATGTCACATCTTCTACGATGCGGGGTTTTATTATTGATGGTCGCGGTGGTGATGGTGGTGGAAGTGATGGTAGTGATGGTGGTGGTGGTGCTACTGTTGCTGCTATCTTCGGTTGAGTTTTATCCTGCACTCGGCTGTGCATTCGCAGCCAATCTCGTTTCGCTTGTTTACTTTGAAGCGAAGCTTTGTCGTCCTTCACTTGATCTGAAAAAATAAAAATTGCAAAAAAAAAAGTTTTAAAATATAATATAATATAAATATTAAAATATAATGAAATTTTTAATTTTTGTATTTCCTACCAATCTTTGTCGGCCTGAAAGGTGACTTCATCGTATGCAAATGGGGTGGCGTGGAATGCGTTTTCGGCCTCGGCTGGTTTTCAGCTTCATCTATAAAAGAAAAGAAAAAAGACAAATTATTAGATTATTATTTATTATTTAATTTTAACATAAAAAAAATGATAAAAAAAATAGCAACCTTCAGCTTTCTTTTTTCGCTCGTTGTTGCTGTTGCCGCTGCTGCTGCTCGGCGATGAAATTTTGAGCTGCCCCTTGAGCTCGAGCTAGAGCTGGAACTAGAGCTCGAGCTGGAACTGGAGCTGGAACTCGAGCTGGATCTCGAGCTCGATCTTGATCTCGGCGAGCGAACAACCGGTGCGCTTTCTTCAGGTATTATTCCCTCATACAACTGTTGCATAGCAGCAACAGGGGGTATTGGTGGTACTAAAAAATAAATAAACATTTAACATAATATTATTTTAATTATTATTAATAAAATTCTATAAAATGTTACTTACATGAATGAAATCGCATCCATTGCCCATGACACATGGTCAAGCATCATGAGCAATGTGGGCCCGTTAAAAATGAGCCACTGGATACGATCCCGCATCATTTGCAAATTTGTCTTGCTATTTGAAGCCATCTCGAATTTTTCTTTCAAATTTCAAGTTGATATATTTTTTGAAATTTGAAAATTTACTGACTGACCCTACTTTGCGCCCTAGAATTTATATCGTCAGAAGAGCTTATCCCTTCTTTCACTTTTTCAAGAAATTCTGCGATTGGTTAAAAATTCTCCTCCCTTAATTAGAAAAACGCCTGCCTTGCAGAAATTTTCCTCCCAGAATATTTTTAAGAACCACCTCCCTCTCGGTCACATCCACGCCTACACATTTTTTTCGTGAAAGTTTCTACAATCTTGATGTCGAGAAAGTGCACCTCTAGAAGCTGGCGTCAAAGTTGTTGGGAAAAGTGCCACCTACGCGAAGTCCTTCAACGTGTACCAAGACTTCATGTAGTAAATCGTTTCTCGCCGAAAAGCTGACAGCGTATAGGCCTATAAAAGGCAAGCGTGCGCGCAGTAAGCCTTTCTCTAAGGGTCGTGTATTGTTGGGGACAATTTACTAATACCTGCACAAGGACCTTTAAGACGCGCTATGCCTTACTGTAGTATAGCGTGTATTGCGGAGAAAAACTGACAGTGTTTTGGCTCGAAAATAGAATTTTCGAATATATGCGCGCAGTATGCCTTTCTCAAAAGGTTATTTATTGCTGGAAAGTAATTTACTACTACCTGCGCGAGGACCTTCAAACTTGCGCCATGCCTTACTGTAATAAATTCGTTTCTAGCGGAAAAAAAATAGCAGCGTATCAGCCTGAAGAAAAATAAATTTCCGAATGCCTGCGCACAGTAAGTTCTCGAATGCCGTTCACCGATGCAATCTTCCTGCTATCTGCGCGCTTCTACAGCGCATACCCGCGACGAAGACGTTTATTGCTAGCAAAGTCAGTGAGCAACGTTCTATCTATTTTTAAAAGCAGAGGAAAGAAAGGCTGACCCTTTCTTTTCATTCATTTTCGGCTACTTTCCATTTCCTACGCATGCCATCTGTTTCTTCGAAAAGAGGAGCAAAGAGGCTGCTCTTTTCCCTATCTTCGGGTGGGAGTAAAACGCTTACGTATTCGGGCCTACAGAGTGGGGATAGAAAAAAACAGATACGAATTCTACATCACTTTAAGAGGGGACAGTTCAGAGGCGGGGCTTAAAACACACATAATACGAATCCGGGAAAAATTGGAGAAGGGACCAGGCATAGGACTTATACACACTACAGATTCTGTATCACTTTGAGAGAGGGTAAATCCATTGGAGGGGCTTAAAACATACAATACGAATGCTCAAAAATTGGAGAAGGGACCAGGCATAGGCCTTATACACACTACCGATTCTGTATCACTTTGAGAGGGGGTAAATCCAGGGGAGGGGTTTAAAACATACAATACGAATGCTTAAAAATTGGAGATGGGGACATACAGGGATAGGACAGGGCTTATACACACGATGAATACTGGATCACTTTGGCAGGGCAGGGGGTGATACAGAACCTGCATGAGCCAGTATGCCTACAGCCTATCTACTTATATATGTGTGTGTGTATGTGTGTGTATATATAAATTTATGTATAATACACTTGTAATATAAATTGATAATACTTTTAATTTAGTCAGTTGATGAATATTTATATAAAAACAGCTTTAATAATTGATTTTAGAAATCAGGGTTGTTCTTCGAAACTTTCTATTTTATCTAAGTAGCATTGAAATCAAAATGAACAGATTCACTTGCTCACTATAAGAACCCAAGCCTTTTTGATATTTTGTACAAAAATCTTCAACGTGGAAAAAACAGCATGGACTTTCGGAGTAACTGGAATTTGTCAATCTAAATAGCTCACTTTGAATTCTGCAACGTATTTCGGAAAATCGAGGTCAAGACTAGTAGTAAAGCAGGCTTGAACAATATTGTTGAATTTTTGATATGCTGAAACGTACTTTAAACCACCTATACCACATATCGCCTGCAATATGTCCACTTTATCTAATAGTTTTTTACGCGAATTCCCTTTGAAAGCTGGACTTCCATGTGTTATTTCCCGTTGAACATTGTATTTCTCTGCCCAATTTAAAGCTATCTCTTCGCATTCGCGTAACATATGTGTAAATAATGTGTTTACTACACCGAGCATCAGTTGCAACTCAGGAGGAGGAATTACATCTGAAAATAATCCATGTTTACTAGTAGTAAACAACGGTGGATAAATGCAGTTTTTATAGTTTTTAGTTCCCGATTTTTGCCAAGCCATGTAATTATTAAGTGTATTACCAATGGTCCCGTAACATCCACGTTCATCTAGATGATTCTTCTCTGCGAAACACCAAGTACACGGATAAAAAAAAACTAGCATGTGACATGATTCCTACAATAATATTAGCAAGCTTGAGATCTGATACTATAGTCCCTTGACAATCATTAATTTTTAATTCAGACCACAGTTGGAATACATTTTCATAATTGTCCTGTGAACAAGGCGCTACTGTCAAAATAAACAACAGTTTCGGCTGCATCCGATGTGACATTAGCTTTAACATTCACAAAATTAAATTTTTTAACTTCAAAATATTCATCTATTGTATGATTATTAAAATATAATTTTTTCTTCAAATTGGGTTCAATTATTTTTAAATTATAAGAAGCCACTCGAATAGATACGGCGATTCCACAAGTTGTTTTATAACTTAAGTTTAAACTGTTTTTAATTTTACAAAAGTCATCAGTACTAAACAATGTTAATCTTTTCGGAGCATTGTTATTGATGGTTACTCTAAGCAGCTTTTCAGATGACTGCGATAATGACATTGAACTATCGCTTGTATTTAGTTTTCGTTTTTCATCGATTACACTTTTAAGCAGCAAGTATTTTCACTCCAGCATTCAGAAGCAAAAAAATTCACTTATTTCATTGAGATTGTATTGAATTTTAATCTAAGTAACTGCGTGGATACTGCCAATATTATTGAAATTGGATGGTAGCGGGATAAATAGCTGTGGTTGTTCATTATGCAAAAGTTGTATTCCAACACTTATAATTTTTGTTCCCGATTCATTTAAAAATATGAAGTTAATAGTAGTGGATCGTACGATAGCATTTTTTTTCTCTCGTTAGTGTGTATTATATATACTTTCTTCTTCTCTTTCTTGACTTTGTTTCAAAAAGTATTATTATCTGTTAACACAGCTTGAGACATTTCACTCACTCGTAAAAAAAAGAGCTCGACACTTTTTGTACATTTTTTCTTATACGTAAATTTCATTATTTTCATATCGCTAATATTAAAAAAAGTTGACCGTATTCAGTCACATTTTATTTGAACTTTAAAAAATTTCACATTACTTTTCACCTTTCTTTGCATGACTTTACACTTCTTAGCACCTTTTTCACTTTTATGTATTATTTATAGAAAAATTTGTACCAATGCGTAACTTGAATATATTTAACTGTACAATTTGCATAAAATGTTTTAAAAATATTCACTTTTAACGCAGCTAGTACCATGTTATTATTATTTATATACTTTACTATAAGAAAAAAAGCCATTGCTCTTAATTTGAAAGATTCATTTTTTTGCGAAATTTTGTTATACCAATATTGTCAAGTTTTTTGACTTTCATCCATAAAAATTTTTTTTTTCATATGTGGGAAAAAAATTAATATACTTACATGACTCCACAGCTTGCATTGCCCATGATACATGTTCCAACATCATGAGCAAAGTGGACCTGTTAGAAACCAGCCATCTGATGCGCTGTTGCACATTTCTTAGACTTTTCCGTTTTTCATTGTTTCTTGAAGCCACCTTTCACTTTTTCTTTCAGTTACTAGTGATTTAAAAGTGCAGATGATCCACAAACTAACGTACCATAGCATACGTCGTGGTATTTATTTTGGAAAACTAAGCTTTCCCTTTCTACTACAAAATCCCTTCCCATTACTTTTTGGAAGAATCCTACCATTCGTAAAAAAATTTCCCTCCTCTAACTTTTAAAAAAACACCTCCTCTACAGAAATTTGGTCCGCGCCTACGTTATGATTTACCCCTCCCCCTGATAATGACTATGACGCACCCAGACAGCTAGAAACCATTTAATTCTTTAATTTCATTGTTACTGTTGGAAATGCAGTTTCCTTATATGAATGCAGCCGGCTGATTTTCCCTTCACAGTAAAAAGTGCCCACGACTTTATCAAACGAACGCATTTCCTACACTAAGTTGACTTATCAGTTCGAACCAGCGAATAGCTCGGTCGAATGCATTTCCGGTTCTTACACCCAAAACGGCTCAGAAAAAAAGATCACATTAAAGCAGTCAGCGTATCGGTTTGCGTACATCCGCTAATGTGCATCTGCTCATCACGATTTTCCATTCAACGGAAAAAGTGTCCACGACTTTATCTAACGAACGCATTTCTTGCGCTCATTCGACTTATCAGTTCGTGTACACCACTTCCCGAGCTTCCTTTTACCATTACAGTGACCACGAATTTATCTAAGAGTCCTTCCTTTAAAAGATAAAAGATGGTAGACAGCATTCGTATACTTTATACCATCATGCATTTCATCTCTTTTCAAAAATAAGAGAGGGGGGCATTCTTTTCCTTCTTTTCTCAAATCAAAAACAACCTTGAGTAGGGATAAAATACAAAACGGTTACTGTATCACTTTGAGAAGGGGTAAATCCAGGGGAGGGGCTTAAAACATACAATACGAATGCTGAAAAATTGGAGAAGGGACCAGGCATAGGCCTTATACACACTACGATTCTGTATCACTTTGAGAGAGGGTAAATCCAGGGGAGGGGCTTAAAACATACAATACGAATGCTGAAAAATTGGAGAAGGGAACAAACAGGGATAGGGCTTATACAAACTATGAATACTGGATCACTTTGGCAGGGGAGGGGGTGATACAGAACCTGCATGAGCCAGTATGCCTACAGCCTATCTACTATTTTACCTATTTGTGTAACAAAAAAAATTGTTTTATTAAGTAAATGATGACCTTATATTACCATTTCCACTTAGGAAATACAACAACCATTATTCGAATTTTTCTGGTCAGTATAAAAAATGTATACAGTGTAAATATATATGAAGAAGAAAATTCGCCTACTAGTTAAAAAACAGTTTAAAAGCCTCTAAATATCTTTTAAAAATCTGAAAATGTCAAAGTCAAACAAAATCCGTTTTAACCCTGGTGGAAAATTAATCTAGAACTACATAAATCTATCTAGTTTGCCATGGGAATAATCGAGGGCCTCGATAAAACTAGATAATTTTCTACCAGGGAAGGTTTAAAAAAATAAATGTTTTTTCTTTGTTGCGCCACCGTAATAAGACATGTTTGAGCTTGCCATAAATAATCTAGTTACTCACATTTAATGATAAAGCTCAATCCATTCATTACCATTGTGATGAGTGTTTGGAGCGTAAGGAAGAGATGATACATTTCTTTTTATTCATTATCATTATGATGAGCTTTCTTTGGATAATAAATAGATATTTCAAAATATTATAACATATCTTATTTTCGAAAGCTGTGATGGTTAGTGATTAAAAGTTCTCATACGTAACATACTTTTCTTTTCTATTGATTCTTATCTTCTTCTCAACTACTCGACAATTCATAATAATATTAATAATTTGAATTACCAGTATTTTACAGAAATTCTTCACTTTTAACTTAACACTCTGTATAGAAGCAAAATAACTGCCCTAAACGTCATGTAAAAAAATTATAGTCAGGTACTTAATAAATTAATAACATCTTGGATTTACATTCATGGATATCATCATATCGTTAGTTTATTACTAGCACAGCTAGGTAAACATTTCGAAAAATAAAGTTGTTCACATTTCTTTAATTTCATTGTAGTGAATCAGTAAATAATAAGAACCATTATTTGTAGAAAAACATGAAAAGCTTTATTTAGAAAATATAATAAGTGTTAAATTCTGAAAGAAGTACATAATCCGCATTGAATATTAATCTAATGTTACTCATGCAGCTTTGATTCAAGATTATTCTCTTTAATCATAAACAAAATAGATAGACATAATTTAATCGCCATTTCGATTATATTTGTTATTTATTTAGTATCTTGAAATGCTGTACATTTTTTACTTTAGCAAAATGGTTAATTAGCAATGTACGTAAAGTATTCTTTTATTTAGTTATAAATTTTTATAGCCTTTTCTAGATAGTTTATCCGGTTGCGTTTCGGTGCTTTATTTACGTGGTCTAAGCCCAGCCATGGTTTTTGAGGTGCAGCCCCGGAATTAGATAGCGGAAAAACTGGAAAAAAATTTTATTCGATTAAAATGTGAAACATTTATAATTATTATATAATATTATGATATGGATAAAAATAAGAATTCAGGGGATGCTTATATATAATACTATAATCAATTATAACATTTTTCATAAATTTTTTTTGATAAACAGGAGAAAATGATTGACAAGACTGATTCTAGGAAGTCTAGAAACCTCAATAGCCCATTGTGCTACACTCACTTTCTTAGTGGAAAAAATTTTTGTGCAAAAATACGTAAAAATGATAGATTTAGATTAAAAAAATGATGTAGATAAACGTAAAAAAACAGTTTGTAAAAAAGTGCAATTTTGTGCAAAAGTGAGTAAATTGGAACAGATCAATTAGTACTATACACTGTACACTATGCACTGCACACTATACTAACAGACATTTAACAACTTTTCACAGTTGTTTGGGTTAAGAAGAGGCTAAGGGAATGCGATTATAGAATATTTGGGTATAAAAAAATAATAAAATAAAATAAATAAGTCACTGATATTGCATATTAAAAGCAATAATCATTTATTTTAAATTCAAATTCATGCTGTCTAAGAAATTCCAATATATAAGTATCAAATGTAGATTCAAAAACCAAACAAGAATAATTTCAAAACGTGTCGTCGCATATATTTCTCACAATCAAATATTATTGTTAGATAACAGCATATATGTATACTTAGTCGTCGTTCACAAATTTACAATATGTAAAACAAAGAAAACACATCCATCCTTTCAATCTTACGCATTCCCCATTAATTTATAAAATTACAATAATAATTAGTTGATAATCTTCAGCATTCAGTTCTTATTCTATGGAGCGAATAGCTCTCACAAGGGGAGGGCAGACCCTACAGGAAACGAAATTAGGTCAGACTTTGGGAGGTGTTTTTTGGTACCCAAAAATAAAGCCTAATACCCGTAATTCATTCTAATGGGCCATTGATCTCGAGATAAGAGGTAATTAACTCGAAATATTTGTTATTTTAATGATAAAAGATACCTCTTCTTCTCACCATAACTCTACAAGTCTTTATTATAGAAAAAAGACCGAAACGATAATAAAAAGTAAGGAAAAAGAGCTTTAATTTAAGTTCTGTTACGTATAAAACTATTAATCTTATCAGAAGTTTTTAACAGTTGAAGATGGTCACTGAAAATCCATGGAAAATCAACGAATTTAATAAAGTTAATTTTCTTTGAAGATTCATGCAATTTCGGTCACCATTTTTAATTGTAAATAACTTTTGATCTGATTAATATTTTGATATGTAACATAGCTTAAATGAAAGGCCTTTTTGTCTACTTTTATTATATTTTGAGTCATTTATCGATAATAAAAATTTGTATAGTTATGGTTAAAAGAAGAGGTATTTTTTTCAATAAAATAACGAATATTTCGAGTAATTTACCTCATATCTCGTGATCAAGAGCCCATTAGAATAAATAACGGGTACTAGGCTTTATTTTTCGGTAACAGAAAACACCTCCCAAAGTCTCACCGAATTTTGTTTCCCGGAGGGTGTGTTGTCTGCTTGTGAGTCTCAAAAAATTTGTATTCTAAATTCATACATACAATATCTACAAAAATCAATATACGAATTTAATATCGAATAGAAAAGCCGAGCGCCCACGTGTTACGCGGTACAGCTCGCAGACAACGTATTGCTCTCTCTCTCTCTCTCTCTCTGTCTCTCTCTCTCTCTCTCTCTCATATATATATATATATATATATATATATATATATATATATATATATATATATATATATATATATATATAGAAATCCGATAATGCTTGCAGGTCTTTTAAACATTTTAAACATATTACGGCATGAATTCATTGGTACTACCAAATTCTTTGGCTGTACTCACTTGCAAATAGCCTGCTGACTCTGACATGGTAAATCCAATTGATCTCGCCGAGCTCAACTACTACCTTGCAATTGCACGTTCGTTTGCACTAACATTTTTTTTAATATGAACAAGGGCTTATGAGCTAAATGTAACATCTTAATACCGTGTAAATCTGCTGACTCACTCTATTGCGTTGCGTGTCGTAAATTATATCACACTGGATGCTGTGATACTTTGTAGTTAATTACATCATAATCAAATAATTGCTGTGCACCCAAGTCCACGATCACGGTGGGTCTCTACTAAGTTTAACTAAAAAAGTTCCTGCACCGTGCAGATCTTTATAGATATAATTTCTAGGATACCTGGCGAGTATTTTGCGCCCCGAATTAAAAAAATCCTAGGGAGAAAACGAAAATAAGCTCGATTTTTTAAATTTCTTTTTAGGTTAAATGATATATTTGGCTAGAGAAACATATTTAACGGCTATTTTTTTATGTGAGTACTTTATTTTGATACAATCAAAAAGTTTTTATTTTTTGTATATTTTTTCACGCCCACAGAATATCGAAAACTTCGAAAAACACGAGAAAAATGGTGATTTTTGACGTAATTGGGATTTTTCTATCATATAGGTCTGGAAAATGGTAGTTTTATGGAGTTTATCTGAAAGCTTATGAAATTATCTACAAGTATGATCAAGATAAAGTATACTATCTTCTTTATATATTGCAGAATATGCCGTTAGAAAGAAAACAAAATCGAGAATGTAGTGATTGTTGACGTAATTAGAACTTTTCGACTATAGGAGTCATGGAAAGGGTAGGTTTATGGAGTTCATTAAAAGGCTTATGAAATTACCTACAAATATAATCAAGATATAATATGTTATCTGTCATATACCGAGAAATATACCATTTAGAAGAAAGGAATATTACAAATATATTGGCTTCCTCTCACTTCAATTCAAGTTATATTCGCCAAATGCTGTATTTTTTATTTAGTATATATGTTGGTAAATCATGAGCATAAAAGTACTTTTTACACTCTGAATTTATTGCCGCATGCATTAAATAAATATGAAAAAAATGGAACAAAAGACGATCATACCAATTTAATATACTATACTCATTATATATATTCTATATGTAAATAGTTCAATAAGTACAATAGTGAATTTTTCATCTTTTTTGATAAAACGTTTTATAATTACGTTTTTCAAAAAATACATTTTAATCCTAGTCAATACTAATAAATGATTCATTGAGAGAAAAGAATAGCGAGATTAAATTATATCACCTAACGACCAATAATTATCGCATCGCCTGACCACTTCAGAGAATCAAGGTTTTGCTATAAGTTGTTAAGATGACTTTTACTTTAAATCATGATCTCGTGATAAATCTTTTAAGAATACTTTTATGCTCATGATTTACCAACATGTATACAAAATTAAAAATACAACATTTGATGAATATAACTTAAATTGAAGTGAGAGGAAGCCACTATATTTGTAATATTCCTTTCTTCTAAATGGCATATGTCTCGGTATATAATAAATAACATATTATATCTTGATTATATTTGTAGGTAATTTCATAAGCTTTTTAATGAACCCCATAAAACTACCCTTTCCATGACTCATATAGTCGAAAAGTCCTAATTACGTCAACAATCACTACATTTCTCGATTTTGTTTTCTATCTAACGGCAAAGTACTCACAGAAAAAACAGCCGCTAAATATGTTTCTGTATCCAAATATATCATTTAACCTAAAAAAAAATTTGAAAAATCGAGTTTATTTTCGGTTTCTCCCTGGGATATTTTTAATTCGGGACGCAAAATACTCGTCAGGCATCCTAGAAATTATATCTATAAAGATCTGCCCGGTGCAGGAACTTTTTTAGTTAAACTTAGTCAAGACCCACCGTGCGCCGTTTGCTATCGTAGCTTCACTGTTACTAATAGCTGTCGGTGCGTAGTGCGTGGAAAGTCAACGCTCGACGTCCACACCCGTATGTACGGCTTTTTGCTCCTCGCCCCCTCATGTTGTATCTGAATTTGTATTTCCGTCTTTTCAAGCGCCACGAAGCGTCTTTTTTTTTCACTCTTCCCACCGACTCCATCTCACGAGCAAATTGCTAAGCATCTCCGCGCAACAGACAACACTACTGACTCTGACAAGTTAGTTGCAACCTCTGCTGTTTCAAACAGCTTTTTCCCACTAATCAATTTCAACTCGATCAGTACGATGGCTAACGATCCGCCGGCTTATTTGATGGCCTTTATGAAAAAATTTGATAAGTACGTAGAGAAATCTGAGGCAAGTCAAAAGCGAACAGATGATAACCTTACGCGACAAGAGGTGGAAATGTAAAATCATTCTGAGCGTGTCAGTTCACTTGAAACCTCCATAGATTTGAGAATGACGGAGCATCACTCGAAAATAGTATCTATTAGAAACGGCCTGGCCGCTCTCGAGCAAAATAAATCGGTGATTGATACGTGTGAGATTATCATCTCTGACATTCCTCGCGCGTCCAACATAACTGATGTAGTGATGGTTGAGAGGAAACTAACAATCATTGATCTTCTGCATCTAAAAAATTTGTAATCGACAGTAGGGCGTGGACGCCGCCGGTCAACATGGCGACAAACATGTTAATACTGCACTTGAATCACCTCACGGTAGGCACCTAATAGATAGCACCCGTTCTTCCCATTTTTGTACGATAGTGTTTAAGCTATACGTGATACCATCATGAACAACAGCGCTAGGTTGACTGGAGTTGAGTTGCAATACTATTTTTGGCATAGGTGGCAAGTCACATGTTTTCATTCGCTCTATGTTGCCTAGAACAGTGTTTCAATTGCTATGTAAGGCACGCGATGCCCGGAGATCACTAAATTATGCGCCGCCGATAGTTCGAAACCTTTCAGTCTTCATGAGAGAAACTCTAGACTCACCGCTTATCCTGACCCAGTCGGTAGCTGACCTTGTATCGATCCGTGCACTCTTCCCACCTGTCTCTACGCGGATTCTCAATTACAAATTGGAAACGGACCCAGCTATTATTTCTTCACAGCAGAATCAACAATGCCGAGGAACGGGTCGACCGACTCAGCCGGCATGCAGCGATTTCGTATGTGTGACGCACATTAAGGGGGCAGGCCTGGGTTAAACCCAAAAATAATTTTTTTTTCACGAGTACACAAAACTTTTTATGTTTAAAAGCAATCATTCTGAAAAATTGTATACTATCAAAACACAATACTATCTTAAATTTTACCGTTGTAAAACCTCAAAATCTTGATCCTACACGTCACAATAAATCACAATTTTGAATACCATATTTATTAAAGGAACTTTGATTCTCACACGATTCAAGGTGACATGATGAATGAAAAATTTGTTTTCGACGGTTATTCTCTCCTTTTGATATGTATTATAAAATAAGCGGACACATTTTCGTTAAAATTTTTTTTTGTTCTTTTTTAAAGATCAAATCGATTTAAAAAAAAATTTTAATATTTTTTAAAAATTGGTTGGATGTACGACAGAGAATAATACAAAAAATTTGAACGAAAAAATGCAAAAAACTTCGCTCATTTTGTAATAAATGTCAAAATGAGTCGAATAACCGTAAAGCTATTTATTATAAGGCTCGATTTATTTATATTAAGTGATGCTTCTGGAGGGATTAGCACAAGTTCGAGGCTCCATTCATATCAGACCATGATTTTACTTCCGTACTTTTTAACTTCTATAACCGCGCATAATTTAAAAATCATATTTTTCTCGTAATTTCATTAATATATGTATAGATACACTTATCTATGGGATCCATTGTAATATCGAGCATCTGTAATCGGTTACTCTCGGTGAGTACAGTAACCTTCTAGCTTGCTCTGTCTGTAACTGCTATTACTGACCACCTGCGTATTTTTTTGGCGAGAAAAAACATTTTTCAGACAAAACGAGCTCTTTCTGGCTTTCGTATTTGCGAGTGGACTGGCACGGCTCGTTTTTTTAGAGCCAGGGAGACTCGATTTCTCTGATACTTCGAGAAGATTGAGGTTATCTAGCCGGTATCATTTTGGGCTTATCTTCATATTCCACTTGCTACGCATGCGTGAGAGTTCATCGCCTTCATGGAAATCTGACTTGCTCCAAGAATATTATTGGCAACTACGCATTATTCTTCTCAGCGCTCTCACATTGGCAACTTTGGAGTTAGCAGCAGGACCAAGAACGTGTTACTCTCACTTCCACGAACGCCTAACACACACGGGACTGTCTGTGAGCGTCGTCTGCTTCACAGCTGCTAATTTCAGACTTAAGTGAGTGTGTAATAAATTTAGCTATGTAGATTAGTTGTATTAGCTAATTTTACGTGCTTTATCGCTTCGTGCGATATATAAAGTGTGAAAATTTTAGATTTAGTATAAATGTATAAATGTTAGGAGTTTTGTCATAGGTACTAGTGAGTTGCGATAGTTATATATTAATTAGCGTTGTTATTTCTAGTGTATGAATACTATTTAAGTGATACATGCTTTTTCCTGAGGATCATATGTGTACAAATCAGTGGCTAATTTAAGCATTTTACCATCTGTCGGAATATTACCATATGACGGTAACTTATTTTAAAATTAATCAATATTGAGTTTTATTGTACATATCATTATCTTTGTGATTAGAGCTGCGTCACACATTACAATAAGCTAGGCCTAGTTATTTTCGTAAATTTTTAGATACTAAAGTACGGCAATTTTAGCTATATTACACATGCATAAGTGCAAAAAGTGCAAAAGAAAAATTGTTTTCAAACATCGTCAATGTTCTGAATGCCGTAGTACATTTCATCCGGGTTGTATTTTCGGTTTATTGTAAATAAGCCAACTGATCATTGCTGCGTTTGCTCTTTCCGCGATACACTTCGTCGACATAGTCAACCTTCAGATCCGTGTAATCTTTCTCCCTCTCTGCGAAGTGGTTTAAATAATAGCTCCACTGCGCGATCATTAGTTTATGATTCTATTAGGGGTATTAACGTTGGTAATCTGGACTTATCAAACGTTAGTGACCATATAGCTAGTGTGAGTGAAAAAACAGCTCCGGAACTTATAGAAGTAAGCTCTTTCACTGAATCATTTTCTCGCGCCGACGATAAAATGTCGGAAGGTTTACCGCAAGGGTGGGAGAATTTTACTACGGCACAACAATTTTCTGCGCTTTTTAACGCCATGCATAGTAATAATGCCAATACGAACGAACGGTTTAATGAATTAACTGAAAAAATAAATACTTTCACTACATCTTTGAGTGAACAAAATGTGCGCTTAAAATCTCTTGAAGTAGAAAATGCTACTCTCCGTAACGAAATAGACGATTTAAAAGACTTGCATGCCCGAGCTAACCCAAGCACAGAAATGAAAATTACGGATATCCCACTACGTCAAAGATACCATTACATGAGCTCAGTAGCAAAATTTTACATTATATAGAGTTAGGATCATTGACAACTGATATTTTAGAAATACGTGAGTTTAAACAAAAAAACAAAATTCTTCTAATGAAATGGAAATACAAAATGTTCACTCAAGCGGCGATGATAATAATGCGAGAAATAAGGGGGGGGGGGGGGGGAGGATAAGATACCGACTTTTTCTTATATTGTTAAATTTAAGTCGTCTAGTATACGCGACCGCGTATTAAAAGTTAAGCGAGAATTCGGCGAATTGTTATTTTCCGATCTTTACCAAGGCGCTGATAATCTAATTATAAATTTATATGAAATGTTGCCTTCAGTTGTTCACAATCTTTTGTATTTAACTAAAGAGAAAGCTAAACAGTGCAAATATAACTACGTTTGGACACGTGAAGGCAATATTTATGTTCGCAAAAATGATAATTCTGATAGAATTTGCATAGTAACCGAAAATGATCTTGATAAATTATTGTTACTGCCCACACATTATACCTGACTAGCGCAATCCTTTTGTAGACATTCATTTTTACGAGTCGCTCAAATTAATGCAAATTCAATAAAAGATCACCTAAACGAAATCGAAATATTTTTTATTAATAAAAATATCGATATACTGTCCATATCCGAGTTCTGGCTTACGCCTAATAAAGAAGATTCTCACTTTACCATATTGAATTTTAACAATACGATCGAGGTCTCTTAGCGACTTGTGGCAAACGTACTTATATTCAAGCTGGCGGAGTCGCATGCTATATTCGGAATGGAATTTCATACAAGATACTTAGTGCTCCACAGATAAATAATTTGAATGACACCGAATACCTACTTGTTGATATTAGTTTAAAAAATAATAAGCATATTCTTTTTGCTTCAATTTATCGACGACCTAAGGATAATGTTCTAACGAGCTTTTTTGAGTCATTTCAAAAATATGTACATCTCTACTCGAATGTTATTCTAGCTGGGGACTTGAATTCGGATTTATTATTTCTGAAATCTGTTTATTTCTGGTACCATCTGGTGCGACACATCATAAAGATAATTCGGATTCATGGCTCGATGTTATACTTACTGACTCTTCAAGCAAGGTTCATTCGTTCGAAAAATCTGAAGCACCATTTATTAATTGCCACGATTTTATAATAATCGATTATAAATTGGATAATCCTATTAATAAGAACATTACAGTGACGTCGAGAGATTTTAGGAAATTCTCTTCAAATCTATTTTCCAACGATATATGTGCTTGTTTGGAGGAGATGTGTCAGAGATTCGGTAATAATAATGATGTTAACATTCTGTGAGATGAGTTCAAATCTAAGGCCGTTGAAACGCTAAATGTACATGCACCAATTACAATCCATCATATTCACAAAAATGCTGCCCCGTGATTAACTAAAGAAGTCAAGGATAAATGTAAATACCGAAATAGACTATATAAAGTGACTAAACGCACGAAAAACTCATCCCTTCTCTTAGAGTATAAAACATTACGCAAACAGCTTAAAAACGAGATAACTTTAGCTAGAGATACCTACATCACTCAATCATTAGCATCCATTTCGGATAAATCTAAATGTTGAAATCTACTAAGTAAATTTGGCCTAGTGAAGAGTCAGTTATCATCAGCATTGCATATTTTTACTGCCGATGAACTTATCGCTATTATTCCTCAGTCACATGTTGTCACCCACCTTGTTCAATTACAAAACTTCAGGAAATACTCGCGATACCGTTATATGACAACGCGCTTAGTTGTTCTTTTAGACCAGTCGACAGAATACAAGTCCACCAAACAATGTTGTCGTGCCTTCCTAAAGCGAAAGGACGTAGCTGTGATGGACTTTCTCTTTCTTACTCCAAGAAATGCTACTATTATTAGTCCCTTTTTTTACTGATCTATTTAATATGTCCATATCATCTTGTACATATCGTACAGAGTGGAAAAAGTCACTCATAGTTCCTCTTAGTACAGTTCCTTCGCCTGGCTCTCCAGCAAATACAAGACCAGTTGCTAATTTATCGCATTTTGCTAAAGTATTTGACTCTCTCATGATGTAACAGCTTACTGAGTATCTTGAAGTAAATTCATTTCTTTCTCCATACCAGTCAGGGTTTAGAAGTAATTTTAGTACGCAAATGGCACTATTGAAACTTACCGAAGATATCCGTCGTGGGATCAAAAAGGGATTGGTTACAGTCCTGCTACTTTTCGATCTCAAAAGGGCCTTTGACTCCATTAATCACGAATTACTTTTGAAGAAGCTTAGATAACTTAACTTCTCTGATGAAGCTATTAGCTGGTTTCATTCGTATTTAACAGGTCGATCCCAAGCTGTGATTAATCTTGATGGTAGTTTATCTGATTTTATGGAAAACTCTTCAGACGTACCACAGGGTTCACCTCCGAGCCCAATTATTTTTCTAATATTTATCAACATGCTAGTACTAGTCTTAGTTCATTGTAAAGATAATTGCTTACTTTTTGCGGACGATTTCCAATTTTACATACAATGTGAGCCAGCTGAATTGCCAGCTGCGATTTCTAAATTAAATGAGGATGCTGCTGCTGTAGTAAATTTGGTTAAATCGAACGGACTAATTCTTAATGTCGATAAAACGAAAGCCTTGCTTTTTGCATCCGTGCAATATCACATGCGTATTAATAAGAACAATCTTCCACCCATAGTAGTCGATGGTTCAATCATACCACTCGTAAGCACAGTAAAAATTTGGGTGTTATTCTCTGTGAAGACCTGTCGTGGAATGACCATATATCCCAAATTTGCTCTAGGGTTCACAATGTTCTTTATCGGCTAAGATTTAGAGGTAGATGTTTATCAAGTCAGATTAAAAAACAATTAGTCAATGCACTAATATTTCGTTACTTTGACTACGCTTGTCTAGTATTTAGTGATCATTCGCAATATCTTGCTGTTAAACTCCAGCAACTATGCAACACTGTCATACGATTTATATTTAGTCTAAAACGCGATGCGACACTGAAACCGTATTATAAGCAGCTAAATTGGCTATCCCTCGCTGAGCGTCGAAAATATTTTTTATGAGTCACTACTTATAAAATATTAACGGTGTCGAGACCGGAATATCTTCTAAAGTTTTTTCCGGAAATCAAAGATGATACACGTCGTTCTGAAAGACTTAAATCTTCAAATTTTGTAATCCCCCTAGCTACAATGAGAACTTATAGATGCACATTTTCTATTCAAGCTATGGAACTATGGGATACTTTGCCTATCGCTATTAGACTTAAAAAGACTGTTGAATCGTTTAAAATAGCATTATACGAATATCTTATAGGATTAGAACACCCCTAGGTGTGAATAGAATTTAATCTAATTAATTATAATTGTTAATATTAGTTTTATACTCATGCGTTATACATTGCGAATATATTAACTGAGAGGCTATTTTTGTTATTAGTATTAATTTGTAATAATAGCTATTTACTATATATATTTTTATACATGTTACAATCATTAAAATGTATTATATTGTTCGTTTGCCATACGGTTATGATGACCTTGGCTTGAATAAATTTGTTATCAATCTCTCTCTCTCTCTCTCTCTCTCTCTCTCTCTCTCTCTCTCTCTCGTCGCGCGTCTGCTAGGTACACCTGCTCGTGTTTTGCAGTGTAGAAGAGGGGAGCGAGTCCGCAGTAGGCAGCCGGTTCTCTCTCTCTCTCTCTCCCTCTCTCGTCGCGCGTCTGCTAGGTACACCTGCTCGTGTTTTGGCTCCTGCATTTACACCGCACTCTGCTGCCTCCTGCGTCCGTGAGCCGGTCTGTTGTGGTGCCTGCACAGTGGAACATTCTAACTATAGCTGTGATAATAAATCACAGCTTCCACTGGTCCATCTCCGTTGCAGGGGCTAGGCCCCGCCCCCACCAGCAGCCTACTCCGGTTGGCCGCGCAGTCTCCTGTGACGTCACTAGGCCCGCCCATTTCCAGCACGGGAGCAGAGCACAGCGGGGAACCCCCGAGTGACGTCACGACCAAGAGTACGGATTCAAACCGAGCTAATAATACTTCGCAGTCCTCCTTCTCCAAAAACAACCGTAGCATTAATGACGTAAATGCGTCCGTCATTCGTATGCTAGACAGCACCGCGTTAAAAAAGGGAACAACGGTCTCCTGTCTGGTGGAGTACGCGAATACAACTTCAAAAAACATTGACAATGCACTTGCTAGACATTGCACCTCTATTGAAGGCAGATTGGAGGCAATTGTAAATAGGCTAAATACGTTACCAGCAGTACATACTTTGGCACTTTCAATTGAATCCAAGCTGCAAAAAATTGAGGAAAAACTGTCGAAACAACACTCTCAGCTGGAGGAGATGAAAAAGGAGAAGCAAGTGCTTTGTCAAGAAATAGATAACCTAAAAAGCAAAAATAAAAAATTACACGATAGTAACGTAGACACGAACAATTTGTTGACCAATACAGAGGTAGCGAACGTAGACCGTCACCATGGGTTGTTACCCTTTCCAGCAGTGCGTTAGGCGAGAAAATAATGCGAGCCAAAAAGCTAATCACTGGCTTTCATACTAGAGATGTCGACATTGCAGCTCTTGACCAGGACACAAGGGATGGGATTATAAATGGGAAAATTTTTATAAATGAATTATTAACAAAAGAATGTTTTATTAAATATAGATGTCTCAAGGCCCTTGCGATGAGACTTAATTTTAAATATATTTGGCATAGAGGGGGCCGTTTCCTGGTGAAGAGGCGCGATGGCAACGTCTCTCATGAATTTTCATCTGCGGCTGATTTACAAACAATAGTGGCATCATATGCCATTAATCAACCATCACAAATCATAAATAATATAACAAAAAACGTTGATAAAGAAATCGTAATTGATAAAAATGTTATTCCGTCAACTGCTGCAAAAATTGACTATCCGCAGACACTGCTGGCGGGGTTCACTGTAAGGGACTGAGGGCAGGTTTTGTCAATGTTACCTCTCTGATGGGGTACATTGGCCTGATTAAACAACACCTTTCAGCTCGTCCTGCCTACCATCTGTTTGGGGTTGCTGAGTCGCACCTTGACCCTGATGTTGGGAGTGATCTCATTCAGATCGACGACTACTCTCTACTTAGACTTGATCGCAACAAACTAGGGGGCGGGCTGGTCCTGTACATTCATAACACTTTCAAGGCCAATTTACTACTAGGAGGGCAGGCCATTTATACCTGAATATTTAATGTGCAGTGTTCAACAGAGCAGCCTTCCCCCCGTCTTTGTTGCTTTAATATACAGACCACCACACGTACCGTTTTTACAGGGCTTTGACTTAACAGACAAACTAACGATACATACGCAAGACTTTAGTCACAAAATTATTATGGGAGATCTGAATGCGAACCTACTCGGAACGTCAGCCGATGCAAAATTTGTTAGGCGGTTGGCTGATGATCTTAACCTTTAAATAATTGATCATGGTGCGACTCATCATCTCACGGATTCTCACACGTGGATTGATGTGATCTTGACAGATAATAATGACGTTGTACTGAGCAAGGACAATCGGCCGGCGCCTTTTCCCAGTCATCATAACATCATAGAGGTCGAGATTGGGGTCGAAACTGCTGCATCCCCTGTGGCTGAATCTTTCAGCTACAGGGATTTTAAATCGATCCAGCAAGACGACCTCCTGTCTCACCTAGCTGACTGTGATTGGTCGCAGATCGATGGTCCCGCGGCGGGTGTTGACAGTCAATTAGAGTGCCTCAGTGTCAACCTCATGGCTGTGATAGATAAAATTGCGCCGTTAAAAGAATTCGCGCCGAAAAAGAAAACGAATCCACCATGGGTTGATGCTGAACTAATACATCTTTACAAAAAACGTGACTCCGTACGACGACGCTATGCTCGGACCAAAGACGACAGACTGTGGCGGGAGTATCAGGGCCTTGCAGCTGAAGCTGAATTACGAACGAAGGAAACAAGGGAAAGATTTTTACAAAATAGAATTTCTGAAGCGATTGATAATAAGAAAGATATCTGGAAAGAGCTCAAGGCTCTGGGCCTTCTGCCAAAGACAAGAGAGGAGCTTCATGGTTTCTCACCAGAAGAGCTCAATGCCCACTTTACAGGGGTGTCGATCTCCCAAAATGAGGGTGATGAAAAACTTGACAACGTCCTGACCACTGCCAGTGATGACGGCTTTGTTTTCCGAGAGGTCAGCTTCTCGGACGTGGTCCTGGCTGTTGCCCACTTCTCATCACAGGCCAGAGGGGAAGACGGCATTCCCCAAAGTATAGTGGCTAAGGCTCTTCCGTTTGTGGGAGATCATATTGTTAAGATCTTTAACTCCTCTCTGTCCAGTGGCATTTTTCCGGGAACTTGGAAGGGAGCTCAGTTGGTGCCTTTGAAGAAGAAGCCTGTCCCATCTACGGTGTCAGATTTCCGACCAATTGCCCTACTGAGTTTCCTTTCTAAGGTCCTTGAAAAAATAGTACACGACCAAACAACTGACTTTTTACGAGAAAATAATACTTTGGACCCGATGCAGACTGGTTTTCGACAGAATCACAGTACACAAACAGCACTACTAAAACTGACGGAAGACATAAGATCAGGCATTAACAACAACAAAAAACTATTAACTATTTTGTTAATGTTTGATTTTAGCAAAGCATTCGACACCATCTCACACACTAAACTGCTGCGTAAGCTGATGCGCATGGGATTCTCCAGGAGTGTTCTCCTGTGGCTTAAGTCATATATTATGGGGAGACGACAGAAAGTCGTCACAAACACAAACGGGGATTCAGGTTGGCTAACCACCAATCTTGGCGTTCGACAGGGCTCAGTCCTGGGACCCCTGCTTTTCAGCCTGTACATAAACGACTTACAAGACGCACTAGACTTAGATGGTGTAGAACACATACTTTACGCTGACGACCTGCAAACTTACACACAAATGACCCTGAAAGGTCTTCGTGATGGTATCAGTCGCATGTCGGCTGTAGCACGAGCAGTGTCGAACTGGGCAACGTCAGCTGGCCTGCGCCTCAATGTCGGCAAGACAAAGGCGATCATTTTTGAATCTGATCACAACATCAAACAGGTTCAGAACCTTGAATTGCAAGGCATTGAGATACAGACCGGCGTACAAGTTCCCTTTGACGATACAGTCACCAACCTCGGCGTGGTGCTGGACGGAAGGTTAACATGGAAGCTGCAACTGAATGCGGTCAGTAGAAAAGTAAATAGAGCTCTGTATCGCTTAAAATTATTCCGTTCAAGCACCACAGAGATACTGAGGAAGCAGCTGGCATGTGCACTGGTACTACCTCACTTAGACTATTGCTCAGTGGTTCTTCTTGACGTGTCAGGGGAGCTCCAGACACGACTACAACGTCTACAGAATGCATGTGTGAGATACATTACTGCCCTCTTTGAAAAAAACCAGGCCAGGACTTCAAGTAGGGGTGGTATGAAAGAGCTCTCGGTTCCGGGGTCGCGCACCGATAAGGGCCTATTCTCATTTAGAGTTCAAGGTGCGCACTTCTGGAATTCGCTCCCAAGCAGTGTGAGGTGCCTGCCACCTTTTTGTAAATTTAAAACGGCGTTTCGCAGGAACCTTAAGCAATTACATGGTGAAGGGAATGCATAGAGGTGACTCGGATATTGAATGTGTTGAATAAGATCGAAGCTAATTATAATGCAATTATAGAAAGAGTAGATAACATTCAGCAATCTAATTTAGAAATGAAAAATCTAGTCAAAAATAATAGTGAGACAAAGAAATACGATAATGACCTTAAAATAATAATTGATAAAGTTAATAAAATTGAAAGTAACAACTCCAACATATTAAAAGACATAGGAAAAATTATTGCACATGAGACCGCAAGCAACAACAATCATGAAACTGCAATAAATAATAATAATAATATAGAGAAAACTTTGAAAATTATTCAACATAAACATCAAGAATTTTTATGTAAAATTGAAAATTACCAAATTGGCCTCCTACCAGTAAGGAAAATACAACTTTTTCACCGCACAGTATTAATGATAAGATAAATAGTGCACTTAGTAATAATGTGAATAATAATAATATATATAATATCGATAATAATTTGAATGACGAAAGCAACGATACACTGCAAGATATGGCGTCGACGTCATCTGCACGAAGCACGCGGGTTAAAATGGTAGGTGGGAGGACAACACAAACTAATAATAATACAAATTGCAATAATGACTTAATAATTTCGAATATTTTTGACGGTAACAGCACTAAGCGTGTTGATGTGGTTCATGCTATACTGCGTCGTGTCCTCCCATCAATACAGAAAACGGATATAGTAAATACCCGCCTGCTGCCGTCAGATGAGTCGCTTTCGGTGACATCAGCCGAGGTAACTAGCGAGCGCAGACTATCACCGTGGGTTGTTACCCTCTCCAGCAATGTGTTAGGAGATAAAATCATGCGACAAAAAAAGTTTATAACAGGTTTTCACTCTAAAGATGTCGACATCTCGGCACTTCACCAGGAGACTAGTGATGCAATATTAAATAGTAAAATTTTTATAAATGAACATCTACCAAGGGAAACATTTAATAAATTTAGAATCCTTAAAGCCCTTGCGATGAGACTCAAATTTAAATATGTCTGGCATAGGGGGGGGGGGGGGGGGCGTTTCCTGGTCAAGATGCGAGATGGCGATGTCTCCCACGAATTTTTAACAGCGGCAGACCTCCAAGAAATTTCAGCCTCGTATAAAATTCACAAATTGCATTAGATACAAATCAAAAAACAGGAAACACAAATACAAATGAAAAAGATAAGTCGGCCATTCGAACAAATAATCAAACGGAGGCTGTCGCAAATGAATGACTATCGGCGGACACTGCTGGGGGGTGCACTGTAGGGGACTGAAAGCAGGATTTATCAATGTGACCTCTCTAGATTGTCACATTGATACACTCCGTCAACACCTTCTATCTGGTCCCTCCTACCACCTTTTTGGAATTGCTGAGACGCACCTCGCTCACAACATTGACGACAATCGCATTCAGATCAAGGGCTATTCAATTTTAAGATTAGATAGGAATAAATTTGGGGGTGGGTTAGTCCTGTATGTACACAATTGTTTTAAGACTACCATACTTAGCCGCTCACGTACCACCCAGGATGGTACGCCGAACATTCCTGAATATATTATGTGTAGTGTGCAACAGGGCGACCTTTCCCCCGTATTCGATGTTCTAATTTATAGGCCGCCGCATGTACTTTTCCTGCAAAATTCTGACCTAATTGACAAGCTAGTAACATACACGCAGGACTATAGCCATAAAATCTTGATGGGTGATCTGAATGCGAACCTGTTGAAGACGTCGGCTGATGCAAGGTTCGTTAGGCGATTAGCCGACGATTTAAATCTAAAAATAATAGAGCATGGTGCGACTCATCACCTGGAGGGGTCTCACACGTGGATTGATGTCGTTATGACAGATGACAACGACGTAGTGCTGAATACCAGCAATCAGGCGGCGCCCTTTGCCAGCAATCACACACTCATAAATGTTGAAATAGATTTTAACTTAAACAATAGCCCCATCACTGACACTTTCAGTTACAGAGACTTTAAAACAATAGAACAGGAAGATCTTCTATCTTACCTGAGTAAATGTGACTGGGCGGCGTTTGATTGCTTGGGCAACTACGATATGGACGATTTATTGGGACAGCTCAGCGCGAATCTCACGGGGGCAATACATGAACTCGCTCCACTGAAGCAATTTACACCAAAAAATAAAGCTAATCCCCCATGGATTGACGCAGATCTGGCTCACATAATAAAAAAACGTGACGCCGTATGCAGACGACTTCAACGCACAAAAAACGGTAATCTTTGGCAGGAGTACCAGTCTCTCGCGGTCGAAGCAGAACAACACATGAAAATCGCGCGGGAGACTTACATACAGAATAAGATTTTTGAAGCCCTAGAAAATAAGAAGGATATTTGGAAAGAACTAAAGGGCTTGGGGCTCCTGCCAAGGGCACGGGGATGGGGGTTGCATGGCTTCTCGCCGGGTGAGCTGAACTCGTACTTTGCGGGGGTATCGGTCTCCCAGAGTGAAGGTGACGCTGATTTGGATAGCATCTTGGACTCGGCCAGTGAGGACGGCTTTGTTTTCAAAGACGTTACAGTGACGGACGTAGTCCTGGCTGTTGCTCATTTCTCGTCGCAGGCTAGGGGTGAGGACGGTATGCCCCAAAGCGTTGTAGCTAAGGCTCTCCCATATGTAAGTCATTATATAGCGAGGGTCTTCAACTCCTCTTTGTCTGGTGGTGTCTTCCTTGGAGCTTGGAGGGGGGCTCACTTGGTGTCTCTAAAAAAGGTTTCAGTGCCATCTATCTGCTCTATCAGATTTTCGTCCAATAGCACTATTGAGCTTTCTCTCCAAGGTGCTGAAGAAAATAGTCCACGACCAAATTACCGATTTCTATGTGTCACAAAAAATATGGTGTGCACCACGGTGAAAAGGACTTTTTCTCCCTTTCTCCGTTGTATATTTGCCTTCGCAGACTCGCGATACGCACTTGCCTTCGGCTCGTGCTCAAGAAAAGTACAAACTCATATGCGGGAAAAATAGGCCTAGTATTCACCTTTAGTACACAATATACTATTTCTCAACATGTGCGTGAAAAATAGCCTTTTCCATGCTGGCAAAACGAATGGAAAACTGGGCATTCTGAGCGTCTTTGCCGGAACGGGAGGAAACAATTCCCTCCCGATCCTGAAAATCTCTGAAAATAATGTCATAATTATATATTTTCGGTCGCAGGCAAAAAGTCATAACTGACAACAATGGGGAATCTGATTGACTAACCACCAATCTGGGTGTGCCACAGGGTTCAGTCCTGGGGCTCTTGCTATTCAGTCTTTATATCAATGACATACAAGACGTACTGACTGGTGCTGATGTTAAACGCTTGCTATACGCGGACGACTTGCAAACTTACACTCAAGTGACATGGTGAGATCTTCATGTGCGTATCAGACGCATGTCGGCTGTTGCGCGGGCAGTGTCGGACTGGGCCGAAGCATCCGGACTGCGACTCAATATCGGCAAAACAAAAGTGATCATTTTTGGCTCCGAGCACAACATCAATTGGCTGCAGGATCTTGGTTTGCCCGGCATTGAGTTTCAGGAAGGTGTACATGTGCCTTTCTCTAACTCGGTCACAGACCTTGGTGTTGTCATGGACTTTAAACTCACGTGGAAACTGCAGGTTGATGCAGTTGGAAAAAAGGTAAATCGTGCTCTTTACAGCCTACGATTTTTTAGTTAATGCACAACTCAGGCGTTGAGAAAGCAGCTTGCATGTGCGCTGGTAGTGCCACATTTAGATTATTGTTCCGTGGTTCACCTTGATGTGTCTGATGAGCTCGAGACGAAGTTGCAACGACTTCAAAATTCATGTATGAGATACATATGTGATGTTAGAAGGGATGAGCACATCACTCTTCACAGGAAATATCTTGGCTGGCTTACAGTAAAGGAAAGAAGAGCGTACTTTGCGGGGTTATTATTGTATAGAGCAATAAATATGGGACAACCTCCATATCTTGCGGCTCTCTTTGGTAAAAACACAGCTAGGACTTCCAGTAGGAGTAGTGTGAAAGAGCTCTCGGGTTCGGGATCGCGGACTGATAACGGTTTCTACTCGTTGAGAGCCCAAGGCTCGCGATTCTGGAACTCCCTCCCCTGCAGTGTGAGGTATCTGCCGTCCTTATGTAAATTTAAAACGGCGTTAGGCAGGCACCGCAGGCAACTGCAGGGTGATTTATTTGATATTTTTTCATGAGGACAGAGTAATACATGGGTAGTTATTTATTTATTCATTCATTCATTCATTCATTCATTCATTCATTCATTCATTCATTCATTCATTCATTCATTCATTCATTCATTCATTCATTCATTCATTCATTCATTCATACATTCATTCATTCATTCATTTATTTATTTATTTATTTATTTATTTATTTATTTATTTATTTATTTATTTATTGATTTATTTATTTAATTGTTTATTTATTTAATTATTTATTTATTTAATTATTTATTTATTTATTTATTCATTCATTTATTTTTATTTTAATCTTTTAATTTATCCGTTCTCCCGTGTTTTGTATTCTTAATCGTGAAATATGTTGTAATGTATAAAATATAAAGAGTATATTTTAATAACGAGTGAGTGAATTTATCTGCGTGTGTGATGAGTGTACGTATTTGCTTAATTGTAATTGTTTTTAAATTGTGACGTGATGGATATACGTGAATGCAAGAATGAGTGAACCTTCAGAAATTGTTATGAAACTGTAATATAGACATACTGTGATATTAGATAATGACAAATTGTGCAACAATTATTCTTATATTTATCTACTGACGACCTGTGATAGTGATCAAAAACTTTAATGTAATGACAAAATAACAATTTATGTAATGTATTTTTGCCGAAAATGACAAATAAATCGTCTCTCTCTCTCTCTGTCTGTCTCTCTCTCTCTCTCTATCTCTCTCTCGCTTTCTCTCTCTCTCTCTCTCTCTCTCTCTCTCTCTCTCTCTCTCTCTCTCGATTTTGTAAGCTTTCATATTTACTGCTCGCCGATGATCTTCAACTATACATCCAGTGCCCAGTAAATGTGCTTGTACACGCAATTTTTCACTTAAATGAAGACGCACTGCGTGTATCGCAATGGGCTGCTTCTCATGGTCTACAACATAATGCGAGTAAAGAACTAAGGCAATCATTTTCGGCAGTGTTCCTAATCTCGCATACATATCTGAGGAAGTTGTACCTGCTGTCTTGGTTAACGGACAGCGTATAGAATTTGTCACACAGATTAAAAGTTTCGGAGTCACATTGTCCTAAGATATTTCATGGAATACACACATTTCTTCTGTATCTTCTAAAGTACACGGAGTTTTTCACTAGCTGAGACAAAGAGGTTGGTTGCTACCACAAGAAACCAAGAGAATGCTTATCAGCTTTCTCAGGCACTAGTTTTCCCTTATGTAGATTACGCATGTCTGCTTTATGATGATATCCCTCAACATCTTAACACCAAGGTACAGCGTCTAATGAATACGGGAATTCGGTTAATTTTCATCTTAAAACGTAATGCCTCAATAACTCTTCATAGAAAACATCTTGATTGGATACTTGTTATAAATAGACTCAAGCTATTCCTTGGTTGTCTCATTTACAAGATTCTTGAGTCAGACCGCCCAGCTTACTTACATACTGAACTTCAGAGAATGTTTAAGGATGTCCGTAGATCTGAGAGATTAAAAAATGCTGCAATTTTTGTCCAAAACGGTACTAATGTAACTCATAGAAATTCATTCTTCATTGTTGTCGCAGAATTTTGATCCTCTCTCCCACAAGAATTAAGAGATGCCTTAACTCTACCTACCTTCCGTGCGGCCCTCTACTCATACTTGCGAGATAGTGAACAGTGACTAGTGAATGATTACGTAAATTAAGTGTGAAGAAAGTGTAAAAAGAGAAAACTGTAAATAATATAAATTAATTTTGTTCAATTTGATCTCATACTTTTATTACCAATGTTCATCAATATACTGCGAGCGTAACATTAAATGTTAAATTTTTTTTAAATCTTTGTATCAGCGTTATTTTGTCACACAAACATTTATATTTCTGTGATCATACTTTTATGCGTATATTTATAGAAAAAAGAACTCTTATTCAAACTATTAATTATCACTACGTTACTATACTTATTTTATGTTATAATTTTTATAATATGTATATTTTTTTTGTGTCATTCGGCCTATGCCTTGTCGAATAAATTTGATATCAACTAATCAATCTCTTTCTCTCTCAGCTTGTGTATACGCTAATCTTATGACAAGAAATCCTTTATTATATTTTACAATATGTGATATACATTCATTTTTTTGTAATTTGATGAACTGTGATTACAAATAGAATTTTATTTATAAGAACTAGTGCACTGGCTGCAAATTGTTATAGAAAAATATAACATGTACATGGTATATGTATCTATCTATCTATCTTTCTCTCTTTCTCTCTTTCTCTCTTTCTCTCTTTCTCTCTCTATGTATCGATCACACTCAACGAGCAATACTAATCCTGATAAAAGCGGATTGATTAAGGAGGCTCTATAGCAAAGTCAAAATGATAAGATGTTTTCTGAAAATTTAATATGTCATCCTTCTATGAAGTTTACGATAGCATGAAACAAAAACAATAGAAAGTATTTGAAAAGTATTAAAGATCATGTATGCGCAATTTTGGATCAAATGATAACACCGATTCCGACTACTAAGCGAAATTGTAAATAAAGACACTAGCTTGTATACTGCGCAGGGAGGTGCGCGGTGAGAGAGCAGCCTTGCAAGGTCCGGGGTGGGTGGGGAGGGGATGGCTCTCCTTTCCTTACCCCGCGCGGGAATTCATCTAACCTCTTTAAGGCACAGGCGTGCACTTTCCTGCAACCACTGCACGCTGTAAATGCAGATGGAAGACGACCAGCTTCGTAATGAACAGTTGTTCGGCCAAGCGTCTCGCCGGTTCGCGCATTCTATTACTACATGCACTTGTTCTCGCTTATGATTTTATTCGTCTCAGCGACTGCATAAAATACACGCAGGATATAAGTTTTTTGCAATACAAACATGATTTTCACACTTTTTGATATATGTAAAGAGGATCAAAAGTATCTTTTTATACATACATTTTGCCCGCTAACGAAATTTTTTCAAATTAGGTCCTGAAAGTGTTTAGGCCCCCAAAAACCCTGTGGCATCATCTGGATGGTACTACAGGTTTATGGGTGCCTACACTCTAGTAGCCCAATTTAAAAAAATACGTCCTTAAAGTGCTCAGGTCCATCTAAACATGGGGTACCTCTCGAATGATACCACATGTTCAGGGTTGCCTAAATACTTTAATAACATGATTTTGCAATCCAGCAGACTCATGTTTACCGTGTCACAAAACATCTACATTTGATCCCGCTTTACATGCATGTAAAGAATGAAAATCTGTATATGTGTCACAAAAAATATGCTGTGCACCACGGTGAAAAGGACTTTTTCTCCCTTTCTCCGTTGTATATTTGCAATACTCTTCGCCGACTCGCGATACGCACTTGCCTTCGGCTCGTGCTCAAGAAAACTACAAACTCATATGCGGGAAAAATAGGCCTAGTATTCACCTTTAGTACACAATATACTATTTCTCAACATGTGCGTGAAAAATAGCCTTTTCCATGCTGGCAAAACGAATGGAAAACTGGGCATTCTGAGCGTCTTTGCCGGAACGGGAGGAAATAATTCCCTCCCGATCCTGAAAATCTCTGAAAATAATGTCAAAATTTTATACTTTCCAAAATTTAAACTCAAAATTTTAAAAAATGTATTCTTCTTATTTCGTAGGTCTGGTGGATGACTCGAAATGCCTATTTCCCCATTCTCTTTGCATGCATGAAAAAGGCCCTATTCACACACTTATTAAAAAAAATACGGTGTGTAACATGGGTTGAAAGGGCTTTTTCTAAAAAAATTCCTTCGGCGCCCTCGACTTCCACTCGTGCTCAATCATCATTCGAGTCATTTTCCTCCCTAGTTGCACAATGTACTTTTATCACTGAGAAATTAACATCGATATCGGAATTATACTTTCTCTTTGTGTATTCACCCGTTTTGGAAATGGTGCGGCGCTTGCGGCAGAAAGAACGAGACAATACACACGTTTCGCTTGACAGCGCAGGAGCCTCTGTCGCATGCACAGATCCGCTCGCCACACAAATCACCGAAATCCGGTATTTCACGCAAGTAGGTAAGCTAGGGGGATTCGAGCACACTGTGTCCGAATTTCCCTGGGCTTTCCATGTCAGAAGCCCCCCCCCCCCCTCCGCTACCCTACAAATTTAGACCCACAGCAATGTACACGCGGTGAAAAAAAAAATTCTGCTGTACCTAATACATCACATTATGATTGTGGGATACTGCATTATTTCGTAACCCTTTGGTGATTTAAAGTAAATACGACATTTCAGCGTACACAAAATCAAGATAAAAGCTTATTCTACAAACTTCACAGGGACGTCCATGGCTATTTGCTAGATTCCAACTGGATGTCCTAGTCAAATCTATATGTAGGAGTATCATCTAATATATAAATGTATATATACACACATATATATTGTAACAAGTACAGCGTCCTCGCTATCGCCAGTAATAAAGGGAAGTGTGAGAGCCAGAGAACAGTGCGGTGTCAGCCTATAGTGGTCAAGGCGCTCTCCTGCCGTATATATCTATATATGGGTGGGTGTATATATATATGGATGGTTCCATGTCAAGTGAGCATGTCCAAAAATAAAAATGTCTACAACTCTGAAGAAATGTTGGTATGTGTAACCAGAATATGTAAAAAAATCAGAGTCCGAGGTAAAATGTCAAGGGCAATTGAAGGTTGCAAAATGCAGTTTCTTTAATATTTTGAGATTTTCCCAACATTGTTTGATTTTTAACTCAAAAACTAGGGACTTTTGAGTAAAGTTTGAACAAGGTAAGGAATCTACAAACATTTTTGTTAGACCCTATTGAGATAATTTGTGAACCTATGCATTGTGATATTAAGATTCTAGAAAATGGCCATCAGCTTTTTCAAAATAAAATTCTTAAAATTTAGTCTTTCATATTTCCTTTAAGTCTAAACTTGTTAGAAAATGATCTCAAGCTGAATATAAAAAAAAAACAGGATTTTTAAATAGCGAACTTTTCTTCGGTATTTCCATTGTGTAGCTGTAATAAAAATCCACCATTTAAAAGTTGTGCAGGAATTATATTTAGCTTGAGACCATTTTGCACGAGGTCAAGAATGAAAGCTGACATGAAATACTAAATTTTAAAATTTTTTGCTTTGAAAAAGATGATGGCGATCTGCTAGAATCTGAATATTACAATACATCATAATGCATGGGATTATGAAGAAGAAATACTGAAGAAAAGTGCGTTATTTAAAAAATCTGCTAAAATTATATTTAGCTTGAGACCATGTTCTAACAAGATTTTTTATTTTGAAAAGCAGATGGCGATTTTCTAGAATCTCAAGATCACAAGAGAGCACAATGCATGGGTTCACAAAGTTTTCACAATAGGGTCTAATAATTTTTTTTTAAATTCTTTACCTCATTTTGAACAAAACATATTTTTACACTTTTTTGCAAGCCACTAATTTTTTAGCTATAAATCAAACAATGTTGGCAAAACTCAAAATATTAAAAAAAAAACACATTTTTCAACTTTTAATTGCCCTTGACATATAACACCTTGGCGTCTGAATTTTTTTTTACATATTCTGAGTAAACATACCAAAATATTTTCAGAGTTTTAAAAATCATTATTTTTGGACATGTTCACTTGGCATGGAACCGTTCATATATATATATTACTCTACAATACAAAATATTGTGTAACAACTTCTGCTGGGATTTTTGAGGTCGTTGAATTAAAATCTGCAACCAAAATAAATTTTAAATTCTAAGATGGTGCTGATGGCGGATTTTAGATGGCGGCGAAATTTTTTAAAATCGTTTTGAGTCGTACTGTGAGTCGTATCTTGAGTCGCTGAATCCAAATCTGATGACAAAATACAAAAGTTTTGAATTCCAAGATTGCAGATCCAAGATGACGGACGAAAATTTTTTAAATCGTATATATCTTGTACATTGTTTCTATTCTAGGAGTTTTTTGGATCACTGAATGCAAATCTGAAATATAAATCAAAAAATTTTCAATTTCAATGTAGCGGGCCGAAGACGGCGAAGGATAATTAAAAAATTCGACAATGTTTATAATTATACCTCATATACAAGGGGTTCCATGTATTACTGACTACAAACCTGTAAATCTATAACAAAATAACAAATAGAAACATACAAGTAATAGTCTTTTTTTTAATTTTCGTCCGCTAATTTGGATCCGTCATATTCAAATTAATTTTTTTTTAATTTTATTAGAGATTTGAATTCAGCGATTCAAAAAGTAAAACTGTAAAATAGGAGCAATGTACAAGAAATAGACGATATTTTTAAAATTATCGTTCACCATCTTGGACCCGCCATCAAAATTAATATTTTTTATTTTGACTTCAAATTTGAATTTATCGATACAAGAAATCCGTATAATAGAAACAACGTCCAAGAAAATGACGATTTCCATTGTGAAATTAAAAATTTTTGGACTTTGACTTTAGATTTAAATTCAGTAACTTAAAAAGAACCTAGTATAGGATCAATGTACAAGCAATAGACGATTTTTAATATTTTCGTTCGCTATCTTGACCCCGCCATGTTGGGTTGTATTTGAAAATTTATAGATTTTGAGTTTAGATTTGAAGTCAGATACTAAAAAAAACTATAGAATAGGAAACATGTACAAGAAATAGACGATTTTTCAAATTTTCGTCTACCATCGTGATTCCGCCATCTTGGAAATAATTTTTTTTATTTTGACCAGATCTTAATACAGCGATTCAAAAAATTCCTGAAATAGAATAATTAACGTATAGATTTTAATTTAGCCCGATCGGCGATTTTGACTTTGGCCTTAAAAGTTTCCTGGGATGTCATATCAGTATATCCAACAATAAAATATCACTTCAGATTAAAGTTAGTTCAGACCCACCGTGCCATATCATATTCTGCCTATAGGGATAGAAGGTGGGCGCCAAAATCAGCGGCAAAGCGCCCAGAGCGTGCCCGCCAGATCTATTGTACTATATCTATTTACAATGATAAACATGCAGATATACTACAATGCAGCCAGCGTATATGCTACCACCGCCGCCTCACGGATGAGTGTGGAGGTCGCCTTCCCGATATAAATAATGGATAAGATTAAATTAATTTCTTTATGTAGGCGAAGATACCAATATGACAGACGGAACAAGAACATCTGGAAAGAGCATCAAATAACCTAGGTATCTTCTCTGATGAAAACATAATTTTTTGTTTAAAAGCTTTCTACTATCTCTTGGCTGAACTTTTTGCCCAGACTATGAGGTATTTTATCTCTCAAAATATTTAGAGGTTATATTGTTTTTTAATTTTGATTGCTTATATTTCGAAAATATCGTGGTAATTCTTTATTAAACAAATGATTTTTTTTTGTTTTTTGATGAACGTACGAAATTATAAAAAAAATAAAAATTCTTGTATTCATCTTCGTTTAATAACTATTTTTCTATTTTACAATATTTTGAAATCTGTAATGCAATTTATGATCATAAACATAATATTTTGTACTTTATCTTTTAACAAACAATTAATGATAAACACACGTTTTTTGATTAATTAGAAAGAAATATATCAATTTAAAATTAATGTATTAGAATAAAGAAATTTATATTGGAACAATTTATTTAGTCTGAGAAAGCTAAGTGCCAATGAATCAGCAGCAATGTTTTTACTTATTTATTGGAAAAGTCGTTAATATAATCCGACGATGCAGTGCAGGGAACGTGGGGTGAGGAAGTGAGACTTTGCGAGCGCACCAGTTCCATTCTCGCTCTTCTTTACACTAAAAAGTCCTTACAGAAGTGCTTATAATCTGGGCAAAGAATTCTAATTCAGCCAATTATAAGTTTTAAAAAGTTCTTTTTCTAAAGTTTCATCTTTGAACCATTCAAGACCATGATGATGCTGTGCCAACCAGCTATTTTGCTCCCGAATTTCACGCTTCAACACTTTGATCTGATAGCGTGGAGAAACAATCCAATGTGCCATAAATTCTGGATTTTTTCCCTCAAAATTCTGTATTCCGAATTTCTGAAGATTTTTTTTTAAATTCGTAATTCAGAGTTTCTAAATTGTTTTTATAGTTGGAATTAAGAATGTTTTCAAGTTCCGAATTATGAATTTCTACATTTTCTAAATATTTAAGTTTAAAAAAATTTTAAATTTTGTCTTTTATTGAACGTAATTGGAATTTTCGATTGTAGTCTACGTCGGTGGTACGCTTCAAAAATATCTCTTACTGTACGAATTTTCTGTCTTTTTCGTTTTTCAGTTTTCTTTCCTTTCTCAACACTTGGTAATTTAGTTCTGTTTCTGATATCAGTGAACTTTTTTGCCTTCTCTTTTATATTTTTCTTCTTACTGTTTGGTTTAGACACTTTCACCGTACGAGGGTTTGTATTGGAGTGACGCATTGATGACAATCGTCGTGTTTTATACCCTGATCCGCTCATTAACTTGTGCAGATTTTCTTTAGCCTTTTTCCTGAGATTTTGACCAGATTCGCGTAAATGTTTCCAAATTGACTCCTTAATAGGTATTTCATTTGTTGAGATATCATCTAAGATATTAATAGCAGGGTGTAAAGCTTCTTTACCGACTGTTTTGACGCCGTTTTTCAAACGAGGCAAACTCCTGAGATAAATTCTTTTTAGAAAAGCACCTGTTCCTTTTTGGCTTAAAGAATCTTGTCTGGTGTAATTACTATAACTACCACTACCACAACCAACAATGTATTCAATAAAGTAATCCACATAATAATACATTTTAATCAGTGCGTGTAAAGTGTAGTGTCACATTCATCGTACCATAATCGAATGGTATAAGATTACCTTGTTCATCCATTATATCTATTTTTATGGATTGAAATCATGTGCAAGTCAAGAGGTACTACACTGAAAAGACGTGTTTGAAAATGATCTGTTTTTATATGGTTCACAAATGTCACTGTACACTAGGGTGGGCAAAAATTTTATTCTTTATTGGATTCCGGGTAGCAATACTCTTTTTCCGTATATTGAGAGAACCTTGCAAGGCAGAATTATAATGATGACTTTTTTCGTTAGCGCATTGCCATTGAAATTTCACGTTTGGCATTTTTCGATTTTTATACTAAAATCAGAGATACAAGTACGTATGCGCAATCAAAACATATAAAAATCATTTTCTTTTCAATTTCTGTGTCAAAACCAATCTTTAATTTCATTTTCGATCTCCAAAGGCCCATTTTTTTATCGTGGTATGAATTTATTTATGCTGATTTTTATTTAATTTTTTAATTTCTTTCTGTGAAATGTGACGATAATGACGCAATAAAATCTAATTATTGACGGTATATTGATGTCAATTATTTTCTTTGCATGAACTTGACAATAAACTATTATGAAGATTTTCAGAAAAAATTTTCAGTTTAAAAAGAAATTATAATTTTATATTTTTTTCTTAATTTTCGAATTTCTCATATTTTACTCGTTTTGGTTATTTTATTTTTATAAATATATTATTTATAATAATTATTATTTATGTATTCTTACATACTGTCTAACTATTATTTGTTGAGGATTTTGAACCGCATTTGGTAGTAATTGTTTATTGTCTATTATTTATCCAAGGTCAAAGTTCAAGAGAACTTTGCAGAGGTAATTTAATACCTGTACGCATTCATTCCCCCTTCTACATTTCGAGAATGTAATAGGTGAAGTAAGTGTGCATCATAACTGGCCCTACAGTTTTAAGTGAAATCGGAACCACCGAAACCGTGGTAAAAAACATGAAAAAATCATTTATAAAAATTTTACATGCCCGGGATTTGAACCCAGGACAGCTTAGTTAGAAGCCCAAGTAACAACCCACACAGCTACCACGGCTCCTTAAATTATTTATTAGTATTTCAAAATTTCTATGCTGATTTAAAGTAAAAGGATCCTAATACTAATACTGTCTGCTTACTAATTCTGTCAAATTACTTATAAATGTGTAGATATTAGTTTGTACATTTTTATATACAGAGAGCGAATTCAGTTATTCTTGCGCTAAAAACTAAATATCGCTACCTCACTCATACACACGTCCCCTACACCCCCCCCCCCCCGCCCACCCTCGTATATTTCTGGAATGCTAAAATGCTTTTGTGCGAGAGTTGCCAGAATTAGCGATTCATTCGAGAACTACACTTTGGGTGGTTGTTTGGTTGTATTTTATGATCATCTGCTTCATAAAACTTAAGATTAAGGGTTATGTTTTACGAATTATAGGTAAAATTATTCTCATTTCCTCTAATTGTGGTTACTTTGAAAAGGTGTACCTTGCAGAGATTTCACTTTAGATGAATACTAATGTATTAGATATCATATTCTTTTAAATTTGCTTATGCCTCATATTTATTAAGGGGTGGTCGGAGCGAACTTTATCATTGTGATCCCCACCTCGCGCCATGTCTAATACCAATGTCTCATACCTATTCCTTTTGTACTTATTTTTTTCCATACCTTTATTTTCCTACCGAATCACATCCCGCATTTGACCAGGGTTATGCTTGCAGAGCAAGAAAAACCTGTATCAAGAGAAAACCCGCTGTGGGATGGTTGGTGTATTTGGCATGTTCGAATTGGATGTCTATGCCACATTCCGTAGGCTCAGACACAGAATCCGATCATTGCATAACTCACGCTTACTTCGTTAAAGATTAAAGAGTGTTAAACATCACCTAAGCGATCGGACAAAACTGCGTAGAGCGTAGGGTTCCATGTATTAACCGCGTTCAACGCTGCTTAACTTTGCCGATCGCTCGAGGTGTGGCTCCGCTACCCTACCACAGCGTCGGTTAGCAACTCTAATATGATTATCTACCTTTCTAATACTTGCATTCTGTGAAAACAAGTATAAATTAATGTATTAATTTGCAAGATTGTTCTTATTTAAAATTAAATAACAAAAACAAATAAAATACGAGTAATTAGAAAAATTTAAAAAATAGATATAAAATTATATTATTTTTTCAAGTTGAATTTTTTTTAAATATATATATATATATATATATATTATCATTATATTGTCAAGTTCATGCCAAAAAAATTATTGACGTCAATATTTTTTTTAATTTTATTTAAGTGGCTCTTGTAACTCGTAAGATCATCGCCTCATCTACGCAAGCCTTCCACGTATCCCTATCTTGTGCTAAACCCACCCATGAAGCACCCTCCCGTCCGATTTCTATTAGTTCCACTTTCACCTTGTCTTCCCATCTATGTCTAGGTCTACCTTGAGGTCGTGTTACATTTGGCTTGCCCTTCATAATCCCCGCTGCCGTACGGTCCTGCCCATCCAGACCTACGCGATTTTGTGCAGTTTCCTCCATTCCCCGGTTTCCTCATCTTTCTTTGGCCCGTATATTTTTCGCAGAACCTTATTTTCGAGAACCCTAAAACGGTTTTCCTCCGCTTTAGTGAGCACCCACGTTTCGCACCCGTACAGAACCACCGGCAGTATTATAGTCCTATATATCCTTATTTTAACGTTTTTTGACAGCAGCCTTGACTTTAGTAATTGACTTACGGCGTAGAAGCAGGCATTACCCGAATAGAGTCTCTTGCTTATTTCGGCTTTAATCCCGTTTCTATCATTTATAGTTGCGCCAAGATACCTGAATTCGTCAACCTTTTCAAAAGTAAAATTTCCAACTCTGAGATCCCCCTCCCCTTTGCAGATGTCTAGTCTCCATAACCATATATTTTTTTTTTGAATCACCCACTTCTAGCCCTGTCTCCTCCGCCGCTTTTATGAGGATTTCTGCGTTTCTTTCCACCGTTTTCTTATCACCCCCTACTATATCTAAATGCCTGCATGGCCTAGTATCTGTGTTGTTCCATTAAGTGTTGCGCCTAGATCGTTAACCTGCATTTTTCTAACAAATACTCTAACGTTAAGTTAAAGAGCACCGTGGAGAGCTCGTCACCCTGTTTGAAACCGTCACGTATCGTGAAGAATTTGGATACATTACCGCCTATTCGGACTTTTCCTCTGTTTCCACTTAAACATATTTCAATTAGTTTCACGAGTTTTTTCGGTACACCGAGAAGTACAAGGATTTGGTACATTTTATTTCGCTTAATAGAATTGTACGCTTTTTTATAATCTACAAATAGCTGGTGTATGGTTTCACAAAATTCCCACTTTTTCTCTAATAATTGCCTTATAGTAAATATTTGATCGCTCGTCGATCTGTTGCGCCGGAATCCACACTGATAATCTCCTATTATATCTTTTGCCAATGGAGTGAGCCTGGCTTGTAGTATATTTGACAGAATTTTGTAGCACGTTACTAAGTGTGCAATACCCCTATAGTTATTGCAGTATATCTTATTCCTCTTTTTAAAAATCTGTATAATGATAGATTCTTTCCAGTTTTCCGGTATTGTTTTATATTTCCGGATGGCACATACTAGTTTAGAAATTTTTAAAGTAAGCGCGGTGCCCCCTATTTAAGTAATTCAGCTGGTATAGAGTCGTTTCCCGCAGCCTTATTGTTTATAGTTTTTTTAATCGCGGTCTCCACTTCTTAGTAGGTTTGTTCCTCCATGTGGAGATCAGCAGTGTGAATTTCATCTCATATTTCTTCGCAGTTTTCATGTACATTTAATAATTTATCAAAGTAGCTTCTCCACAGCGATAACAGTTCGTTTTCGCTTGTTACAAGGTTCCCGCCCTCATCTTTCATCAGCAACTGCGTTCTACTCTGAAAACCTTTTCTAATGGCGTTTATTCCTTTGTACATTTCGCGGAGGTTATTTCCCTTACTTTTTATTCCTGTATATCGCGCCAGCCTTTTTTCTCACGTTACGATACTCTTCTACGGCCCTATAACTTCCATTGTGTAAGCTGTCCAAATTTATCCTTTTTGCGCCTTTTAAACCAGAGTCCGCAGTCTTCGTCAATCCATGGTTTGCTCTTTGGCTTCTTCTTTTTACCCAGCATTTTCTTCGCAGCCTCTTTTACCGTTTTTTCGATAACCCGCATAATCTGTTCGGTTCGTATTGTGCTTCCGGCGACGTATCTGTTTCCTCAAACGCCTGAAACCTGTTCGTAATTTCTACCTGATACCTAATTCGCTCTGCTCTGTCTCGTAATTTTTCCATATCGACATTTTCTACTTTGTTCATTCGCTTACTATTTTGACTTGCTACTAGTCTCGATCTTAATTTGGCTACTACTAAAAAGTAATCCGAGTCGATATCCGTCCTCCTATAGGCCCTTACGTCGAGAACTTTTGTATAGCGTCTATTATCAATGAGGAAATTATCGATTTGGTTAGCGTAGCCTTTTGTAGGTTTTGCGTAGCCCCACCCGGCTTTGTCCACGTTGTCTTATGTATGTCCTTGTGCTTGAATCACGTGAACTTGATTATAAGATCTTTTGCCGCCGCGCAATTTATGACCCTGATGCCATTACCAATGCTGACCTTGTGCAAGCTTTCCGTCCCTATAGTACATCCAAAACATTTCCTCCCTCCCTATTTTAGCATTGAAATCGCCTACTACTATTTTTGTGTCGTAAGACGCAAACTGATCCTTTACCTGTTCTAGAGTTTCGTAATAAAGGTCTTTGGCTTCGTCCTCCTTGTCTTCCGTAGGACATTGTACATTAATTACTATATACTTATACCTATACATTTCCCTTCGATAAAATAATATACGAGAGCCTGTCGATCGCGCATTTGTATCTTTTAACCGAATGTACAATAGTTTTGCTTATGAGAAATCCTGTACCTAGGTCATGTTTGCTCGCGCCTCCACTATGAACGTGTAGTTACCCGATGCAAGTAGCCCATCACCTTCCCATCGAGTTTCCTGAGATTTCTCGAAACGTGCCCTCTCTGTATAGACTCTAAACACTCCAGGTCTCCACCCTTAAGTCCCTCTTTAATTGGTTTTGGTTTTGGGTTTGGATTTATGTGCCATGGTAGTAAATTAGACCCGCACGCATTAGATTCCGCTCCAATCGCAGGTGAGTTCACCGTCCCAGGGGTGATAACCCTCATACCTCCCTAGGTCTAAGTATGAGAGCTTTCCGACTTTGGCGAGAACAAAGTCAACTCATTGTCGGACGCACTACGGCTTCATTCTCGCATCCTAGACGCCCCCCTATAAGGCAGCTTGGCTCCGCTGGCTTCGTTGCCGTGTGAGGTCGGAAAGCGAATCATTCTACACATCCCCTTTCAGGGCAGTTGTCATCGCTCCCGTATCCTCCACGACAGCAGGATTTTTTAACAAGTTTTTGTAATATGTGATCAGATAAAGTGTAGCCAGACAAGAATAAGATCAGAGATAAGCACAGTGCTTGTTGCCGTGGTGTCAGCGCAGTGTACCGCCAGTACATAGGTTTTATCGCGTTATTATCGTCACATTTGACAGAAAAAAAGTAAAACATTAATTAAAAAGCAGCATAAATAAATTCATACCACGATAAAAAAAGGGAATTTGACCTTTAAGATCTTCTTAAGTGTACACAGGAGGCTGGCGTAACGTAGAAACTACAATAATATTAAATAACGCCAGAGTCCACTCCTTCATATGCTTTGTCAAACACAATCTTTGGATGATTGACCCCTCACTAGGTTCCCTACGCTGTATTTAGGCTGGCCTGTACGTGACATAATGTTTCGTTGAGATACATCTTGATGAGCTTTAGCGGCATTATATAAATTAACACTAGAAGGTTGAATTTTGATACGCGAATGCCAACTAATGTTGTGTGATTCAACAATTTTTTGTAAAACTTAATCTACCTTTTAAGGCGACCAGGCACTCAAAACGAGGCTTTTCTCAACAACTTATTATAACAAATGGTTACATGAAACTAATTTTAGTTTTGAGGAGATGTTCAAGTAACCCAAAGTATATGTAAAAAAAATTTTTTTATTGCAATATATTGCAAAATAAAGTTGCTGCAAGCGTGCAAAATTTTTTGTTCTTGCAGTTGTATCTTCTTTTTTCGGCGGAACAAATAGAACGTTGCACATCTTAAGGTTTTCGTAATACTCTTATTTCTGCGCTGAACTTGTTTTAACATAAATGTTAAGTGACGAAAATCCAAAATTAAAATTTCAAATGCAAAAGGCAAGCTTATGAACTTTTCCTCATGTAACAGCCTAGAGAGAGAGAGAGAGAGAGAGAAGTCTCAAGGGCAGTTTTGTCTCAGGTGGCGCATAGAATGCTGAAGCAAGACTGGAAAGTTCCCGATGGGCTGCATGCGTGCTATTACCCCGAGCGAGAACGGAAAGAAAAGTAGGAGACAAATAGAAAGTACGGGAGGAAGCAAACATGTACTAGGCATTAGAAGTAAGACAGCCGAAGCGAGTGAGATCACGAGATGGGTGGAAGTCAGAATCCCGGCACAAAGGCTACTTTTGTCTCGTAGCGGCACTAGTGATTAATTCCAGCAGAAGTGGTTGATTAGATCGGACTTTCGTACCGAAGTATAAGTAAATTATAAGGTTGCGCACAAAGAGTTATTACTCGTTGCAGTTTAAAAATTAATTAATAACTTTTGAAAAGAGAATGCTATTACTATTTTTCGAATTAGGACCTTTATATTTTTCTAAATAAGAACCTTTTATTGTTTTTGAGGGACGATATTCTTCGACTTCATTTATTTTTTTCTGATTGCTGATTATCTCATATCCGAGAATTTACCTTCGGACCAAAAATTAAGGAGAACCTAATAAAAGAGAGAACCGAAGGATACAACTCTCGCAAGTAAGACAAATTCATATTAATAACTTTTTTCACCTTTCTTGATTAGCAAATTTGATTCATCACATATCATAATAAAACAAAAGAAGAGTAATTTGTGCCATAAAATAAATTTGACTAATTTGTGCCGTATAATAAATTTAATAAGTTGAAAATATTTAAGTTTAAATAGATAAAGTTAGATTTTATCACTTCCTCATAGAGGACGTTTTGTGATGGTAAAAATAAAATTTTTGCTAAAAACGTGTTAGAAACATATTTTGAGATACTGGGAATCAAAGTACACTATTTTTAGAAAATGTCTGTATGGATGCGTGCGAGTGTGTGTGTATGTGTGTGTGTGTGTGGGTGCGTACGTGCGTGCGTGCGCGCGCGCGCGTGTGTGTGTGTGTGTATGTGTGTATGTGTGTGTGTATATGTATGGATGTCGATCAACATTACTCTGAATATACACGGTTAAAATTAATGTTTTGAGGCTTATTTATTTTTTTTACGATGCGTTTTTGTTCTTTGAGCGGTGTTTCGATTTTTGAGTTTTAGTTTTTTGGGTGTTTTTATACTTTAGAAATAATATCATCGATTGAGTGATAATGAATTTGAAAGAGCATAAAATCACCAATTTTTTTTTCACCCGAAATTTTGAATAAGCTATTTCCCTCGTTTTGTTATTCACGAAATTGTCATTTGTTTTTAACGGTTATATCTGTGAAATATAAGAATGAAAATTTTTGAAAAAAATTGAGACGATTAGGAATATGGATAAGGATATTCTGTAAAATTTTTTAGGCTTTATCTTTTTCTTTTGAAGGGAAATAAATCTTTTATGCAAACAAATCGATTTTTATTCAGTAGCGAATACTGGAGTATACCGGCAGCATATGATCTTTGAAACTTTCCAAAACGGTAGCTCTATATTATCTCTTGAACGAGTTCTTTGCGCAGATCACAACGACCTTTATATTTCGAAATATTTGAGGTTACGTATTTTTTTACATTTTCTTTTGCTCGCTTATATCTTGAGAATGACATGGTCAATTTTTTACCAGAGCTCATTTTTTTCGTTTTTAATGAAGATTCGAACTTAAAAAGAAATTTAAACATTCATCAACTCGTTTTTTTATAACAATTTTTTGATTTTTCAATTTTTGAGTTTTTTTTTCGAGTTTTTTGGTATGTTAGAAATATTATGATCTATTTAGTGTAAATGCATTTAAACGAAAATGACCAGTTTTCAATATGTCACTTGGGCATAGCATTTTGAGAAAACGCTCTGTAAAAAATTGAGTCACATTCTTGATTGGTCAACAAAATAAACTGTTGACAGAATTTCAAAAATCGTTTTCTACTTCCTCAAAACAATTTAGTTTTCATTTAACTTATGAAAATACCTAAAAAATCATGTTTTTTGATAATGACTGATGGATAAAATGAGTTAAGAAAAAAATTTAAATATGGTCAACGGTTTATGGTCTATATATATTAAGGTATATATTCTGAAAGTTTTAAAAAGATTCATAAAAACCTCATGCGCAAGCCACTTTTTAATTCTATGGTATTAAGGCATATATTCTGAAAGTTTTAAAAAGATTCATAAAAACCTCATGCGCAAGCCACTTTTTAAAGTTAAGAAAATTAGTTGCGAGAAACACCCGTGTAAAGATACAATTTTGTATGTTATCTAACGTAAATTGTTATACGTACTTAATAGCGTACAGCTTTGTTAAAACATCCAGTTTTATTCTTACAATTAAAAAGATTACAAAAATTAAATAAAACATTTTTTGATATTTTGTCCAAAGAACACCAGAGTCCTACGTTAATGTAATTGAACTATTTATAATATATCTTTTATACCACTATAACGTACATATCTTAAATTTCTGGTTCTTTTTTCAACATTTTAAGAAAAGGAAAAATGCAATTGGAAAAAAAACCCTACGCTTAACTGCTGAGAATATTATTCTCATATTACAAATTATTATTATGTTACAAAGCTCTTTAACATAAATGTTAAGTAACGAAATATCGAAAATTAAAATTTCAAATGCAAAAGGTAAGCTTATGGACTTTTCCTCACGTAACAGCCTAGAGAGAGACAGAAGTCTCAAGGGCAGTTTTATTACATTACAAAGCTCTCGTAACAATTTCAATTGTCGGTAAGCAATGGGTAAGAATTAACGGAGTTATAGATCATCCCACTTTAAAAAAAAATATTACAAGAAAATCGTGATTTGTGAAATTGCTGAGCGTATCCGCATTAAACTTTTGTAGTTCACGGAACTTTCTGAATTCCTATCTAAAACTTTTTTATAGTTCATTAAAATCCTAAGAAATATAAAGACGTAATATTTTTTTTTGTTTTTAAAGACCGTCACTGTTTTGAAAAAAAACACCAACTTCTAGCGTTAAAGTAATTTGCATAAAACTGTTTATAGCTCTAAGAATGTTACAAATTACTTTTCAAAACATTTCTTACATACTTTTGAGATTCTGAAGAATATAAAAATGTAATCAAATAGTTTTTGCGCTAATTTCATTAGCGACGAAAATTAATTTTTGATTCTAAAGACAAATTAATAAAATTTTACAATCGAAATTAATTCTGGCATCCGAAGTTGGGAAATAAAGTATGATTTTTCAAATATATATGCACCTTTTAGGCAGCTATAATTAATTTTAATCGAAAATTTTCGAATATCCAACTTAAAGTTTGAAAGGTCCATTGCCAAAAGTTATAGTCTTCAACGTTAGCTTACTTCGTTAGATTCTCAAGGCAATAATCCAAATAAAATAACAATTTTTGCTTGTGCATTAATGTTGCAAATGAGATTTAAAAAAAATTGTAGTAATAAAAGACTTCCGTAAGTTTATGACATTTACTCCACTTAAAATACAAAATCACTGTGTTAAGAATGAAAATGTAAAGAAAAATTTTAAAAAGTAATAGTGAACAGTACTTAAAGTGCTTATGTTATTAAGTACTCAAGTACTTATAAAAAGTACTTAAAGTACATTTTTCAAGTACTTTTCTTAAGTATTCAAGTAATTGAATAAAGTACATAAAGAATTTTACTTAAGTATCAAGCAGTACTTATAGTATTGTTACAAATACTTTAGTATGACCTAGTTCTCAAGTATTTAATAGAAGATATTTAAGTACCACTGCACTTAAGTATAGTCTTCCAAGTACAGATAATTAAATAAAATCTCTTAAAAATTTTGTTCTTAAGTATCGCTTTCTTCAAAGTATCGCCCATTATTGTTAATGGGTTAAGCTATTTTTAAGAAAAAAAAAACGCATGCGCACTCTGAATGGTAGGACTTGTGGAGCTTCCGAAAATCTCTTCTTAAGATGACGCTGAATCTTATTATGATCCTTCTCGCTATAGTAGTGAATCTTGAGATTCTGGAATTTCTTTTTCACCCCGTTGAATAAAGCTATTGAATCCAGTATGGCTTCATTTGGATTGGCTTGAAGACTTCCACGCGTCGCTTCTCTTTTAAACATAGCTCCGATCCCACTGCATGCCCCCTTGCCGTGAGCAGTTGCACAACAATGCCATTCGGCTTCGATACCGAAGTCATTTTTATGGTTTACAAGGTTGCACATTTTGTATCTATTTTTATAGTGCTGTTTGTCACCATTTTTGGGAACAACTATTTTATTTCAGGAATCAGAATTCCTTGCATAACATACACGGCTGCAGTATCATGAGTTGTGCTATCTGATAACAGTACATGACTACAGCACATTATTTCTTTATCACTTCTGTAATAAAATACGACTGGCTGAACGGTTGCTTGATTGTTATTATAATGAAATTGTTTTTACCTGTTACTAAAAACGCATGCGCACTCTGAATGGTAGGACTTGTGGAGCTTCCGAAAATCTCTTCTTAAGATGACGCTGAATCTTATTATGATCCTTCTCGCTATAGTAGTAAATCTTGAGATTCTGGAATTATTTAGAAATCAGTCGCAAGTCTTTGCCAACGTGTCCATTATGACCGAATGGATTGCTGCATCTGTCTGATCTAATTGAATCGGTAAATGTCAGTGTATTCTTAACAGTAGACATGATCTCTAATACGGCAACATTTGTAACATGAAAAAGTTGCGCAACATTTTAAGGATTAGCGCATTTATCAGAGCTGAGATTGTGGTACGCTGATTTCAAATATGACTTTAGTTTTGCTGTTAATTGAGCCGTTTTAGAGATAAAGAGAAAAAAATGTTATAACCCACCCGCAGGCTCTCTTATACAAACCCCTGCCAACGGGCAACCCGCCAGACGCCATGCATACGCTGCAGCGTGCATCACCGCCCCAGTAGTAACGCTCCCGGCCGCTAGGCGGCGACGCCAACAGTTTTCGCACTCATTAGCGGAGTAGCGTTCCGAAAGGCATATAATAATTCACTAATCCATGGAATTTTACCAAACTTTTTCGTGTTACAAATGTTGCCGTGTTAGAGATCACGTTTGAGTGGCAGGATAACGGTAAATTATTTATTTTTATTACAATTAAAGTTCAAATTCTCTAAGTGAGTTCCATCATGTCTACTATTAAGAATACACCGACATGTACCGATTCAATTAGATCAGACAGATGCAACAATCCATTCGGTCATAATGGACACGTTGGCAAAGACTTAGGTCTGATTACTAAAAATATTCTCGATAAATTCCCGAATTTGCCGTTGCTTGCAAAAATTTGTTCCAAAAACAGAAAGGAATTCAATTTTATACAGTCCCATAATATTGAGAATGAGATTCAGTCGCAGGACTCTGATAGTAATTGTGATTCTTCTCCCCCCAAAAGAGAATGCCCGTCCAGGGAAGTTCAACTGGAAGAGCTGTTAAATAGATTGAAGAATAAATTTGCTTGTTTATATAAGATTGATCCCTTATGCTTCAGAATTTAACACTTTTGAAAACATGGCCGGATCAGCTAAGCCGTTAAGACAACTAGAGGGTGTATTTGCAATGCCAACTTCAAAACCTGAGAAAACGTTACTAGAAGATACTGTGACAAAAGTAGAACAACTTTATGAAGATGATATTAATAATAAACTGATGCCTCATAAAAATGAGGCTATCAGTGTAAACATTGATGGAGAGAAACAAAAAGTACAAAAGCGGTTCTTATTATCTGATATAAAATCATTAAATATGGAATTTAAAAAATTAAATCCGGAGAATCCTATTGGACTTACTAAGTTTTCACAACTCTGACCAAAGCGGTGTATCTTGGCAAACGCAAAAGGTACACACACTGTGTGCGTTTGTACGATACACGAGAATTTTGAAAATATGTTTGATGCTGCTAAAATAAAAAGGAACACGAGTGATTTAGATAAACCACTAACAGATTACAAGGATTGCTTTTCATTAGTAGTGTGTAAACATTCGAAAGATGCATGTTATCTCAAATAGTGCGAGTTATGCCCTAAGATCGAACAATTTGCAGATTATATAGTTGATGTTTTAGAAAGATGAGGTATAGCACAGGTTATCTTCAGCTTGTGACAATCTACAGATAGGTATACTTTTATTAAACAGTGCCTTTCAACAAATTACTTCGTGACTGAATTTTGTACACGGCTGCAAATATTAATTCCACATCATTTCATTTCTAAAAACACATCAAACTATTTATCAGATCGGAAGACAAATCTACAACATCATGAAGTTCTTGTTCACACGGACTTTTCCGAAAAGTCTTCGTATGTTGTGCAAAATCCCGCACAACAATTTCATTATAATAACAATCAAGCAACCGTTCAGCCAGTCGTATTTTATTACAGAAATGATAAAGAAATAATGTGCTGTAGTCGTGTACTGTTATCAGATAGCACAACTCATGATACTGCAGCCGTGTATGTTATGCAAGGAATTCTGATTCCTGAAATAAAATAGTTGTTCCCAAAAATTGAGAGAATTATTTACGTGAGCGATGGTGACAAACAGCACTATAAAAATAGATACAAAATGTGCAACCTTGTAAACCATAAAAATGACTTCGGTATCGAAGCCGAATGGCATTGTTGTGCAACTGCTCACGGCAAGGGGGCATGCAGTGGGATCGGAGCTATGTTTAAAAGAGAAGCGACGCGTGGAAGTCTTCAAGCCAATCCAAATGAAGCCATCCTGGATTCAATAGCTTTATTCAACGGGGTGAAAAAGAAATTCCAGAATCTCAAGATTCACTACTATAGCGAGAAGGATCATAATAAGATTCAGCGTCATCTTAAGAAGAGATTTTCGGAAGCTCCACAAGTCCTACCATTCAGAGTGCGCATGCGGTTTTAGTAACAGGTAAAAAATTAAATATATTCAGATATTCAGGTGATGAACATCCAATAATGACTGTAGACTACTAAGTGACACTATAGAACAAAATAATAATAAACAAATAAAAGAAAAGAAAAGTAATTCGGGCATTATGTACTTAACATAATGGCAGTCTCAATCCTGTCAAATGCAGAGCGTTTATTGACGAGTTTAATTTCTTTAGCTGTAATAGACTAGTTATGGGATTTTGGGGTATTTTTAGGTTAGGGACAAATACTGACCAGTTAATGTTATACAGATATCGGAGTTGGACTCACACATCCACAAAAAAAAGATATGGTGGTCAGACTTGATAACTATTATATTTTTTTAAGTTAGGGACGACTAGTGACTCCTTGGATTCAAAAGGATGCCGAAATTCGATTCAGCGACCCCGGAAACATAAAGGTACGTTAGTTAGACTTCATTCCTAAACGTAAAAAAATAAAAATACCTACGCCTGTGCATCCAGCATGAGCCTATAATTGTATATGGATGTATACAGTTATATATAGTTATGTAAGATCAGAATCCATATATAATTATGTTAATTATATATATACTTCGGGTATGTATAACATAATTTTCTTAAAGTTTCAGAATTTTTTAATTTTACACTTGCTATATATACTATATATATATATATATATATATATATATATATATATATATATATATATATATATATGTATAACATAATTTTCTTAAAGTTTCAGAATTTTTAAATTCTACACTTGCTCACTTGTCGTAGAATCATCCATATAAATTTGATAATATACATAATTATATATATATATAGTAAATTAAATTATATATATATATATAATTTAATTTACTATATATATATATAATTATGTATATTATCAAATTTATATGGATGATTCTACGACAAGTGAGCAAGTGTAGAATTTAAAAATTCTGAAACTTTAAGAAAATTATGTTATACATACCCGAAGTATGTAAAAATAGTTTCAAACGCCTACCTCTATTAGGACATATATATATATATATATATAATTTAATTTACTATATATATATATATAATTATGTATATTATCAAATTTATATGGATGATTCTACGACAAGTGAGCAAGTGTAGAATTTAAAAATTCTGAAACTTTAAGAAAATTATGTTATACATACCCGAAGTATGTAAAAAAAGTTTCAAACGCCTACCTCTATTAGGACAGTATTTATGCCAAACAGAAAAACTTGATTATTTCTATTCTTTTAATTTCTCTCGAAATGTATATATTTTTATTTCAAGAACTATAAAAGATAAAGTACTTTAGTCCATGTTTTGGAAACACAATTTGATGTAAGATATGATAGTATATTTTGCATCACCAAATATGATGATTTTGATTGGTTCAAATTTCTGTCCAGACACCTATAAAATTTTAAGCTGAGCGCCACAAGCAATTTTGTTAAAAAAATTTCAATGATAGCTTTAGATGTATATTTTCCAATAAAAGAAGATTTAGAATGGTACTATAACTCAGTTTCGAGAAATTCGAGAATTTGTTCTGAAGATTATTTTTTTAAATTCGAAATTCAGTATTTCTAAGTTATGTTTATATATTTGAAATTAAGAATGTTTGAAAAAATACTTGTTTGATTCAAAATTTAGAGCAACTGAAAACAAATTTTTTATAATTATTTTTGTATTTTTACTTTTACATACTTACGCGCGCATATGAACGAGTGCACGCATACGTAAAAAAGACAAGGCAACTTAAAATATATTTATACACATTAATATATGTAAACAATAAGTAAGTAATTCATCAGAACATTCATAAATTCGTGTTAATTTCATTTTTAGAGTTCTATGTTCCGAATTTATGACGATTTTTTTTTAAGTTTGGAATGCAGAATAATTACATTTTTTAAATTCTAAATTTTAAATCTATATTGAAGACTAATATATATTTATAATTTTCAGCCCAGGACGATTTGTTTTTACCCTAGGCTGAAATCTAGCCGGTCCCTCCACTTCATATCATATAGAAAACGCAATATTTGTTGTCATAAAAAACATAGGGAATCAAAAAATGTAAAAAATCAAATATAATTACAAATATATTACACGCGAGTTCAGACTTACAAGGGAAGGTTCCCAGGTGGTAAACGCCCGGAGAGGGCTTATTAGGCGGAAAGTGTTCTATGTGGTACCCACAATACACATACAAGATGGGATCATCAACTCAATGTTGAGTAAAATTTATAATAAATCCTTAGTTTGTCTGGAAGATAGTTTGTTGTCAATGGGTGGTCAATGTCTGCAGCAATATGGTCTGCCTCAGCCATCTAGAGATGAGTTATCTCTACAAAACAGAGACTATATTCGAGAAATCAGTTACGATACGAATGCTCTGGAACAAATTATAACTGATAGCGAAATTTTACTGAACGATGAACAGTCTCACGTTTACAGAATACTTTTAGAAAGCGTCGAGAAAAGTAGCGGTCAAATGTTTTTCCTTGATGCTTCTGGAGGAACAGGTAAAACATTCCTCATTAATCTTTTACTTTCGAAAATAAGAAAACACAACCGTATAGCCTTAGCTGTTGCTTCTTCAGGAATTGCAGCTACATTGCTGCAAGGAGGTAAAACGGCTCATTCTACTTTTAAATTACCTTTGAACTTAAATAAACTCCAGACACCAATTTGTAACATTTCAAAACAGTCTAATATGGCACAAGTTTTGAAAGAGTGTAAGTTAATAGTTTGGGATGAATGTACAATGGCCCATAAAGGTGGATTTGAGGCTCTCGATAGAACATTGCAAGATATAAGGGGAAATGATAGATTGATGGGGGGAGTCACTATTCTATTAGCTGGAGATTTCCGGCAAACATTGCCTGTTGTACCTAGAGGTACACGTGCGGATGAAGTGAATTCTTGCATAAAGAAGTCATATTTATGGCCTCATATTCAAAAACTTTCTCTGCACACAAATATGAGAGTTTATTTAAATAATGATCAATCTGCCGGAATTTTCGCAGAAACACTACTCTAAATAGGCAACGGAACTTTCCCGTCCGTAGAAGATGAGATTGTTATTCCATCAAATTTATGTACGGTAGTCACCACATTATCAGAACTTGTTTCCAAGATATATCCTGATGTGAATAATATAAAAGATAAACCCATAGATTGGTTGTGCGAGCGAGCTATTTTAACGCCAAAAAATGATAAAGCAGTTACCATTAATGAGCTACTCTTGAATGCTTTTGAAGAACAGATTGCTGAATATAAATCATTTGATTCTGTTATTGAAACCGATGATGCTGTCCACTACCCTGTTGAATTTTTAAATAGTTTGATTCCACCCGGGTTTCCACCTTATAGATTGAACCTCAAAGTTGGAGCGCCTATAATGTTGCTGAGAAATCTTTGTCCTCCTAAATTGTGTAACGGAACTAGACTACAAATAAAAACTCTTCGTAAAAATGTTATAGAAGCTACAATAATCACTGGAAGTGCTCGCGGGGAATCGGTTCTTATTTCGCGAATACCTCTAATCCCATCAGACTATCCGTTTGAGTTTAAGAGAATACAGTTTCCTATCAAGTTGTGCTTTGCCATGACCATCAACAAATCTCAAGGGCAGACATTGAAAATGGCTGGCATCGACTTGATAGAAAACTGTTTCTCTCACGGACAGTTTTATGTGGGATGTTCTAGGGTAGGCTCCGCCAGTAATCTGGTAATATTAGCTCCAAAAGGCAACGTCGCTAACGTAGTTTACAGAGAAGTTTTAGACTAAGACATTTTTTATTGATTTATTATTACAAATGAAACAGAAAATCATAATTATATGATTGAATGAATTCTATTAACAAATGAATTCCAGACACTCAAATCGCGGGCGAAACCGCGACGGGGGACGCTAGTATATATATATATATATATATATATATATATATATATATATATATATATATATATATATATATATATATATATATACACAGGGTGTCAATTAAGTCCCGGGACGGCTGAATATTTGCTAAAGTACTGCTTTTCTGGAAGAGGTCAAGGTCATTCCTTAAGTAACTTTGAACAAGGAACCCAACGGTGACCTTGGATTTGATCTTGAACCTCATTTTCAAGGTTATTTTGAGGTCAACCTCATTTTTTCGAACGGGAACCGCTATTTTTTATAGCGGAATCGGAAAGAGCGGAAAATTTTACATCCGGATATGTATTGAGGTATGGGGTTGAGGTAACCCCTAGAGGTCAAATAGAGGTCAAATAAAGAATGTAAAATTTCTCGCTCTATCGGTTTCCGGTATTATTACTGGGATTTCCGATTAAAAAAACCAGTTGACCTTCAAATGACCTTCAAGGTCAAGTCCAAAGTCAAATTGAAGGTCACAATTGAAGGCATCGATTCTAAAACGTCCTTAGCGCTCGGCTCGGGTTGCCGCTTTATACACATTGACGTCATGGTGACCAATTTTTAAATTTGCGGAAATGAATTTTTAAAAATAGCATCCTATAGAGGATAAAAAATAGCAACATTTTATATATATACTTTGTTTGTACAATGTTTAGTATTTGAAAAAAGAAAAATAAAAACGGCAAAATTTTAAATCTTATTTGCACCACGTTTATTAAACTTAACTCGCTGCAGCTCCGACAAATATGAACGGATCTTGCTCATTTTTTGAATAATCTCGTAAAATAGTCTAGCGCTGCTGATAAACTCATAGATAGTTAAATATTAAATATTTTTCTTTCAACAACTTAATTGCAAACCAGTGAGTTACTTTTTATATGGTTAAGTATATTCAACGAAAAAAAAGTATCGAGGGAAGTTTAAGACTCAGTGAACTTTCAACGAGACATTTGTTTGTTAACATTTGAAGAAGTTTCTCAGAAAATTACAGATCAATTGGATGAAAAGTGGCAAAGATAGAGCGATTTTGCCAAACTTGCACGCTCCGCGCGAACATTAGTGGGTCTGCGCGATACATGACGCTCGCAGCGTATGTCAGTCATATAATGCCGTTTACTTGAAGATTTGCTGTCCTTTTTTTTAAAAAATACATACTTAATCAAATCATACTATTTAATACTGTCGATTTATAGTGTAGAAGTTAAGAAAATTAAGTATCTGATACAATAAGAAATTAAATAAACAAAGCAAAGGCAAAATCAAACGGCAGTTATTCATAAAGTTGTTGAATTTTTAAATCTTTGTACGAAAGTTTTAAAAATTATTGTTAATTCTAAATGTTATATATACTAGATAATAAATGGTTATAATAAAGCGTTCAAATGAAATTCACACACATTAAAAAGAATATTGCAGCGTAAATGAATTGAATAGTAAATTAAATTACAATCTTTAAAAATATAAATTTCTGGGAAACATATAAATTTCATAGATTTTTGACATTGTTCAGTAAATTAGAAACTTCAAATAACTAATACTTATATTTATTTATATTTCTACATTAAGATTTATTTACAATTTAGTCGCAATACATACAACGAGTTTCAAAAACATATTACTTTTTTTTCCTTTTATTGTTTTTGTTTTCTTTTCTTTTTTATTAATTTTTAATTCTAATTTTTGCTTTTGTTCGTCGCTTATTTTTCTTCTTTTTGTTGAGACAACTTCCGTTTTACGAACTTTTTTGTTACCATGTTCTTCCTTCACATTCTTTGTTTTACTGACAACAGTTTTAATAGAAGTTGTTTTTAAAAATTTTTCACCAAAATGTTGCCCATTAGTAGTACAAAATTGCAATAAATATTTAAAATCCTTTTCTTTTTCTTTCGTTATTCCTACCTTTTTAGCTAATGATACTTTCGACAAATCTACTTCACTGCTGTTTCTTAGTTTAATTGTAATTGGATTGCCATCATAATCGTAATACAAATCAATTTGTCCGTTAGGAAAATATACAATTCTAACAACTTTGCTTATTTTAATTACATTATTCTGCAAGTCTTTCGCAAACAGTTTTTCATAATCTTTTACTTCGCACTGTGAAATAGCAACCATTTCGAATGGAGGATTTCTAGAATTTTTTATTAGTTGCACATAATCATTTTCTGTTTCAATTCTTTCTTGCTTTTTTTTCTTACTACCATACAAACCGAAATTTCGGTCACACTGGCAGTAGGAATGCCCTCTAACAGGAAATAAATGTTGGATTTCTAATTGCAATTTGTAAGATAAAAATGAAAAGAATTTCAAATTAATGTAATTTCGACTTTGACCTCCTGCAGCATCAGAAAATAAAAATATTTTATCGAAGACGTTTAGTTGTAGTTCTTTCCTTATCGCATACTCAACCATATTACATACGCTGTTGGCGCCCTTTTTTAAAATCCCTTCAAGGAAATGGAACATGTAACTTCGATCACTATCGAAAATGTGTACATTAAACAAATACATCCAAACTAAACGACGAAAAAATTGAGAATTAACTGGTAGTTTTGGCAATGGCAAGTTTTGACCAAAGTCAAATTCATATTTTAGTACATTTACAGTGGACAACATTGAATTTTTTAAGTTATTATACTTTTGTTATTAAACTTGCACGATATGTTCAAAATACTCATTTTCTCGTCCTTTGTTAGTTTCATAAGTAAAACAAAGATCACATACATCAGTACGTGGCAGACCAATAGAGAAAATCACCAAATGATTAAAATAATTAAAATATGTTGTTTTATCAATAGGAATAGCTTCACTCCCTGTTACAGCTGCATAAAAATCCAAAAAGGAAAAATAGAGTGAATGTAATGTTAACGATGTATCAAGAAAATAGTAAAGCTTTGAGCTTTCTCTAGTATAATGTGACTCAGAATGCGGAAGGCTTTTACAATGTTCCAGAATTAAAGTTTTGACATATTCAGTTAGCTTTACCTTGTGATTATCTTGTTTTCCTCTATTATCAGACATCGTTTTGCCACTTACTATTTTTTCTTGAACCGTTTTTATTCTTCGTTCTCCAATTTGGAAAATACTGCAAACAAACTTTCGACAAATATCGATACTAGTGCTTTTGTAGTAACAATGAAATTGCCACTGTAAACGTTTTAATTCATGTGTCGATTCTTTTCTTACAATCATATTTTCTAATATTGTATTCTGTACTTGAAAATCTCCACTGCGCCAAAATTTATGAAACATACTTTTTTGCCATTCATGATCTACTTTAAAAAAAAAATGTTTAGGACAACAATTTTTGATTTCTGTGAACGTCTTTTCAAGCACTTTCTTTCCACTAACTGATTCATATTCTAATCCCTATATAAAAGACGTTTGGAAATCATCATTTTATATATACGTATTAATGAAAAAAATTATTTTACAAAATTTATTACAGCTTCATTTTAAATGATTTGAAAATAGTGCATTTTGACACGGGTGTGGAAGTTGATTAACGCATGGGATGCATAAGTAATTAAAATAATTAACCTCAAATTGTTTATTTACATAATATTTCACAACAGCATAAAAATTTAGAGAGTTCTTCGTTTTAATTAATTTCGAGTTTTATATACATGTCATTCAATCATATTTGCAACAGAAATTCTTTTTTATAACACGTCTTACGATATTTTACTTACCTTATTTTTACAACTTTTATTAATAGTTTTTTTCCATGCATGCTCATTTCTAATTCTTTTACGTCCTATATTGATCGACATTATGCTTATAATTTATTTAGCAAGTAAAACGTTATTTAAAAAGATTAAAGAAATTAACAAATTTGTGAATAAATGCAGCTTGTAAACGAACAAGAAAATCAGTGTGATTTCAATGCGAAACGAGTTCGACTTTGTTTTGTTTATTTCAGGATAACTTTTATCATGTTTCTTAAATTATTTCTTATTCTATGACTGACATACACTGAGCGTCATGTATCGCGCAGACCCGCTAATGTTCGCGCGCATCGTGCAAGTTTGGCAAAATCGCTCTATCTTTGCCACTTTTCATCCAATTCATCTGAAATTTTCTGAGAAACTTCTTCAAATGTTAACAAACAAATGTCTCGTTGAAAGTTAGTTGAGTCTTAAACTTCCCTCGATACTTTTTTTCGTTGAACATACTTAACCATATAAAAGGTAGCTCACTGGTTTGCAATTAAATTGTTGAATGAAAAATATTTAATATTTAACTATCTATGAGTTTATTAGCAGCGCTAGAATATTTTACGAGTCTATGCAAAAAAATAAGCAAGATCCGTTCATATTTGTCGGAGCTGCAGCGAGCTAAGTTTAAAAAATGTGGTGCAAATAAAATTTAAAATTTTGCCGTTTTTATTTTTCTTTTTTCAAATACTAAACATTGTACAAACAAAGTATATATATAAAATGTTGCTATTTTTTATCCTCTATAGGATGCTATTTTTTATAATTCATTTCCGTAAAATTGCAATTTTTGGTCACCATGACGTGAATTTTGATATAACGGCAGCCGGGCCGAACGCTAAGGACGTTTTAGAATCGATGCCTTCAATTACATCCCTTGTTCAACACATCCATACTTGAAATTGCTCGCTCCTTCCGAATCCGGTATCAAAAATAAGGGTTTCCATTTGAAAATATGAGGTTGACCTCGAAACAACCTTGAAAATGAGGTTCAAGGTCAAATCCAGGGTCACCGTCGGGTACTCCGTAAAGATTTACCTAGGGTATAACCTTTGTTTGTTTTGTTTTACCACTGAACTCGCGAGATTTTTAAGAAGGCATTATTTGACCTCTATTTGACCTCTAGGGGTTACCTCAACCCCATACCTCAATACATATCCGGATGTAAAATTTTCCGCTCTTTCCGATTCTGCTATAAAAAATAGGGGTTCCCGTTTGAAAAAATGAGGTTGACCTCAAAATAACCTTGAAAATGTGGTTCAAGGTCAAATCCAAGGTCACCGTTGGGTTCCTTGTTCAAAGTTACTTAAGGAATGACCTTGACCTCTTCCAGAAAAGCAGTACTTTAGAAAATATTCAGCCGTCCCGGGACTTAATTGACACCCGGTATATATAAAATTCCTGCTGAACTACTGGTTAGTCTCATTTTGATTCCGGTCCAATCGCCGGAAAATGCAAACTAACACCCAGTGCGCAAACTAAAACACACAATCACGTCTCCATAAATAAATCATATCATATACCACTATAAACGATAAGAAGATAATATCGGACATAACGCCCCTGCATTCAATAATCATAACGAACCATGGTTCTTCCATTATTTATCCTATAAACCCTCCTTTACACTTCAAGAAACCGCCGAATGAAAAGAAATCAGAACCCGACCCAATTCGAGAAGCATTCCTAAGAAACCCAATATCCTTTAGGTTAAACCTAAAGCGAAAAACTGCTCTATATTACATATAATAGGAATGCAAATTTTTACAAAACTTGTGTAGAATGAAAACGAATTATTTAACCGAACTCTTGCAATAATTAAATCGCTTACTTATAACCGTAAAGCAAAAGTATTTAATAAGGCGAATTAAGATAACTTTTGGAAACACTTTAATCACAATAATCACAGATTTTTAAGATACTTTTTATAAATAAATTTAATTGTTTAAACAATTACAGAGATTTTTCATTGAAAATTATAAGACATACACATATACATTAGTTGAAAAATGAGCCATAGAAAGAATTCTAGATTTATAATTATTTCTCCGAATATATATTAGTTAACTAACCAATTATAATTAAAAAAAATGCGAGATAACGTTTTTGTATTAAGCGCGCCAACGGATGTACTGCACATTATAAGAACAACGAACACTTTAAGAAATTGTTATAAATAAATTAAATTATTCGAATATTTAATTGACAATAACTTTCAAAATTCTTGCTAATAATCCTTACAACCTAGTTGTAAAAAAGTCAGAAAATACTCCCGTAGTATACCCAAAGAACTACAAGCTGATAAACAATAGATTTTACAAAAACAAAAATTTCCTTCTCGAATCACATAAAGCTCCTTAGATTTTCAAATTTGACACCAAAGTAATACTTTTCAGACTGCAAGTTTTTAAGTTGTTAAGCTATAAATAATGGATTGTTACTAATCAGATTCGAACATTCTACCCACCATTATGGAGGCTATAAAGTCCAGAAGTAAAAAATTTTGAAAATTTAATAATATTTACCTGAAATTGTTAATATATTAACTAGCCAATTACATTTTATATCGCATTTTATCTTTTTATTGTGTTTAAATTATTTATGTTATGTACATTAAAATTCATTAATTTGTTTTGGAAGACTGTGAGCTGACGCTATTATTCAAATATAACAATCTTATTTATATTGCTGGAAAAATCCTTGAATGCATTGCAGTATTTACTAAAGTAGTCATTATGTTCACTGTATTTGCGTAACTGAATTTTTAAGTTATATAACGTAATATAAATATGACGAAGGTTCGAACTTCATGTTACCGCAATTAATTAATGTCATTCAAGAAAATTTGAATGTTGCACTTTTATTCATATTATATTGATGTATTTTGTTTTTATATAGAAAATGGGTAACTACAGTTCATTAAATTAATTTAGTAAAATAAATAATAAAGTTAGTGTCATTGTATGTATTAACTTTTAAGGTAACACATTATGTAGAAAACTTTCATATATTTTATTTAGCTGAATTAAGTTTGTACATGCATGCGCTTGAACAACGGGAACAATTTTTTATAAGACTGCGTTTATTAAATGTTAAAGCTGCTACATCTTATGAAAATTTAAGAACGTATGAAGGTATAACATATTCAACATTTTACGAAGCAGCAAAAGCTAGAAATTTGATTACAACAGATGTAGAATGGGATAAGTGTTTACAAGAAGCATCACTATACAAGTTTTCAAAATCCATTAGTGAATTATTTAGTTATATTTGTGCTTTTCATAACCCAGTTAATGCGCGGGAATTATTTGAGAAATATAAAATTTTTTTTTTCACCCACAATGGATGAAACAGCAGGAGAACAATACACCCTTAACTTAATTAACAATATTATAACCATGCATGGATATGAATTAAATGGTTTTAATTTACATTCTGTTGATATTTTAAATCCAGTACCCGAGAGTTTTATTGAGGATAAACCCAGAGAAGTAAATGAAATCAACTTGAATGAAAAAATAAATACTTTAGCGGACGCTCAAAGAATTATTTTTAATACAGTGATCAATGCTCTAAGTGAAGAAAGTAATGATAGATGTACTTTTGTAGATGGCTCTGGTGGAAGCGGTAAAAGCTATTTACTTAATTCGTTAATTAGTTATTTTAAAATATACAATTTAAATTATTTGACAATTGCTTGGACTGGTATAGCAGCCAATTTATTACAAGATGGTAAAACAGTACATACGACATTTAAATTACCTTTTTATAACACGTGAATAAAAAAGACCATTTTCTATATATATATATATATATATATATATATATATATAATATGTCATAGACTTAAGAGGACGACTCGAAAAACTCTATTCTCAATCCACTTTGTAAACGACAAAGAATGGCCTTCTTTATGCACTTGATATAAAAAATACGGTACGCAACTTGGGGCAAAAGGGTATTTCTAAGCGAGGATGATGATTGAGCACGAGAGGAAGTCGAGGGCGCCGAAGGCCATTTTCGCCCCTAGTTACGTAATGTACTATTTAATGTCAGTGACCAAACTACTTGTAATATTAAACCGAATAGTGAAGATGGTGAAAAAATGAGACATACAAAAATTATAATTTGGGATGAGATTACAATGACTTCAAAATTTGCATTTGAAGCAGTTGATCGCATGCTCAAAGCCATATGTAACAGTACCCAAGCTTTTGGCGGAAAGATTATAGTAGTGTCAGGGGATTTTCGACAAACGTTACCTATTGTACGATTTGGTATTCGAACTCAAATAGTTGAAAATTGTGTCATAAAAAGCTACTTATGGAGTAATTTTCAATGTATGCCATTGAAAGAGAATAAACGTCTTACGGAAGTAGATAATTCATTTAAAAATTGGCTACTGAACATTGGTGACGGCAAGTTTAAAACAAATTTCGAAAATGAAAACCAAGTTGTTAAAATTCCTATAGAATGGATGTCAAAAGGCGATCTTATTGATGATATGAATGGCAAGGAAATAGATACAAATGATCCAGAATTTTATGAAACCATTATTTTAGCACCTAAAAATTCCGATGTTATGTAAATAAATAATAACATACTACTGAGAGTAAATGCAGAAGTTACAGAATATTCAAGTGTAGATTCCGCAGAAGATACAGATAACGAAGATATAGATAAAATTTTTCCAATAGAATTTTTAAATTCAATAACAATGAACTAATACCTCATAAATTAAAATTAAAAAAAGGAGCTGTAATTATGTTATTAAGAAATGTGAATTTAAATAATGGAGGGGCCTGCGGCGGCTCAGTCGGTAGAGTGTCGGATTCCCACGCCGGTGACCCGGGTTCGAATCCTAGTCTCTGCCGATTGATACAAGCACCACTGTAAAAATTACATGTGCTTTGTTTACAAACACACCGCAGACCTCCGTCATCGATCAGCACCACATGGAAGCACAAACATGGCGACGTTAAAAACAAAAAAAAAAAATAATGGACTTTGCAATGGTACGAGATTAAAAGTTAAGGATTTAAAAGACTTTATGATAATAGCTGAAATAATCACTGGTAGTCAAGCGGGTTCTATAGTGATTTTACCCATAATTAACTTATGGCATTCAAATGAGGAACTACCATTTCACATGACACGTAGACAATTTCCTGTTAGACTTGCTCACGCAAATGACAATAAATAAATCACAGGGCCAATCTTTCAAGAAAGTTGGAGTATATCAATAGCACCAGTCTTCAGTCATGGACAAGTATATATGTAGCTCTTTCGTAAGGTGTAAAAAGTATTTAAAAATATTATTAAAAAACAATACAATTATGCATAAAAAATCATGTAAAGAATAAAATAGAATATTTACATGAAATATAGTTTTCACGGAAATTTTGAGAAGAAGTAAAATGTTTTTTTCATACACTATATTGTAAATAAAAGTATATAAAATAGCGGCAGCATATAGTACAATTTTACATAGCAGTATTTAGCTCAGTTAGAAAATTAAACTTACTAAGAAGAAGCAAATTTAAAAAATATTATAGTACCAGCTAAAGTGTAATGCAGGCTTTATTCATATATTGTATGTTAATAAATGACAGTGCCAACCCTGTAAAACGCAGAGAGAACTATAAATAATTAGAATAGACAAGTCCAAAAAAACAAACTACAATTACATCTATTATTCCGCGAAATGCGGAATCCATGGGTGGAGGATTCCGACCCATGGTGCGGAATCTACCATCCATGCGTCACACCCACATACGCTGAAGCAATGATATCTGACCGCTGAATCGTATTCAGTATTCTCGAGAATAACCAGAAATAAAGTTTTTTGAGAACTGAACAAAAATCTGAAATATGTAATTATTACGCCTTCGCCCATGCATCACGCCCACATACGCTGAAACTGTGATTTTTGACCTTAGCATCTTATTAAGCGCAACAACACCCTGAAATAAATTTTTATGAGAAATAAACTAAAACCCGCAATATTTCATTTTTGCACTTCCACCCACTCTTCACCCCCACATACGCTGAAGCAATGATATCTGACTTCTGAATCTTATTCAGCATTCTTGAGAATCCCCAGAAATAAAGTTTTATGAGAATTGAAAAAAAATCTGCAATATTTAATTTTTGCGCCTCCACCATGCATGACCTCCACATACGCTAAAACAGTGATATCTGACTTCTGAATATTATTCAGCATCCTCGATAATCCCCAGAAATAAAATTTTATGAGAATTGAACAAAAATCTGCAATATTTAATTTTTGCGCCTCCACCCATGCCTCACACCCACATACGCTGGAACTGCGTTCTTTGACCTTAGCATCTTATAATATTAACTATCCACATACACCTCAAGAAATAAAATTTTAAGAGAATTGAACAAAAATCAGCAATATTTAATTTTTGCGTCTCCACCCATGCATCACCTCCACATTCACTTAAACAGTGATATTTGATCTCTGAATCTTATTCAACATCCTCGTGAATCCCCAGGCATAAAATTTTACGAGACTTGAACAAAAATCAGCAATATTCAATTTTTGCGCTTCCACCCACAGTTCAACCTCACATATGCTGTAACAACGATAACTAACCTTAGCGTCCTTAAAAAAATTTTAAAAGTCGTTCTTATTTATAAAAAATTAGCTGTAACCTCGCTCCCGGAGAACTGCACAACCAGAGAATCGGAGAACCGGAAGTAGAATCACTTATATATGGAGGAGGGGGAAAGAGGAGGGAAATGGGGGAGAGGGGAAAGAGGGGGGGGAGGGGGAAGGAGGGGGGCACTTAATAATAAGGGAAGATGTGTGTGTGGCCTCGTATCGATGTACGAGAGAGAAATAAGTGTACCTATGTAAATGGTCGCAAGAAATATCTCTTGAATCACGCTCCTTAATATAATAGAGGATTATTTTCTAACTAACAGTATATAACCAATGTTACAAACACTGTAAAAACTCAGCAGAGAGCGCTCGTATCCACGGAACATCGCACCACTCAAGAGAGAGCGCTCGATTCTCTCATGGCCAACACCATTAGAAGGAGATCCAGCGGCCCCAGTAACAACAGCCTCGCGCGAGCGACCAAACGCTCAAACCGAGACCACGCCACCGCGTATGCAGCTGAGCTCGCAGGCTGAAGCTGCTACGCCGCCCGACAGAGACAGAGAGACGCCCAAGCGCCAGCTACGCTGAACAGCCAGATGAGCGCAAAGACCGAGGTAGCCTCACAACACATACAGGCCGAAGCTGCCACGCCACTTGACAGAGTCAGAGAGCGCTCGGATACGAGGACCAGCGAACTACTTAGCGAAGAGCGCTCGCATCTGTGTAACGGTCAACTGATCATCCGAAAGCGCTCGCATTTGTGAAGCAGCTCACCAGCACTGCAGATGTATATAGACGATCGAGCACCAAGCCTTTCGTCGACCGGATTGCTGCCACGGCAGATACTGGCAGACGATTGAGCGCAAATACTCTCATCCACCGAACCGCCGCCGCAACTGATTATCGACAACCGAGCGCAAAGGCTTACACCCACTGACTGCCGCCACCACAGGTGCTGATAGACGATCAAGCGCAAAGGCTCGTGTCCACCGGACTTACCAGCACCACCGGAGACATCATACTTATGTACTTTTAAAATAAAATGTATCACCTTTTCTTTCTCTTATCATTGTATATGTATAGTTGTTTATTCTACCTATAGTCATATATATATATATATATATATATATATATATATATATATATATATATATATCCTGATTGGAGGAAGTAAGACCTTGGAACCCATCAGAGACGAGGACACCTAGAACTTCTGCACCGTCCTCAACGACCCGCCGAAGTCTCCGGCGTCCGTGGCTACATCCCTGAGATGAAAAATCCTATAAGAGCCCGAAAACTCAACTCGAGAAGGCAACGTCAGTTCAAACGTACAACCCTCGAGCGAGCGTTCCGCTTGACCGGAGACATTAGGGAACCTAGAACCCATACTACCTTACCAAGCGACGACAGCGTGTAAACATAAGTACTTTGTAGGTTCAAAATACATATATAATTACAAGTGTATTACACGCGAGTTAAGACTTAGAACCCGGAGCGAGCATTGTCAAATATATTTAATATTCAAAAACTAAATAAGCCCCATAAAATCCATTAAAATCGTAAATCCGATAAAACCCGTAAACCATATAAATATCGTATACCCCAAAAACTCCATAAAATCCGTGAAAATTATAAACCCCATAAAACCCATAAACATGGTATATCCCATAACTCCATAAATTCCATATAACCCGGAAACATCATAAACCCAATAAACCATATAAACCCGTAAACCCCATAAACCATATAAACCTCTAAACCCCATAAACATCGTATACCGTATATACTATACAAACCCATAAAACCCATAAACATCCTAAACCCGATATACCACCGAAACCCAAAAAATCTATAAACATATTAAATCCCGTATACCATACAAACACATAAAATTAATAATACCTATAAACCCCATAAAACCCAAAAAAATCGGAAACCCTACAAACTCCATAAACCCCATAACCCCACTGTTGAGTCGCCTCACTTGCGTTTATTGCGAGTAAAGAGACGGAGCTCTATAGGAAAACGAATTGGAGAGTTGAGGTAAAGCACAATGAAACAGTGTTATTAACAGTAACAATAACAACTTAATTTAATAACAAAACAGTGTATGTACAGATGTAAAAGAAAGGAAAGTTATTCTACGACGCGACCGTTACAGTTTAAAATCGGTCGAAACAGAGCCGATGCTGAGTGCTCTGTACTTCGGCGAAAACTAATTGTCGGGAGCGTCTAACCGCTTACAGCCAAAGGGAAGAGGAACCGAGAGAGAGAGAGAGGGAGAGAGAGAGAGAGGCGGGGGCAGGAAGACAGCGTTGTCGTAAACACTAAGGCAGTTAATGATTTTGCACAAATTCTGCGACTAGAATATTCGACTGTCTTTCTGCTGCGCAGCTCTCTATCTCGCAATGGAACATTCCCGAACATACTCCCCCCATTGTTGCATCACAGCAATCAGATTGAAGATAGTAATATATAAAAGAAAACTTATGACAGGAAAGCCTGACTCAAAAAGAGAAAACTAATCCTTACCGTGACTCTATCTTAATGTCTGGCTTGAACAAAATTTTAATTAAAGCTGATAGCCAACATCAACATTTAACTATATATATGCAAGTTTACATTTGCTAAAACAATAATATAAAGAATACAACAAAAAAAACTGATTCTACAAAACTACAATTTAATTGAGTATAAAACGTTCACGATTAAGCTATCTTTTCACGAGCTAAGAAAAGAATAGGAGTGTATGTGTTGTGATGTGTCTTCAGATGTCAACTCTTGATGGTACTCTTCTTGACGATGCCACCTGAAATGTTCTAGTTTCCTGACTTGCGTATGCAGCCTGGACTTCGTCATCAGTGGGCAGGAAGATAACCTTAACTACAGGTCTCTTCAGCTCAGAGGTAGCAGTCCGAACAGTCACCACCCTGGTAATACCGCTTGATCCAGGGTGCAAAGTGGTAATGCGCCCAAGTGGCCACTTGGAGGGTGCGCAGAGATCTTCCTTAATAAGAATTAGGTTCACAACATGTAGCGCTCGCCCAGGCAATCAACCATTTGTTCCTCTGCTGTACATGATGTAGCACCTCTCGCCTCCATCTGACCCAAAAATGATTGCGCATAAGAGTAAGGTGTTTCCAACGACAATGCATGCCTCGTTTGATGTCAGTATCCAAAAATGGTTCTGGAAGCACGGAGAGTGATGACCCAATCAAGAAATGTCCAGGAGTCAGCGCAGATGTATCTGTAGCTTCAGAGCTCATTGGGAAAAGCGGTCGTGAGTTCAAGCATGCTTCTATTTGTGCAACCACTGTAGAGAGTTCCTTGAACGTTAATGGCGTATCTCCAATTACACGACGAAAATGGTGCTTAAAACTCCGGAATGCAGCCTCCCACAGTCCTCCGAAATGAGGAGCTCGAGGCGGTATGAATGACCATAGCGTGCCATCCTTTGACAGCTCCGCAGCGACCTCATGTGAGATTGACGAAGCCCCGATAAACAGTTTGTCCAATTCAGTGGCTGCACCTTTAAAATTTATACCATTATCACTAAAAATCAGCCTACATAAACCACGGCGAGCTGTAAACCGACGATAAGCTGCCAAAAATGCGGATGAAGACATATCTGATACAACCTCAATGTGTACGGCACGTACAACCATACAGATGAAGACAGCGATGTATCGTTTGGTGGACTAGGCACCTCTGCCTCTCGAGAACAACACCGGAAACGGACCAGCATAATTCAGTCCAGTATAAGCAAATGGCCTCTGAGGAGCCATACGATAGGGTGGCAAAGGCGCCATCAACTGCTGAACAGGCTGTGCTGCAAATCGTATGCAGCGATGACAACGACGAAATACTCCTTGAACTAGCCGAATTCCTCTCAAGATCCAGTAAGTCCTGTTCAACGTGCTTAACGTCAGCTGAACGTCCCCATGAAGAGTTTTACGGTGAACCTCTTCAACCAACCTCTTAATCAATACGTTGTTGCTTGGCAGTATGATTGGATGCCTCTCATCATAGTGCAGGAATGAGTGCTGTAAACGACCACCTACACGAAGTAGACCTTGAGAACAAATAAAGGGAACCAAACGCAACAATTTACCTCGCTTGGATACACGCTGCTCCTTCTGCAAACTGGTCAACTCATCAGAAAAGTGCTGCTGCTGAATAAATCGCAACAAGCCAATCCTTGCAGCACTCAACTCCTCAAAAGAGAACGGACCTACTCGGCGCTTGCCCTTGTCGATCGCCGCATTGAACTTCCATATGTACCCACAGGCCAATATGCGCACCATCTTCGAGAATTCAGAGAATTGTATGATAGTGATGACGACGTCTACTCCTGAATGGTCTTCTCCTCTCTTGCCACGTGAATCTGTACCTCTGCATCGTGGTCCGTCTGCGGGTCCATTGAACGTGAACCCCAATCTCCAGTCAGCCATTCTGGACCTTCCCACCACAACTTCGAGTGCTCCAACTGTTCTGGCACAAATCCCCTGGTAGCACAATCCGCCGGATTATCTTGAGTCTGCCAAAATAGTGAGTATTTCACTAATCCGGTTTGCCACAAATGTCTGCCACCTGGATGGATGTCCTTTTAGCCAGTCCAGAACCACCTTACAGTCTGTCCAGCAATGAATTGAGACAGGACCCTGAGTAAGACCATAAAATAAATGCTTAATTAATCGTACGAGCAGCACAGCTCCACACAGCTCCAAACGGGGTATGCTCTGTGTCTTAATTGGAGCTACCTTGGTCTTAGCCATCATTAGCGAAGATTTCCTCCCGGGGACAACTATGTAAACGGCTGCCGCATAAGCACGCTGGGATGCATCGGAGAAGCCATGCAATTGCCATTCTATAGCGCCTGAGCACTGAAACCATCTAGGTATGCGCAACCGTGCCAACTCTGGTAGTTGCTCTCTCAATACCAACAATTGATTCAAAAGATCATCAGCGAGTGGAGTATCCCAATCAAGACTGTTAAGCCACAGATCCTGCAACATTGTCTTTGCCCTAATCAAGACTGGAGACAACCACCCTAATGGATCAAATAACTTTGAAATTTCAGACAGGATGGATCTCTTAGTAACATCCATGGGCACAGGAGGAAGAACAACCTTAAAGCAAAATTAATCCTGAGAAGGCACCCAATTTAAACCCAATGTTGATACTGCACCGTCCCAGTCCACTGAACACTCTTTTTTTTCTGGATGATGCTGGATTGGTTAGCCGCTCATTTACCAAGCTCCATACCAGCTGAAGCCAGCAACGATATTAATTGGTCCCAAATCACGACTGCTTGATCTGCGCTATCTGCACCAACGAATGCATCATCCACATACATATTTTTTAACAGCACCTGCGCAGCTAGTGGATAGTTCACTTGCCTTTCTGCCGCGAGCTGCCGGAGAGTTCTAATTGCCAAAAAAAGTCGTGACCGAGTGCCATGTCACAGTGAGAAGCCTATAATCCTCAATGGGTTTGGACGGATCAGATCTCCACACTATACGCTGCCAGTCCACATCGTCCGGATGGATGCGAATTTGACGAAACTGTTTAACTATATCAGCCGTAAATGCAAACTTAGTAAATCTCCAACACGTCAAAACAATAGTGACGTCAGTTTATAGCTTTGGCTCAGGTAGCAACACCTCGTTCAGCGAGTGCTCACCACCGATGGATCCGTTGAAGACAACTCGAAACTTCCCGTCTGGTCCCTCCATTTGTGAGTATATGTCGTGTTGCGTAAAGTAGAAAGCATCATCCTTACGGCTAAGATCGTTAACCAATTCCACATGCCCCATATTGAGATAATCCTCCATAAATTTCTTATACACTTCATCCAATCGAGGATAACGAGCTCTCCTCTTCTCTGAACGCAGTAAACATGCCACTGCGATGTCCCGAGTATGAGCAAAAGAAGTGTTACGACCTTTCTGCGAAGTGGCCAACTTCACCACGAATCTACCGTTGCCGTCCCTATAAACCGTCTGCCTGAAATAATCCTCGCAATATTGATCCTCCACTGACAGTGGCTTCGATGAACTAATCTCTTCCATCTCCCAAAACTTCACAAGATGTGATGACAAGGAAGGCTCAACCTTTGCATGACACGCAACTGCTTGAGAGCTTCGATTGGACTCCCCTTGTGCCGATGTCTTTCCTGTAAAGACCCAGCCAAAAACCGTCGCCTGAGCAACTGGAGTGTTAACCTCTCCTAACCTCAAACCTGGTCTAATAATTGCAGCATAAACCTCGGTACTCAAAATACCATCTATTCCTCTAAGCCTGTCAAAATCTGGATCAGCAAAAGTAAGACCCTTAATGTGATCCCAAGAAGACACTTCAACCTCCTCTCTGGGCAGATACTTAGTAACTTCTCGCAGAACCAAAGCAGAGAAATCAAATTCAAAATCAGCACCTGCGAAAGACTTCAGGCATAGGGACACCTCTCCCTTGGAGACTGCAGACGATGCCGCGCCAACCCCAATTACCGACACCGAAACCGGCCTTACCTCAGCGGATAACAAACGAACAATACGCTCAGCCACGAACGAGACCTCTGCACAAGGATCAATTAAACATCTAGCCGTGACCGAGTTGCCATTAGTTGCCTGTAGCAAAACGTTGGCTGTGGCCATCAGCCTAGTTTTCCCGACAACTGTTGTAGTCGCTTGCACTTCATCAGAAGGTGACGTACCATCCGCTGCACCAGAGCCGATTGACAGCATGAAGCTTTGTGTGGTGCTTACCTTGACAGATTACACATCTGCCGCTCGAGGGGCAATCAGCGAGAAAATGATTTTTTCGCAGGCAATTGAGGCACAATCTTTCCCTCTTACACAGTTCAAAACGCTTAGCAACTGTCATACCACTGAATTTTGAGCAAGCATTGAGCGGATGAGAGCCTCTACAGAGAGGGCATTTTGAACTATTATCTTGCCGCGCCCTTGACGTCGACGTAATGACTGCATTAGCTGAGACTGATCGTTGCCTCTGACCTTGATATAGATTCGAATTTTTAACCCCGAGTTGAGCTGTACGAGAACCATCAGATGAACCAGAAAACCTCGCCTGCTTGAAAGAATGAACTCGCTTCTCGACAAATTGGGTCAACGCCACGAATTTAGGAAACCCTTCCGTTTGTTCCTGTGAAATCACCCATGTCACTCTAGTCTCGACATCCAGTTTCCTTATCACGCAGTGGACAAACCAGTGATCCCAGTGCGTGATCGGGCACTCAAGATCTGTCAAACCATGTATTGCCTCCTCAGCCAAATCCAGTAACTCGGTTAGATCAGCTGCCGATTTATGCCTGAGAGGCTTGAGATTTATTAAAGCCTCGAGATGTGCTGAAAGGTGAATTTTTACATTATCGTATCTGCGTAACAATTTGCCCGTAAACAACCATGCTCTACTACCAAATGTTGAGTCGCCTCACTTGCATTTATTGCGAGTAAAGAGACGGAGCTCTATAGGAAAACGAATTGGAGAGTTGAGGTAAAGCACAATGAAACAGTGTTATTAACAGTAACAATAACAACTTCATTTAATAACAAAACAGTGTATGTACAGATGTAAAAGAAAGGAAAGTTATTCTACGACGCGACCGTTACAGTTTACAATCGGTCGATACAGAGCCGATGCTGAGTGCTCTGTACTTCCGCAAAAACTAATTGTCGGGAGCGTCTAACCGCATAAACATCGTATACTCCATAACCCCATAAATCCCATAAAGCCCATAAACATCGTAAACTTCTTAACTACATAACCTGATAATACCCATTAAGATCGTGAACCCATAAACCCCATAAACATCGTAAACCACATGAACTACATATAAATTATAACCCCCATAAACTCATAAACCCCATAAAGCCCATAAACCTCTTAAAACCCTTGTACCCCAATAACCCATAAACCCCATAATATATAGTAACTTAACCCCATCGACTATATGAAACGAATAAACATCGTAAACCCCAAAGCTCCTAAACTCGATAGAACCCATAGAAATCATAGTACCTATAGACCCATAATTCCCATTAAACTCATAAACATCGCAAACTCCTTAACTCCATTTAATCTGATAAAAATCCATTAAAATCGCCAACCCATAACAGCCGCCAATCACATAAACATTGCACACCCCATAAATACTTCATTCAATTCATAAAAATTATTAATTCCATAAAACCCATAAACATCGTATACCCCATAACCCCATAAACTTATTAAAACCGTAAATCTCATAAAACCCGTAAACGCCGTAAACTACATAAAATCTGTAAAAACTATAAACCCTATAAACCCATAAACCCTATAAAATCTATTAATATCTTAAACCCCATAAACCCCATAAACCCGACTAAACCCATAAACACAAATTTACAATACAAACCCATAAAACCAATAAAATTCATAAACACCGTAAAACCCATAAACCACACGAACCCATAAAAACCAGAAACATCGTAAACCACATTAACTCCATAAAAGCCATAAAAATTATAAACACAATAAATCCATAAAATCGTAAATCCCATAAAATCCGTAAATTCCATAAATTTCATAAAACCAATAAACTTTGTAAACGCCATAGATTCTATACAATCTATAAAATTAACATCGTGAACCCATAACCCCAGTAAAATCCATTAAAATCCTAAACCCATAAAACCCGTAAACCCCATAAACATTGTAAAACAAGTAAACTTCATAAAATTCATAAAAATTATTATATCGTAAACCCCATAACCCTATTAACTCCATAAAGCCCATGAACATCGTAATCCCCATACCCATAAACTCCATTTTATTTCTTTTTTAGGATATGTAGGAAATGCCACGTAAGACACATGCGACTGGGTCTGCACAGCCGGATAGTGTGGGGCTGGTTGGGGATGCATCCATCGTGTGTATAATATAGAACGAAAAATACAATAAACAAACACACGGAAAAACTACAAAGCCGTTGCATCACAAACCGACCCACTAAAACCTACCACCCTATTCTCTTGTGGTGGAACCCACCCTGGTACCGTATATCACATTACCTCAGGGTGGTGCCATTCTAGTATCGTCTCGACAACCGCTGCAACGTTGACCTGAACCAAATTTAAAAATTTATAATTTTAAACCCCCCGAGGGGACGTCAGATCTCCCATCTCATTTATACGCGTTTTCAAACTGTCGCATTTATCTCCGTACTGGCGCATAAATCTCACAACTCCGTGACCCCATCAATCCCATAATAACAATACACGTCGTAAACCCCATATACCATAAAATCCATAAAACCCATAAATCCCATGAACCCCATAAAACCCGTAAAACCCATATACCCCATAAAACCCATCAAAATCGTAAACCCAATAACCCCGTAACTCCATCAATTCCATAAAACCCATTAAAATCGTAAATCTCACAACCCCATGACCCCATCAAGCCCATAATAACAATAAACATCGTAAACCCATAAAACCATACAAACTCATAAAACCCATTAAAATCATAAATCCCAAAAACTTCATAAAATCCATAAAAACTATAAACCCTATAAACCCATAAACCGTATACAATATATTAAAATATTAAACCCCATAAACCACATAAACCCCATAAAACCTCAAAACATCGTAAACCCTATTAACTCCATAAATTGATAAACCCCATAAGGCCCATAAACCATACAAACCCATAAAACTCATAAACATCGCAAACTGCATAACCCCATAACCTAATAAAACCCATAAATATTGTAAACCCCATAGCCTCATTAGTATCGGTCTCCCGGAGCGAGGGTGATGTAAATTTGGGCAACATTCTGGACTCAGCCAGTGTTGACGGCTTCGTATTTAAAGAGGTAACACTTTCAGATGTAGTATAGGCTGTTGCTCATTTCACATCACAAGCAAGAGGCGAGGACGGTATTCCCCAAAGCGTGATAGTTAAGGCTCTTCCACTTACTAGCGATTACATCATTCGAATTTTCAACTACACTCTGTCCTCGGGCGTTTTTCCAGCTACCTGGAGGGGAGCTCACCTAGTGCCACTTCAAAAGACTTCTGTGCCATCCGCAGTCTCGAATTTTTGCCCGATAGCACTACTGAGCTTTCTCTGCAAGGTGCTGGAGAAGATAGTCCACGATTAGCTTACGGAGTTCATGCAAACAAAAAGACTCCTTGACCCAATGCAGACAGGTTTTCGACAGCATCACAGTACACAACCAGCATTCCTAAAACTAACTGAGGACATTAGGACTGGAATAAATGACAATAAAAAACTCTTAACGATACTGCTATTATTCGACTTTAGCAAAGCGTACGACACTATTTCACCTTCAAAACTTTTACGAAAATTATTACGTTTAGGTTTCTCCAGGGGTGTTCTATTGTGGCTAAGTCATACATAATTGGTCGACGACAAAATGTTATTACTAATAATGGAGACTCACATTGGCTGACCACCAATCTGGGTGTGCCGCAGGGTTCAGTCTGGGGACCTGTGCTGTTTAGTTTATATATTAATGACTTAAAGGAGGCTCTGGTTAGTGGTAGTGTCGAGCACTTGCGGAATCTTCACAGGGACATCAGGCGAATATCGAATATTTTTTTCAAGAAAAAGTTTTTTCTCTAAATTTATAGACTTTAATTTATAGACTACGAAAAAAGTTTTAAGAACAAAAAAGTCTTAAAATTGGTCAAGGAACATTCTCAAATTTTTTCAAAAATTTTTTAGGTATTTTTCAAAAATTGGATTTTTTGAATTTTTTGAAAATCAAAAATTGTCTCCAAAAATTCTAAAAAAAATTTGAGAGTATTCTTTGACTAATTTTAAGACATTTTTGTTCTTAGAAATTTTTTTCTAAAGTTTATAGTTTTCAAGAAAACAATAGATTAATTATAAATTCCTCTTAATGTTTGAGTGCCGTGATCACCTCTGATCATAGTAAAAAGTTGATACCTTTGCGGTATCATTGTGAAAAAAAAATGCGAAAAAATTTTTTTTTCGAAAATTTTCACGTTTTTCACGTTTAAATCGGCCATATTTTTTTTTCTCGGTATCTAATCGAAATTTTGAGCTCAGATTCTGAAAGAGCATCAAATTTCGCGTAGGAATAGAGGTATTGCATTATTTTTTTGGTCTGATAACATAATAAATAAACACGTTGAAAAGTTAGTAATAATTCTGATCACCTCGGCGTTAATGGGTTAACAGAATGCTTTCTCAAAGAGAGATCCTAATAAACCGAGTTTGAGAATTTAATAATGGGAATTCGCATTAAATAAATTAAAGCTAAGGTTAACTTATATCTCTACACGAAAATTTCTTATAGTTATTTTTTGTATAATATTGTTCACTAAAAAACTTTAATAGTATATTTTATTGTTAAGGTCTATCAAAATAAAAAATTATTTCTAAATTTACTAAAATTTCAAATTTTTGAAAAATATGGATTCAAAATTCAATTATATTTCTTCCACTAAAATAGCGTTTAGGTGATTGCTAGATATATAAATTAGTAGAAAATTAGATTTTAAGAAAATGTACGCATTTTCAATGTGTTTGACATATAAAAAGACAAAAATTTTTTTTTATTTTTACAAATATGTAAAATTTATATTTTTCAATTCCTTATACAAAAAAAAAACTTTAAAATAATTGCTAGATATATTAATTGAAAGGAAATTATGTATATTTTATGAAAACCTACATATTTTCAACATACTTAACGTATAAAAGTAAGAAAAATTGTTTTTCAATTTTTGAAAATTTTTTTATGTTACTATTTTTTATAAAAAATGTACTTTTTATTATCCACATAGCTCCAAAATCTAATCAATTCCAAGTTGAGTAATACCTCATATGTCTGCAAAGCTTCAGCTGAGAACATGCTTCTCTTGAAGAGTTATC